>CM038600.1:4160445-4231853 GCA_021533255.1 Ceriops tagal
AAAAAAAAAGAAGAAGAAGGCCCAAACCCAAACCAAATTTAAACGTCTGCTGAATCCATTTGTTTCATTGTTTTGTAAATCCGCCGGTGGGTTATGCAGACTCGAGAAGGCGACAACATTTGTGTTTTATGAGACATTTCATTGCAACTGTTTCTCCGAGCCTACACCTCTCTCTTAAGGGTCGAGTTTAAAGTGGTCCCACAAGGGTTTCAGCTAAAACAGACTTAACAGAAACTCTTCATCTAAAGACCAATGCAGAAAGTTAAAAACCAGGCAAAAGCATTGCCACAAAGTACCCCAGCCGGATGAAACACGTTAGGTGAAAAACCCTTTCCACGTTACCCTAGAAACGAAGGTAATCAATGGAACCAACTAGATCCAGGCACCGAAAGTCAGATCAAAAAACCCAAAAACAAAAAAAATTATGGTTTAACGGGATTAGTCGTGTTCTAGTTCCCATGGCCGAGAAAAACCAAACGACTCGTAGTTCAGTTATGATTCTTACTCCAATCTGATTTCGGATCTAACTCTAGCCTGGTTCTGTGCCAACCCCATAACCCTATCCATTTTTGTCCGTTTTCTTTGGAATCAATCATCCCCACCTTCCTTTCTTTTTTGTCTTTTGCAGAACAATCATACCCTAACGACTCCCCTCCGGTTAGGACCCAGTTTGACCCTGATTCGAACCAAATCGTGGTCAGAGCTGAAACAGAAGCCCCGCCAATCTTGAAGCGTGTGGGAGACGTGCTGCGGCCGAAAACCATAAATGCCACATGCTTTTATTCTGAATACATTACACTGCTTGCTACGCATGTTTAATACAAGAGCCCTGCCAGCCAATTTGAAACTTTGCACAACAGTCAACAACAGGAAAGCGCTTTCCCACACAATGGCAGAACAATTCCAACTCGCCGACAAGCACAACGGGTTTTTTTTCTCTATTGGTGGTCGGGGGATGGCCTTAGTTGAATCGTGAAGCGGGAAAAGCCGACATTGAGGAAAAAAGCGAGAATTTTGAAAATAGAAGATCACAGGCTTGGGTTAGCAGGGGTACTTACTATACATTTCGGTTAATGATTAGAATACAATTTCTAGGTTTTGCTGGTTGAAGTGAGTAAGTGAAACTCCAGCTGTTAGCCACGTCCGACGTCCCTTTCGTGGTCAAACTTCCTGTAGTGCACCAAGGACGAATTTTTCAATAATTAAATCCATCCATAACCGTAACATATACCAAAACAAGTTTAACCACACGATCCTTTAGGCCTTTACGTTGTTTCGTCAAGGCAACAATAAATGCTGATGTGACAAATCTCCAAGTTAAATACATACTCTTCAACATGGAATGGGGTTATTACCATACACTCCAAGCAAAGTCGCAAGGCTCTCAAAAGAAGTTGGGGGTGTGGGTTCCTTATCCTGCGACCTGTGACCAGTATAAAATGTTAAAAAAAAAAAAACAAAAAACCCCTGTTTTGACATCACAAGCCAAACAAGAGAACCAGGAGGAGGTAGTTGCACGCTTTATCGTCGACATTTGAACCAAAAACATTAAAATCCTTTCACAGTATTATGTATCAACAACAATGGGTTCTATCTAGCAGGTGCATACTTTATTATCTACATTTTGAACCAAAAATGTTAATATCCTTTCATGGTATTACGGATCAACAAAAGTGGGTTTAATCCACTGAGACAATGCAGAAATCAGTTGCAGAAACAATATAATGCTATGTCAAAAAGAGATGAAGAGGTAAATTATATTAGAAATCCATTCATCTACATGATATATTCCAAAGGCAAATAAACAGTTTGCATCTTAAACATATATCAGATAGCTTATGAAAATGTAAACAAGAAACAAAGGCAAGAGTAGGCTAAAAGACCAGTCAATATTTTGTCTGTAACCTGTTACTTTCACGTCCATTTTTTCATCTTCTTGTATGGTAAGTGAACCTTTTAAGTTTTAACTAATAAAATATCAAAAAAAAAATTTCAAAAAAGTTTCCCTTTTCATATGCAGTCACCCTTTAGCATATGGAAAAAGAGGCATACATAGAATTACATATATCCACAAACTATGGCCAATTGTCAAACAATTAAAACACTCGAGGGAAAACACAAATAAAGAAAACGGTAAACACAGCAATCTTTTGGAATATTCTACCTCATTCAAGTTATCCTCGGGTAAGTAATTTGGTCTGGTGTAATTTACATCCTGAGCACCATCAAAACGTAGAACTCTAAGTTTTCCTTCCTGCATTTTATATGAAAAAGGTTATGCAGAGCCCAAGAAAAAAGATTGAGGATATGCAAATTTCACACACAAACACACACCTTGGTTCCATAAACAAGACCTCCCCCTGCAAAGGGATGGAAGCAAGCAACATTGACCTCATCCTCTGCACTAGGAAGCACTCTAACAAGTTCCATGTCTGAAACTCGGTAGACCTAAATGAGAGAAAGAACTTCATCATTTGATGCCAATGGATTTCATAAGATATCAAGGAGTGCTGTACTACAAAGCATTAGATGTCTGAATGAGTCTGTGCATGCAGTGTCTCCGTGTGTAAGCCACGGAAGAGATATGAAAAGAATCATGACATCATGGTTATGGTCTAACTACAGAGAATATTTGACTGAATTGCCCAAATGTATTGTCCCATTGCAAGAAAAAAAAACCAGTTATAAGGAAAAATTAACATATAAACTCTTATCACTTCTTTACAACATGTTGCAAAACAACAATCTTACCAACTGAAAAATGATGGGAAAGGGAATGAAGAGAGTCTTACAATATCCTAAGCCATAAAAATAATGTTAGTAGACAAGACTACAAATTTTCACCTCCAGAACTGTGTAAATAGGTGATGTTGTTTCCCCATCAATTACAATGCTTTTCAGAAGTGATCCGTGACGTCGTCCATAAGCCAGTAGTACATGCTCAGAAGTGGGTGAAAACTGCATATGCAACAAAAAGTACATGCCAAAGCAATATTAAGTCAACAAATAAAACCTGGAAGATCAGACAGCCATTAAATAACGATAGGCAACTATAAGACTGCATGAATCATATTCCCAATAAACCATATGTTGGAGCTACTATTGGCACTACTAATGGCCGATGCAGGCTGACTGGGGACAGTAAAAGACAACTAAAAATTTTCTTGGCTGATATAACTTGAATTATCACAACAGAGGAAACCATCACTTGATGCTAGAATAGTCAAAGCATTAGAACTACAACCATTAATGCAACTGGATAGAGCTAAGAGAAACAAGGTTCTATCTACTATTGTGGAACACATGGATCAAATTAATGAGGTAAAATTATTTTGCAAGGATATGAACGAGAGGTGTTAACATCACAACTGATGAAACCATCACTTGCTACCAGAAAGCCAAGAGCATTAGAACTATGACCATTAATGCAACTGGATAGAGCTAAGAGAAACAAGGTTCTATCTTTTGATTGCGGAACACATGGATCAAATTAACAAGGTGAAATTATTTTGCAAGGATGTGAAAGAGAAGTTTTAACAGAAGAAGCCTCACTGATAACATCTACAAGTCCTTCCATTTATCATAAAAACTGACCTGAATTGATGTCAAACAATGAGCAGCTCTGATTGCCCGAGATGCAAGCACCGAACCAAAGCTGAACAAATGAAACAAACACTTTCATAAATAAGACCACTGCTCCACAGATTTACAAAGAGAGTTTTATGAGTTGCATTGAGCTTTACGTTGCTTCCTCCAGGGAATATATGCGGAGCTCATACATAACTTGGTGCGCTGAAATTGGGTGCCGTGTCGGGGATGTTGAGATAACAGAATCTTGATGAATTAAGCTATGTAGTCCAAGATCAGCTTCCATATGAGGGAGCATGCAAGCAACACATGCTGCTAAGTATCTTCCACATGGAGAAAAATGGGCACCCATTTCACTGCCAAAACAGATGCAAATCAAGTGCCAACAGATTCTTGCGAAAGACAAAACCAAAGGCTTGATGAAGAGGAGCTTCACATCTCATGATGGAAAATCCAAAAGGAATGTGACAACAAATTAATTCATGGAATAAAATTGCATAGAAAATCTCATCCATGCAAGAGTAGCAGCAAAATTATACTTCAAATATCAACATGCAGACAATTTCTAGCATGCCAATATCCAAGTAATTAAGCATAAAATTGGGAAACCTTCTACTTGCCTGCAAAGGACAGCATGCGGTATGGTTAAACGGCATCTTTCAGCATTGAGTTGTGCACAAGGATGCTTTATATCATGAGACCACACTCTGAGCTTTACAGTGCAAGGTAACTCTGCAGCAGCTGCAGCTGCTAGTGATGTGGCAATTTCGGATTGGATTTTATTAAATATAGGCTGAGTATCAGCACCATTGTGTTGCATGCTAATAGGAGCTGTACTTTCCCCTGTTTCAGGTATAGAGAGATGTGAGCGTAAATTGCGAATTCTCAGGCCAGCTCTCCCAGAAGCCCCTGAAAGGCTGGTGCTGCCAGGCATTGCTAAAGAAGCCACTGCAGCCTTGACATTGTGACTGGACATGTAAGAGGAGGAAGAACCTGTATGGTGAGCTGAATGTTCATGACTGCCACCATTAGGGGGAAGTACAGCTGACACGCCAGCATGGCTTTGGCCCATTAACCACCCTTGCAAAAAAGGTAGTCCCCACCAAGTAGTGTCCTGAGAAGGTAAAAACTGATGAAGTTGCCCAAAATTTGTAGAATGCTGATGACCAGAAATTTCTCCAGGCACCCCATTGAAAGCACTTCTGCTGCCACCAGCAAGAACACGCAGGGCAGTAGAGTTTGTATGCCAGTTTTCCCTAGCAGGACGCATCTCATCTGTGTCCATTGCATCTTCAATTGCACCTGGGACACCAGTTCTCATTCCACTAGGCAAAGCATTATTTACTGTGCCTACTGTGCCAGGATATGAACTAGGAGGAATTGCAGGAAATGTGTACATAGGAGGAACCAAGTTATGATAGTTATCTGCTGCATTTGCATCTACCTGAAAGGGTGTTGGAGCAGAAGGACCCACTTGCATTATACTTGAGCCAACATGCGTACTATCACCTACTCTATCTTCAGCAGAAAATTGAGGCATGAGCAAAAAAGGAAAGGACACAAGGGGAAGTTCAGCAGCCAAACTAACAGAATCAGTGGGCTGAACATTTGTCACAAAAACAGCAGGAGGAGGATATTTCAGATAACCAGGCGAGGTTGCACGTGTCATTGATGAATCTGAGGAGTCAAGATCATTGACCTGCATGTCAGTCAAACATTGTAAACTACAGGATAGCACAACTTAAAAATAAAATGCATTTCAAATAAATTGTTCACCTCAGCAGTTAGAAGAAATGGAGCAGCATGTGGGTGAAAGTGTACAGCTCGAAGAGAACGTCTTGTCTTCAACACAATGGTTGGTGAAGAAGCTTCTCCCCTTTTATTGTAATGCCATATGAATAGCTGACAAATCACATCAATACTATGTTAAACATCAAATTGAACTTCAATCTTTTGCAGAGTGGAGGCATGGGAAAAAGTGAACCAAGATTGAACTATACTAGGAGAACCAGTTCAACACCTTGTGACCAGATGCAACTGCAAGCAGCTCTCCTTCAGCATGGAAGGCAATGGAAGCAATGGGACGATCTGTGAGAGAAAAGAAATCCAACAAGATTAGATGGACCTTATGACGTAACAATTCACCAATAATATTCACAACAATAGTAGCAGCTGAATAAGTAGTAATATAAACATGACTCAAAGCCATACTTACAGAAATCACGGGAACCAATACATTCTGCAGTTTTTGCATTCCATAAGCGAACCTCATAATCCAAGCTTCCACTTGCAAGAATTTCAGGATGCAATGGATGGAACCTAACCTGTACAATTAGCACTTCATCGTATGTGTAACAATACCAGAAAGAAATCAACTGACAAGGAAAAGACAAGAAGTTATGATAAAAAGCTAGAATAGAATCCTTAAATGTAAGAAACAAGAGTATCTAAAATTAAGGCTTAGACTTCAAAAAGGCCCCTGATGTTTCAAAAATTAGGCAATTGGGCCTCTCTAATTCTCCGTTACATTCTCATCATTCATCTTCTTGCAGGGGTTGGTTAAAAAAAATCATTGAAAGAGCATTGCTGTGCCAGCAGATGGAAAAGGGTTACAGAGGTGTTCTGGTGGTTGGTGTTATGGTGGCTGCAATTCAGTGGTCCTTGGGATTTGGCAGTGGTTAACTTTTGCTAGCTGGTTATTTGTGTGGAAGGCCATGTTGATGTTTCAGTGGTGGTGGCACTTCTGTTTTCAAGGCAGTGGCCACGCCTTCTGGTTCAACCAAAGTTTTGCTGTTCAATGTCATTAAATGCCATTAACCCATGATGGGAAAATAACTGAACACATAGGTCTTGGCATCCAAGTCAAGAAACAAACCAAAGTTAGTGATTCTTTGACATGAATTATCTTCCAAACAAATCAAAAGCATGGAAGTAAACTTATTAATCAACTTCTAGTTGATGTTTTCACATGAACATGTTGCACATGGCATTTATCATACAAAGTTATTGACCAGAAATACGACAGGCTACCCAAGTTAGTGTCTTTGAGCACAATTAGAAAACTTCAAATTGCCACTCACCACCCAAGGAGTCCTCCGATGGCCACTTAGCTCCTTTAAGCAGTTTCCTGTATGACAATCAATTATCTTCACGGTGTGGTCACCACTGCAAATATGAAAAACAGAGTGACTGCAATGTACAATAATAAGTTGAAGAATAACCACAAAATATGCTAGAGCGGCAAAAATTACTGTGTGGAGGCAAGTGATTTCCCATCAGGACTAAATGCTGCTGCTATAGTCGACCTTGGAGGGGGTAACAGGGGACAATACTTGGCTGATAGATACCGCAATGACTCTGCCTCAACCCTAAAATGTAAAAAAACAAATCCACAAATAAGATCAACAAGAAACAAAAGGTTAGATGACATTAACACGTGATTAAAAGCAATGCAATATACCATGAAATAAGACCACGTTTTGCATCTCTTGTCACTTTGCTTTTGGGCGTGGATATCAAATTGGCATTCGATTGAGACACTCCTCCCCATCGCATTTTTGGCACGTGTTTTGTTTTCGGACAAATCTCTCTCCGGACTAACAAGAACAATGCATTCCTACTACTGCAATTGACAGAAGATATAAAAAAGCAATATATTAAACAACACACAATTGCAATATATATATATATACCTTCAAATCGAATCCTAACTCCATTGTCCACAAAATTAAAATTACAACTAAGACATACAAACGTAATTATTGCTCTATGATCAAATTCAAACACTCCACTGATCGCAATATTCCAATTTAGAAAAATTAGAAAAAGCGAAGAAAATCGCTCCTACCCAACCAATAAAAAAGGCTAATAAAATTGGACCTGTGAAGAGGATTGCCAGGCGCCGACGATTGCAACGAATCTTGATCTAGCTGTGAGGAATGTCCCGTCATATCGTCAATTTTACAATTCAAGTTCATCAGGCGAGGATTTGGCAGTTTCAAGCACGATCAATTTTCCCTTTCTTTTTTTTTTTTTTGTTTCCTTGAAGACGACAGATTAAAGATCCATTGTTGCTTTAGATTTCAGTCTCTTTCTTTCTCTCACGCAAACGAAGATCGATGGTTGGCCGAAGAAATGCGTCTTCTCTTTCTGCGTTGATTTGATTTTGGAGTTTGAAATAGAAATAACCAGAAAACCTAAATACGGAAGCCTAAAGCCTGTATGGATTATATTATTATTTAATATTTTTAATTTAAATCATTTGAATCAATTTGGCTCTAAACGAGTGAAAAATAAAAAATTAAGTTGGATCTAATTACAATAAAAAATATTCATATAAATTTATATTATGTAAATATATATATATATATATATATATATATTATATTCATATAAAATATAACATTTTTTAAATACGAATCAAATTATTTATTCCATTGTCTTTCACGTGAATTTCTCGTAGGAAAATATTAAACTAAATGAGTGAAAAACCAATTACTAAAGATTCATTTAGAATCAAAAGGCGTCAATACCAACTTATTCCAAAAAAATTTGCATTACTTAAACCTTTGTGGTTAGTCTATATGATATTATTAATAAAATTACTCCAAAAAAATTATTAAAAGACTTTCTTATTAAGGCCTAAAGCTTCTCTTACTACAAAATTATCCTTTTCGAACATGTTGGTATTGCCTTGAGCACCCTTTTCTTCAACTTCTTTTTATGAAATTAATAAATTCATATATTTTGTTAAATTAGAAGTAATTTATGTTTAACTATTAAAAAGAGAGCAATCAAACTTAAGAAATGCTCCATATTTTAAACAAATTCTTTTATTTTTTTCATATAATTCTCACATTTGTTATAAAGATAAAAAATTTTATAAGTATATACTCATAATCATATACTTTGTAAGAATTATTCATATCAAAGACAAAGGGAAAAAAAATCAAGTCAAATTTCTCATTCAAAAGTCAACATTATTACCTTTTTATTTTTTCAAGATTTAAATAAAATTACTTACTTAAAAACTTATAAATCCATTTTACTTCGTTACAAGAAATTTTTCAAAATTTCTTCCTTTTAGTTTATAATTATTATAATTATGTGGTTATCTAGACTAATTTTTTATACTTTAAAAATTAGAATCATTCTTGGTTTTTTCATTTTCATTATGATTTTAATCAAATGTCTCCAATCTAGTTTATAATTGGTAAAAATACTTTGAATTAACTAAAGAATTCATTCATTAACATGTTAAAATTGGTTATTTTAATTTCTTAAAAGTATGTATTAATGATGTCTATCAAGTTGTTACTTCTCTGTATTATTTAAAATTTTATGAAAAATAAGTTGGAATTATAGAGTTACTAAATCTTATGAACTTATTTATTCCAAACAAGATAAATAAGTATCAAATGATTGAAAATCACTCTAGAAGGACAAACAAACTTACAAGCCATTATTATCTATTTAAACTAAAATGTTGTTAGAATAAAACTTTAAATAAACAAAGAAATAATAGTTGTATTTTTAATGGAAATGAACAAAATTCAAGTAAACCTTCCATCTTACTCCTCTATTGAGAAATATAAGAAAAAAAAAAATATTATTACAAATTTTTGGTGAAAAATTTTAGATAAATAATTCATATTATAATAATAAGATCTAAAGTATAATTCAAAGTTGATTCAACAACTTTATCACTAAAATCACAAAATAAGAATTTAAGAAAGATAGTAATATTTTTGAATAAGGATTACTTAACTTATCTGTCACAAATTTCAATTTAATAACTTTATGAATTTAATCAATGTAAATAATACTTTTTTTAAAACTTAAAAATTTTTAAAATTTGTTTGTCTCAACTATAAAAAGATTTTAAAAAAAACTTATGGAAGGCATTCTAAAGTGTTTGAAGAAAATTCATCTCCAAATGTCTTTGTTAAATAAGTGTGGAAAAAAAAAAGAGTGTGATATGAGTAAAATTTATTTCCCAAAGGTAAGTTCCAAAGTTTGCTTTAAAGATTTGATTCCATAATTATTTAAGTATAAGCACTTTTAATTTGTAAATTTTTCATTAAAGTTTTTGTAAACTATATTTGTGTTTTGTCATTTTGCTCACAAAAACAGTTTAAGAAAAATTTCAATTCAATAAACATAATTTTTTAAAATTTTATTTATAAACTTAATTTTTATGCATAGACTACCAAATTATTTGTGTAGACCTCGTAAATATGATCCATCTACAGCAACATTAAGATAGGTATGATGATTTGATTCGAGCCATCTATCCAATATCCAAAGATCAGGCTAACAACTACATCTCGTGTAATCGGAAAATAGAATATCCTTGTTAGGCAGGTCGGAAGAATATTCACGTACTTTTTCCAATTCTGGTGTCTCCAGGAGAAGAACCATGCACAACCACTCCGGCCCAGAAGAATAAAGATCAGAGCAAATGCATAGATCCGTTGAAACCTACCCCAAGAAACGCTCTAGCTTTTAAAACCAAAACCCGCGAATCATAAAGGTGGACAGTGGTGATCAGCAAACAAGGAAATACCAACTATAATGTTCGATGTTGATACAAGGGCAATACGTACAGATGCACGAGGAACGGCTCAAAGGAATGAAAATTTACAGTGCTCCAAAACTGGAAAGGGCCAAAAGGAAAGGACGCCACTAACTTGTAACCTCGTTGAAGGAATGACAAAGGCGAGAAAGGAAGAAGCTATATACATGTGGCGGGGGGTTGAAAGTTGACTGTCTGGTCTGATCAAATGAGTTTATCATGTTGTATTTGCTTTGATTTGCTAGGTCCCCATATACGGATTGTATGATCATCGCTTGCAGATGCTAGCATTTGATGCCTCCTAGGATTCCAACTTACACAGTTCACAGTCTTTAAATGGCCAGACAAAACCTCCAACGGGGTTGAGTTCCGTCTAGTCCAGATGTACACCTGCTAGGAATAGTCACATAGCTTACAAAACTTCATCAAATGCACAAACAAAAAAAAAAAAAAAGAAGGAAGAACACAACAGAAGTTCTAGTAGATGCATGCATGTGGCTTTCTAGAAGCATTGAACAAGAGCTGAAATGAGGAAAGAAGGAAGTGCACCTGCGAATTCTCACTGCCACTGGCAATAAATGAGTTATTTAAACCACCAAAGCAGGATCTTATTACATATTTCTGTTGTTTGTGTCCTATATATTGCAATGGCCTCTCCCATGCTCCAGCAACGTCCCACAAATGGATCTCTTGGCTATTAAGGTTGACCATAAAAAACTTGCTATCAGCGGAAATTGAAAGTGAAGTGATTGGATGCTCCTCCTGAATGACTTTTTCAGCATTTGTCACCATGTTTACTATCAGAACTCCTTTCTCTGGGAATATGCAGATAAGATTCTCCCCATCGGGTGTCACAGCAAGATCCAAAACCTTGGGCATCCTCGTGCCCCTCCATGCTTTTATCTCGTTTCCATCACAGTCCCACATGTAGATGCCCTTCTCTGCATCAGAACTGCCACACACAAATCTGTTTGAGTCGGGAAACCAAGCACATGAGCTTACAATGAAGTCATGATCCCCAACTGTATGCTTGCATGTACCTGTTTCCACATCCCAAAGTCTAAGAACTTCTCGATTTCCACAGGTTAGCAGCTTTGCGTCATCAGGACTCCACGCCACAAAAGATACTGCATTTTGATGACTCTGTAGTGTGTGTTTAAATGTCAGCTTTCCATCTTCCAATACCTAGGGTAAAAATTATTGGAATTATTTGATTGGTTAATATCCTCTTTTTTCACCAACTAAAATGCCAACATATGGTGATAAGCACAAACCAGATTTCAACCAAACAATCAACCTAGTACAGAGAGTCTGCACCAGAATCCAGAACCTTAAGCTAGTGCAATTTGAGCAGTACGATAACGCAAAATTTTTCACACTTTATGATTAAAATTGAGTGCAATAAACAGATGCCACCATTTTTCTCATCATCCCAAGGAGTGATGAACTAAAAATGACAGTAATGGCTAAAATATAGCTTGAATAAAGTAAGCTGCAAAGTCTCTGTAAGGCTCAAAGATCTTGAAACCCAACACTCAGTATCAGCACTAAAACAGTGCCTGCAGAAGTACTCATTCTTTCATTTTCTCTACAACTTCCATGTGAATTTGGCAAAAGAACTGACTTGCAGAAGTAAACTCCAGCTTCATATTTGGAAGAAAAAAAAAACAATTGCATTTCAAAAAAAACATCATCTCATGGACTCCCATCCAGAGCCAGTATTCTCAACTGAATGGTAGGAAAACCGAATGAAAACCTTCCACTTAAACCAACACAAAATTTGCCCCAAAATATTCTGAAACTGTACAAAGTGGTTACAACAATATTTGAACAATGACTGCATCTAAATATACAAATTCTCCAACCCCAAGACAACTCAAGGAAGCAAATTTCTTTCCTTGCTTCCATATCATAATGCAACTACCCACAGGTTAAAAGTCTCAAGGGCAAAATATTTCTGATGCACATATCCATAGGTTAAAAGAATCAAAATGGGCACCTTCCAAATGATGGCAGTGCAATCACTTGAGGAAGAGGCTAAATACTCCCCACTAAATGAGAATTGTACAAACCAAACTTCATCCTTATGCTCTATCAAAACCTGCAAAAGCAACAGAGAGGATAACAATAAGTGTAAAGTATCAAAAAGATTTTGAGTTTTGATTCCCACTCAAATTTTAGTAAATTTTAACAGCACCAAATTTTCATGTTATGATTTACAACACACTGTCTGCACTCTTTACCTTGTTTCCTTGTTGTTTTTCTCTAATGAGATCATGTGATCATAAAACAATACAACTAGCATGAAACTGATTCCCAGGGTGTGATGGGCAGCATGAATAACACATCATAAAGTAAGCTCAATGCTGCCAAATAGTTTATCTTCAAGTGCAAACCACTTATAGTGATTCACATATAAAGTCAATTATAATCCGATTTTAATTGCAATATTATTCAGGGGTAAAAGGTGAAGACCCAAAGCAGAAATTGTGAAATGCCTCTGACCAGTACTAGTTTGATATCAGCAAGAAGCAAACCTGAACGGTCTCTGTGGGGAGCTCATCTCTTGTGCAGCAGTGGTCCTCATAAAGTGAAACTGCATCCTCTGAATTATGATATACACAGGAATCAATTTGAGCAGTGACAACAGTTTCAACCAGATGTTCCAACCTTCTCTCAGGTAGCACAATTGGGGGAGCAAGTATTTTTTCCAGCTCCGTCAGCAATCTTTTTCGCATCTCATGGATGACACAGTCGTCTTTCATAGCCAACCCCATATCCTTCCAGCACAGAATACTGTAAGCAAGATTATGAATGTTCTTTCTGCCTACATGTGATAAAGGAACCTGTTTCCTCAAAACAGCAAGTGCTGAGGAGTCATCCCCACAATTTGAATACTCTAGCAAGCACTGCTTGAACACAAGAAACAAAGCGGAAGCTTTACTCTCATCCACCAACTCCTCATTTGCATTGATCGCATCAACACAGACACCCCAATTTCCCTCAAGTATTTGGGATTCCAGGAACTCAAAATCCACGGATTTGTATGAAATACCAGATTCCGATTCCAGACATGAAGCTGAATTTCTATAACCCAACGAATACAGACTTTGAACAATAACCCTAATAAATTCATGCCTTCTAATTAGACCTTTTGAACCAATCGTTGTTGGCGAGTCCTCCATTAATGAGGTATTTTGAAATGTGTCGAGACGTTTTGATATTCCTTCTCCCCTTCTGTAATCTGATATCCCCATCTCACTAACCAGTCATGAGAAAATGCACGTGTACCGCCAAAATGGTCGCGCGAATTTCAAGCCACTTGCTGGGGGTCAACTTTCAAAGATAAAACTTCACACAAGAAAACAAGAGCCTTATTTATACGACAGAAACGACTACCTCGTACGAAGTCTAGCGACAAAGATTCACGTAAACCAAGCAACCTGAATCCCTCAACACCCACGAGACCTCCAACTAAAAACTTCAAAACAATAATAACAAACAAAACAGAAGCTGAAACCTTAATAACACTAACTGAGATGCCGAATAGAGACAGCTAACACAGCTAGACAAACCGTAGTACTACTATTCATAGTAAAATTAGACCGTTAGGTACGGTCAGAAGAGCTGCGCGAAAGAGACAGAGGTCACGAAGAATACCTAGACCGGAAAAAATTCGCAGGTCGGTCAGTGAGGCTTGTCGGAGGCAGCGATGTAACGATCTGCGGCAGAGAAGGAAGACCGTGATCCGAAATTGGTAATAATTCGGTGAATGTTTCAGACAAGGGGGATGAACGGGAGCAAGCACGGCGATACGATGCACATCAGCGACGGCACGCCACTGCTCGTTTATCCCGTTCGAGCAATAGTACGATGTCGTTTTGAGTTGAATAACCGTTTTCCTGAGTTGCCTCGGAAACGCGGGGCTCGCGAGGTGTCCTTGAATTGAATACTTTTGGTAACCGAGGTTTTTTTTTTTTCCGTTAGCGATGGTTCGACCAGGAACATCGAAATTAAATAATTTTTTCATTATTAACCTTTTTTTTTGGGTCCCTAATTATGGCAGTTTTTGTTTTTGTCGATAAATATATATAACTAAAAATAAAATTGGCCGCCGCATGTCAACAACTCGTTGGTTTTTGTTTTTGTTTTTGTTTTTATTATAAATTTTAAATGAGAGTAATAAACCCGTTATTATTAATATTAAATGTGCAATATCGCTTCACAATATTTTAAAAAAAATGTTATTGTATGACGGTGGGAACAATTGGTATGTAAGTTTGTGATTCCCCACCAATTCAATCCTACCTCAATTCGAAAGAGAAATTAATAATAATTAAAAAAACTGGATATTGGATCTCCAATCGATGTCTAAAGTTTTGCACAATTTCCAATACTACGATTGCAAAATCAAACTCATATTGATTCTCTCGAGATTGATTATCCTTTAATCACCAGATAATATCTTGATTATTATCTCCCAACTCAACTGTACCCATACCCGGCGCCCCCCCCCCCCCCCAAGGCCAGAGTAAAAACAACAAACCACCCAAAAAAAAATAAAAAAATTTAACGATGAGAAGAAAATCCGTTCGACAAACAAGAGAAAAACGACACCTGGCTTTGTCGTTTAATTGATGCGTTACCACCACGGTCCCCTAAGCGCGCGTGATACGGACAAAGGTCGTAATCATTTCCCTCGCTTCCTCTTTCTCACGCGCACCCCGTCTCAGCAGCTTCCTCCTCACTCTCAAATCGGAGCTCTCATTCATTCAACCGTCCTCGTTTCTTTCTTGCTTACTTCCTTGCCTGCATACTTACACTTGCTCCTGAAGTGTCCGGAATAGTTACAGTTCTTGTGTACTTATAGATCTTCAGCGCATTTCATCGATCTGCGGTGCATCCCGACGCTGCCGGCGGCAACCAGCTGTTCGTGTCCGTCCCTGTCCTAGTGTTTCTCAGTTCGTTCGCTGGCCCCGCAGCTCTTCCTCCCGCCACTTCGATTTCTTGTTAGCTATGCAATAAATCCACGTCAGTTCACAATGCGATGGAGACGCGTGCCCGCCGTTGCCGCCGGCGCCATGGTAACTACTGGCGGATCTCCAGAGACGGTTTGGGGGCTCCGGGAATTCAGATTCTGACAATGGTGTTTGTGGATGCTTGGATTGAGAGATGATGCCGTCCCCGACGCATCCGCTGACGACGCAGCTGCTTCTTCTTCTTCTTCTTCTTCTTTCTTTGCTTTGCTTTGCTTTTAATTTTTTAGGTAACTTACTGTTTCTTTTGTGCGCGTTTTTTTCTTTTTTTCGTTCCTCAGTTAAATGCTCTCGTTTGGTTTTTTGAATATGCGAAACAGGGAAAAAAAAAAATTAGTAAGTGGGAACATTGCTGCTTGCGGGTATTTGGATATCCTGAGTTCATTTGGTTGTTGTGTTGAACTCAATCGACTTAAAGTATGGTTGTAGCTGGGTTCAAAAGGAACCCCATTGTTTAGGGAGCTTTTCAATTTTGGATGAACTATTCACGTTGATTCTTGCCATTCAATTTTCCCCTTATTTTATTCATGTGGTCAGGGTGGGGATTATTTATTCTTACCTACTCTTAGTTATGGTTAGATGTGACTCTTTATTTTCAGGCCATTCCCTTCCCGATAGACAACCATCTTCTGTTTTGCAGCCAAATCAGCCATTATATGTGAAAGAAATTCTGGTTGGACGAGGTAAGGTCGCTAACTAATTGAAATTAATTGAGGGAAAAGGGAAGATGTTTTCTTCCATTCTTTCTGTTGATAATTGTCTGATCTATTTTGATTCAAATTTGCTTCTATGAATTTCTCATTTACTCTTCAGTTTGATATTTCCCTGAAGGCTCAAGGCATTGTTCATTCTCCTCTTCATGCTGTTGAGTGGAAAGGCTCTTTTTTTTTTTTTTTTCCCTTAAAATGTGTGTGTGTATGTATGTATATATCTATCTATCTATCTATCTATCTATATATATATATATATATATATATATACACACACACACATATTTGTATGTCTTGGCATTCACACCCATTGTAATGAGGGCGCCACTAGGGGATATTATTTCTTCTTTTTGGCTTTTTTTTTTCTTTCAAAATTTGGTTTAATTGTGATGCACAATGGCCATCTATTGTTAATATATGAGCTTGCTGTATTGCTCACAGGGAAGTCTGTTTTGAAAAGTGTGTTTGCTGTTCGATCACAACCATCCCAATTGGGCATTTTTAAACCCTTTTTGGGCCCTTCTACTATGCCTGCTCCTGGTCTACTCCGTCAAGGTATCTCTTATAATCACAATCACAGGAGCTTGTTGTCACATTGTTGCTATTTCACACTAATGTTGCCTTTCCAATTTTAGGCTCTGCCTCTGGTCCCAGTGAAGCCCCTGTACTTAGAAGGCATGGTCATCATCATCATCGCCATGTGCAACCTGTTGTGGTCGCTCCATCCCCTTCAGAAGATCGAGGCAATGAATGAGTGCAAATCTAAATTTCTTTCTGAAACTAGATTCTTTTAGACATATCTTTGTTAATAGAAGAATCTTCGACAGGTTGCGATCAAATTTGTGTCGAGCCGCTGACTGCCTCTCCTTTTGGCTCACCTTGTAGTTGTGTTTTTCCCATGAAAGTCAGAGTTCTTCTCGATGTGGCTTCTTTTGCAGTTTTTCCTGTATTGAATCAGCTAGAGATTGAGATTGCATTGGGTACATATTTGGAGCAGAGTCAAGTAAAAATAATGGGTGCCAGTGCTGATAGTCAAAATCAGGGGAAGACAGTGGTTGACATTAACTTAGTTCCATTAGGAGAGAAGTTTGATAATACAACTGCAAGGCTAACGTATGAGAGACTTTGGCATAGGAAAGTCCCTCTAAATGCGACTCTTTTTGGAAATTATGAAGTGCTATATATTACTTATCCTGGTAAATAACTTCAACTCTCTTCTTAATCTTTGCTGCTTTGCACCTATGTTACTTTATCATTTTTATGACCTGAAAGCAATACCAGGACTTCCTTCTTCACCGCCATATCCAAATTCCATGGGAAGTGGTCCAAGTGGAAGTGCTGGAGATCTCCCTATCACTGCAAATTTTGTGTTCAAAAACCAGAAGATGAATCTTAAGATCATTGTCATCATTGCTTTGTCAGCATTTGTACTTTTACTGGTTTTTATTGGAGCAATCTTCATTTTCATTAGATTGAGAAAGTTTGGAAGACCATCAAGTGCTGTTGGTCCTACATCTACATTGTCTATTAACAAAAGATCTGGTATGCATTCCCATATCCATTGTGCTCCACTTGCATTGCAACATTAGAATTCTTGTTATCTTGGTTTACTTCATAATTTTTGGATTGTCTTACTTATAGTGCCCACTGCTTGAGGAAAATATAACCAGGAACATATTTAGAAAAATTTGTGGTAAAATTTTTTGTTTTACTGATCAAAGAACAAGATGTTACAAGAATTATTATGTTACTTAATGAGGTTCTGTTGTGGCCCGTGGGATAGAATTATTTTGTAATGATCTAGTCATTGCAATGAAAAAGCTGTCATATTGGCAAGTTTATCTGTTTGGATATCGACCTTCATCTGCAGGTATTGGGTCTCTCTTGTCCAGCAGTATTGCAAGCTCAACATCAATGTCCATTACATCTGTGACGGCTACATGCATGCTTTCTGTTAAGACATTTGCATTTACTGAGATTGAGAAGGCAACAGAGAAGTTCAGTTCAAAAAGAATATTGGGCGAAGGAGGATTTGGATGTGTATACTGTGGGACTATGGAAGATGGAACTGAAGTTGCAGTAAAACTACTTACAAGGGAAATCCAAAATGGAGATTGTGAATTTATCGCTGAAGTTGGGATGCTAAGTCGGCTACATCACCGAAATCTTGTCAAACTGATTGGTATATGCATTGCAGGACACACACGCTGCTTGGTGTATGAACTGGTTCGCAATGGTAGTGTTGAATCTCACTTGCATGGTATGCTTTTCTATTCTTTAACTATCTTTTTGTGGCAAGTCTTTATTCTAATAAGGATGCCCTGGACTCCTCATGAGATTGACTGGAGGACCCTGTTTAGCAATTCTTACTGAATTATCATGTTTATGATTCTACTTGGCATAAAAATATGCAGACTATAAAGTCAAGTTTCCTTGGCACGCCCTTGGTTGTTGTCTCAGGTATTGACAAGAAAAAGGGACCTCTAGACTGGGATACACGGCTGAAGATTGCCCTTGGAGCAGCAAGAGGATTGGCCTATCTTCACGAAGATTCTAATCCCCGTGTAATTCATCGTGATTTTAAGGCTAGTAATGTTTTACTGGAAGATGATTTCACGCCCAAGGTCTCTGATTTTGGATTGGCAAGGGAAGCAACTGAAGGAATTCAACATATATCTACTAGGGTCATGGGAACGTTTGGGTAGTTAATGCTTATTTGAATAAAGTCTTATGAAAGCCTAATTTGATCCTTTTTTTTATCTGCCGTATTGAGCCTTGTTAATGATATTCCTAATCTCCCACCCAATTGGAACTACTGACTTATGCACATTTTAGCTATCCTTATCTTACCTCAAGGAATTTTTGGCTTTGCAGGTATGTAGCCCCTGAATATGCAATGACAGGGCATCTGCTTGTGAAGAGTGATGTTTATAGTTATGGGGTTGTACTGCTTGAGCTTCTGACTGGGAGAAAACCTGTTGACATGTCCCAACCTCAGGGACATGAAAATTTAGTAACTTGGGCACGTCCGCTGCTAACCAGCCGGGAAGGACTGGAGCAGATGGTTGATCCTTTGTTGGATGGAAGCTATGATTTTGATGACATTGCTAAGGTGGCAGCCATTGCTTGCATGTGTGTTCACCCAGAGGTTACTAGCAGGCCATTTATGGGTGAAGTTGTACAGGCCCTAAAGTTGATATATAATGATACAGATGAGACTTGTGGAGATTATTATAGTCAAAAGGAGTCTTCTGTTCCAGATTCTGATTTTAAAGGTGATCTTGCTCCTTCAGATAGCAGTTGGTGGAATGCTGGTGGGTTATCCCCTCAATTAACTTACGGGCAAGCCTCTTCTTTCATCACAATGGAATATAGCTCAGGTCCGCTCGAGGAGATGGAAAACCGACCATTTTCAGCTGCAAGCTTAGTGGGTGATCGATTGTCTTTCTCATTTAGGCATGGGAACAGATCACGTCCCCTGAGAGCCATACGGAGTAAGCCAAACTTCTATAGATTAAGGGGTAGCATGAGTGAGCATGGGAGGCTACTTCCAAGGCGTGGCTGGAATGATGCCTATTGGGTTTGAGGGTTTCCATTGGGTGTTGTTTCAAGTGTACAGTTCCACGGCTAGTGATCCGTTGATCCATAGGTGTTTGGCATTTACCCTGGTCTAATGTTTGAAGATGGAGAGATGTTTTAAGTGGACCTTTGATTCTGATTTTGGAAAACCTTAGTTGTTACCACAGAAAGTTGGAGACGGAACTTGGATGCTCCTTGTGTTGTATATTGGTCAATTGTTTCGTGTGGTCCAATGCTTACTTAAATCAAGCAATAGAGATTTTTACTTAGTTTTTCATATTACTCTGGACCATTTGCTAGGTATTTTCACATTTTGTTTGGACTAGGAACACATTAGAAGGGTTTTTTATTTTTAAATAGAAATTGAAATAAATTTAAATTAACAAAGCAAAAGTTCTCGCATTTTCCATTCGACTCCGACCCAAAAGATCGACTGCCAATCTATGGACGAGCACATCGCGGCATGGTTCCAACTTCTGACAGTCTCAAATTGCGGAAGAGGGTCCATCTGCTAGGGACACCTCAAACAAAACCCAAGAAGACGGCGGCAGCCAAGGCAAAAGCAGGAACTAGACAAAGAAAAGCTGTCGCTTGTCCAATTTCCCACTGCCTTGATATCGTCGGAATAGTTTGTTTTAACGCCGCGCATCATATGTAAAATCGAGAGTCGGCTTACAACCTTAAATTGGTCACTACTCCCTACCAGAATCGAAAAAAAAAATGATTAAGACCGAGATGAACAAACGGGAGCAAGAAATGAAAAATAAAGCATACAGTAGTCTCTCCCTGGACAAAATAGAGCGAGGCAGACCAGACAAAACACGAACTAGTTGTCATCTTACAGACACCAAAATCATAGACCTAAGCCCTTCCGTCGATGTTTTCAAATGTTCGTCCCCCCCCCCTCTAAAGACCTACTACCCATAAATACAACAACACCATGCAGTTCTCTCTGGCACGTCTTACAGCAAACTATCAGCCTTGGAAGGCAACCGCCTAAAGAAACTCAAAGCTCTAGAAGGCAACTTGTTCCTGAACCGTGGTGGCCTCAGCATGTAGAGCCCCCACAACACGAACACAACTCGGATAGGCACAGCATAAAACCCAATCGCTGCAATCAAGCACATGACGACAAATAAGAATGTGGCTCTTGGGTCTCGCCAACTCAGCAATGCTAGGTAGCGTTCGCCCTGTGTAGCCATGTCACCAACTACCGTTTGAATCCTCCCTGCCACACTCCTCAATCGATCATATCTCATTCTAACAATCTCAGCACTTCGGCTTGTTGGAAATGAATCGAATTCCTCATCCAGTTCGTCAAGGAAAGCGCTCTCCGCATGAGAAAGCCTTGTGTCCATGTGCGGTGGGTGACGGGGTCGAGACCTATATCTCCAGAGACCCACAAATGCCATGTAGAGCAATATCGCGGGAATAAAGAGTTCAGGCATTGCAACCAGCAACAAGAAAGTTAAGAGAAACAATGTTGAGTAGATCGGCTTATTCCAATTGCGTATAGACTCCACCCAACGAGCAAAGGCAAGAAGACCAGAGAGCACATTTATGAGTCTCGCAAAGTTGGCCTTGCTTCTTCTCATGCTCCACATATGAGAATCATGATCAAGCATGTACTCCACTACTTCTCGCCCCAGTGGTGGCTCTGCCCGGCTAAGTCGCAATGCCACCACATTCATAGCTTGATACCTCAAGGCATCCAGTTGATTCACGCTCAACGGTTGCACGTAGTGCATCTTTGGCAGTAATGGCATTGTATACATGTGCAACACGTTAGCCATGTTAGCGCAAGAGAACCTTACAGCTAAGTGAAGCTCCCCCATCTTCTTGACACCAGTAGAATGCAGCATCAGGAGTGGATACGAATGGGTATAAACCCTGTCTGATTCAAGGGTTGATAAACGGATTCGAACCTTCCCAATGCGTGAATCACGGCCATTATTAATGACATTCTTGTCAACACGGCAATTATCAAACACCCCAACTGTGATAACTGTGCAAGGATCAAACACTTCCCAAGTGTATTGCTCATTCCATTTTGGCGAAAAGCTATCGACCACTGTGCGCGTTCTCACCCATTTCTGACCATACTTGGCAACACAATAAGCATCGGCGGACTCCCTTTTCCCTTCCTTGAGTTTCATTGGCATAAGTCCAGTGGCACCCAAAATCCCCATCTCAAGCACACCAATATGGGGCTTCCATAATTGCTTCGCAGTCGGCCTAACATCACTGCTGTACATTGTGGTCTCGTCAAGCACATGGTAACCCCCGTCAAGAGACACCCTTAGGTGAATTCTAGACCCAAATCTTGTGACAACTTTTGACTCAACTGTGCCGACAAAACGGCTATCAAGATTGAACCACCTGGAAACCACCTGTTTTTCATCATTACGCCTCTCAATTGCAGTCACTGGGAGTAAAACTCTGCCTACAGACTCCTCTCTTCCCGGCCCATAACGATCCTCAACAGAAATCAACAAGTAATCTTCTAATGGCTCTGCAACTACGAACAACAAATCTTCATTCCAAAAAGGATTGGAAATGCTCTTGTTGGGGTTAGGCCCTGCAATCTTAGTCCTTAAAACCTGATTCCCCACCTGTACCTTTGTGAAAAGCTCGGGGAATCTCATCATTGTTGACCCCTTCTCCCCAGGAACAATATCCTGCGCTTCAATAACAGACAGCCTCAAATACCACAACTTAGGTGAGAGATAAACCTTGGATTTGATGGAGCAAAGACCATCAAAATGCACATTCGCTGCCTTTGAATGCCAAGCCTCTGCAAAAGCCTCATCAGCTTGAGTTCCAAACCATATTGAGACCATAACTTCACCGCCTTTAGCTTTGTCCCCCTTTCTGTCCTCCATTCTGTGCCATTGCGGAGCTAACTGGCTGTCAGGGGGCACCCTTCTCGGAGCTTCGTTCAAGTCAAACCAAACCCGGCCCAAGAAGTCATCTTTGTTGCCTTCCTTGACAAAAATATCCACCATTGAGGACTGTATGCAATCTTTGGAGAACGCAAAAACTTGGTTCCACTCCACATTGCTTGAACTTGAACTTACCCTCTTTGTAATCCCCTTGTAGTTCCCCAACTTCACCTCAGCAACAATTTCGCCACCACCAAACAACACAATATCCTTGGCCTTCACGACTCTAACATAAAGATACTGCATTTGCTCAACAAGATCATAAGTAGAACTGGTTTTATCTTTGTTCAAAGGACCACCACCAAGGTGCGGGCTCGTCTCTTTCAGAGAAAACTCACTAGAGCCGCTTGAATACAGACTCGCTCCGCCGCCGCCGCCGCCGCCACCGGAGCCGGGAACAATAGGACTGGGACCAGTGGTGACAACAACAGGAGGTTTAATCTCACCTGTGTTCGGCTCCATAGGCTTGGCATTATTCTGAGCTTGGTGTTGTATTTGCTTGCTGTTATTACTATCCTGCGTCACCAACTGTTGCCGTTGCTGCATTAACATGGACGGGCTCTGTTGCTGCAGCTTCAACTTCTTGCTCTTCTTTGATGAAACAGACGAACCGGGACCATAAGAAGAAGCAGAGACCACAACTCCATTATTACCAAAACTACCCATCATTTCTTTACTCATCCCCTCCTCTCTGGTGGACACATAAAGCTTCAAACTTATCTCACCCCTAATGTGAGAAAACAAGCTTCTTTTATCAAGGGTATGCAACTGCACTACTTCTTCACCTAGTCTAGCAATGCTGGAGCCAGAGAGCCGAACTTTACCAAGAAAGTTTCTGCTGTTGCCGGACCGCCTCTCGTTGAAGACATTGACTTCTATGGTCCTGTAAGGAAGATCGGCGACGTCGCCTTTGATGGGGAAAACGAGCTTCTCGTTCCAAATGGGGTTCAAGTCTTTGTACTTGACTTGGGTTCTCAGTCTTTGGTTCTCGAACTCTACCTCTGCAAAGGGTGATGATGATCCTTCTCCATCCTTGGGCATTAAGTTGTGTGCTGCCACCACCTCCACCACCAGCTTTTCTTTGCCGGTTCCGGCCGAGTTCAAGCGCATGCTTGTCTCTTTTGGCCTTTACTGTTTACTACAGAGAGAGAGAGAGAGAGAGAGAGAGAGAGAGAGAGAGAATTTGGTTGAGGCCGAGGGGCCTGAGGAATGGTAATGAACCAGTGAACGAGAAGAGCGTCCAACAGAGAATTATTCTGGGCGGACAGCAGTTCAACAATTGACGTTCCATACACCAAAAAGAGGGTGGGGAGAGAAAATCTTCTATTGTACTTTCACTGTAGTCCGTGTGATACACGCACGCACCAGAACTTCATCGCATGCTAGCTTTGTCTCTAGTCTATAGAGACTGCCAGAGTGGATTTCCAGAGAAACATTCTTTAAATCCCAACATAAGCCTTCGTGTCCTGCCTCCAATATCCGAAGCGGAATTGCAGGTTTTCTTTGTTTTTTTTTTGGTTTTCCCTTTTAGCATTTGGATAATAATCAGTTGTGTCGTGATTTTGATATTAATTTTAAATCTTTGACGTTAGTTAATACCTAAAGTTGTAAACTTTCATTGGCCCAAGACTTTTCTTTCGTGGGAGAAAAAGGGAATTCACGAACCCATATCTCAAATTCTTATAAAATTAGGAATTCTTCTTCCCCTGTCTAATTATTAAAAAAAACTTAAAAATTGAAATTTTTTATTGAAAATTTTCCACGTTATTCTGCCTCGTAGGCGAAAGCAATTTAAATTAACCGCACCGAAATGAAAACCTATCCTTGTTAAGTTATAAAGAGAAAAATTGTATTAGTTTTATTCATCAACTCAAATATATATATGTATATATATTAATAATAAAAAATATTTATGATACCATTTATGGTACAAAATTATATAATACAATTTTAAAATTAAGTATATAAAATTTTATTATTAAAATTTAAAACTTGTAAAAATTCTCTAAAAGATTATAGTAATTTTGTAATTGCAAAGATTTTTTATTATTCCCTCACAAGAAAAATGTAATATTTTGATATTGAGAAACTGATGCTGGAGACAATCTAATAACTTAGTAAGAGAATCGATAAGTTGGTTAAGAAAATAAACATAAATTATGCAAAGCTACTTATAATGAACTTGAAAACAAACATAATAAAAATTAACACTAATGCATTTCATATAATTATAAAAGATTAAATTATAGCAAAGATAAGTTATTCTAACATTATTATAGTAAAAAGTAGGAACAATGTATAGGTAAAGTAACAAAACAAATTTTATAACCAATTTATTTTTGTAATGGTGGTTATAATAGCTTGATATTTGGCTTTGATAGAGGAGTTAGCAACCATGCATTGCTTTTTTAAAGACCAACTAATAGGAGTAGTACCAAGGAAAACAATATAAGTAGTAGTAAAAGTGTTATAGTCAAAGTTGTTAGCCCAATTAACATTAAAGAAAGCATGAAGAGTAAGAGAAGAACTACAATAAAGTAAAATGTCATAGTTATAGTAATTGACTAATGAGCATTAATAGGATTATGCATAAATTGAGAAAATTAATTAATAGCAAGGGATATATTTAATTGAGTAAGGAAAAAAAAATACTATATAATGTCAATGACTTAACAATATTATGTAACATTAGTAGGCAAAGATTTATCATCAAGACACAATTTTTATGAGGCAGAGAGGGGATTATAAACACCTTTATTATTAGTAATACGATGCCTGTGAAGAAGGACTGGAGAGTTAAATGTAACTAATAGAGGAACTAAAAGTATAATTAAACTTAGCATAGCAAGTGCTTTAGTTGTGACAATAAAGTAGGAGAAGATGTAAGATTATCATTGGAGGAAGAAGTTGGGTTTCAAGGTGAGAAGAAAGCCAAATGGAAAAAGTATATTCAGTTACCATAACAGTGGAAGAGGAAATAGTTTTATATGGAAAGATATTTTCATGGAAGACTATGTGACAAAAAAATTATTTATGAGAAGTCGATGAGTCAAAATATTAATAATAATGATGAGGAAGTAAGTACCTAAAAACATAAGGTTTAGATTTGAAATCTAATTTATGTTTGGTATATGTCTTAAGTCATAGGTAATAAAGGCATTTAAACACTAGAAAAATGTTGTATTTAGATGCCACTTTAAACAACACTTCAAAGGGAGATTTGTATTGTAAGAGAAAGGTAGGTATACAGTTAATTAGATAAACCATTATATAATGCATCAATATCTAAAATTGGCGTAAGATAGAGGCATGATAGAGTCAAGTAAGACCAGTTTCAATAATATGTCTATGTTTAAACTCTACAAAAGCAATATTTATGGTATGTAAGGTGGGTAAGTCAAGTGTTGAATGTCATTTTTGTAGAGTATAGTGTGTAAACCTTAATATTCACCTCCTTTATCAAAGTATAAAATAAGGAAAAGTTGATTGAAATATTTTTTTTCATTAAGTTTTAAAGTTGCTTAAAAATTAAAACAACATTAATTTTATGTTTAATTAATCATAACTAAGTATATTTGGTAAAATGATAAACAATATGATGTAATATTTGAATTAGTCAAATAAAGTAATAAAAGTAGGATCTTATATATCAGTATAAGACATTTCTAATGGCTAAAAATTTTAAAAAACAAAGACATTAAAACATAATTTATGATTCCTATTGCAAGAGCATGAGTGATATGTCCCACATCGGAACCTGAAGGGGTCTTTGGGTTGTTTATAAGGGTTGGGTCAACCCTCCATTCTTGAGTTAGTTTTTATGGTGGAATTACGGTTCAATCCGTTATCAGGTGGTATCAGAGCCAAATTTCAGAGGATTGGTGGGCGCATGTACAAAGGTTCCCTGCCACCGTGCCGATCGCCGACTGAGGCAGCACGGGGACATGCAATTTAAAGGGGTCGGGAATGATGTGTCCCAGGTCGGTTTCTGAGAGGGTCTTTGGGCTATTTATAAGGGTTGGGTCAACCATCCATTCTTGAGCTAACTTTTGTGGTGGAGTTACGGTTGAATCCCTTATCAATGAGTTAAATGCAAAAAAATGAACTTTTTAAAAAAGATAAATTGTATAAGGACACGATATAATTAAGTGTTTAACAATAAGGATATCATAATTATTAATGCCAAAGAGAAAGGATAAGAGAGTAAATGGATGTCAAGCATAATGAGATTAAGTAAAGGATCTTATTGAATCTATGGTTGGTTATTTATAATGATTTTTAGTAATCTGGCCTTGGATAAATGGTGCCCTTGTACTTAAATCGTTTATTACAAATAAGAGAGAAAGAATTTAATTAAGGTAGATTTTCTTTTTTAACAAATTGACACATGAATAGTAACTTTCTTTTTATATGAAGTGCACACAGGATATTATTAAATATAAACACATAAGTGAGAAATCGAAGAAGACCAGAACTTGTATGAACTATATGAATATTGTTACCATTGTTAATTGGGATGTTATTAGTATACGTATATCGAGATTGAAGAGACAAATTCTGAAAATAAAAAACATTATGATAAGTGGCTTTAGAGTCTAGAAGCTAAGAACTAAAGGTGGTAACAAATTGTTTTATAGTAAAATTAATTTAAAGGTTAGGAGAAAGTTATGATTTGTAAAACTTTGTCAAATAGCCAAATTTGTCATAGATTTGGCACTAAAATTACCACCAGCCACGTTAAAGATAGTAGAATGTTATTAAGGGGTAAAGTCACAATTGTTGAATTTTTAAAAGTTTGATCTTTAATTAGAAATGAATCTTCAACCATAGTGACAAGGTGATCTTTAATACTAACTATCATTATAAGAGAGAAAAAAAAAGATTAAATTGTTTGTCAATGCCAACTAATAGTCTAAATGAAGATCATTAATTGAATTAAGCTGTGACAGTGATCAACACCCTTTTAAACATTTCTTATTAAAAGAAAATCTCGTGATTAATTAATTTCTTAAAAAGTTCTTTATATATGATTAAGGTTTCTCTAACATGTATATCAACGCTAATTTCTTTACGTTTTGAATCAAGACTTATAAGAATTTTAATAATTAGCTCATTATCACTAATGAGAGATCTTACCTAAGTAAGTTTATTGAAAAGAGCATGAATTTCTCTTAAATAATAATAATAATTATTATTTTTTTACAATTATGACTAAAGTTACTTGTAAGTCATATATTTAAGTTTTAAATTTGTTAGTATACATAATGGTAAGGCAACCCTAAGCTTCCTTGGTTATTATTATTGTATGAACAATAATAGTATGAATAAAATGCATGATGACATTATCTAGAAAATTATCTTTATAAATTCAAAGTTTGTATGTTGATATGATAAGATCAATTCGGTAAGACAATAAGTAGTTAATGTAACTCATCAAATCATATCTATAAAAAGGAATTATAAGTTAAACTTTCTAACTTATAATAGTTTTGATTGCTAGTGAGTTGAAAGAGTTGGAAGCCAATATTGAATATTATCAAGAATGAGTTTGTGGACGTGCAAGTGGTGCAAGACAATTATACAAATATATATTTTGGGATATAGGTGTGGATGGCAACTTGTTATGGTTGTGTTAGCAGTGAAATTTTCTGCCACGGTGATGGAAGAGAACTAAGTTCAATGGAATATTAAAGAATTTGATTAATATGTTAAATCATATTAATAGGAATTACATTAATTATATTTATCATAAGCATATATATGTGTGTGTACACACACTAATGATAGAAGATATTTATAAAAATTATATAATATAATTTTAAAATTAAGAATAAAAAATTCTATTCTTAAAATCTGAAAACTGTAGACATCGATTCACTATTAATCCCAAGAGTCGATGCCAACAGTATTGTATTGAGCATGGTGGTCTCAAAGTCCGAGGTTCTTGGGGTGAACTTGTCTTTATCGGGAGGGGGGGATGGGAAATAGGAAAATTTTTTTTATTATTATTTTTTTGGTTGGTTCATCCCATTTTTTTCATCTTTTTTTTGTTGACAATGTTTTTGCGACTGTCTTTCCACAGTTTCTGAGGCGCGTGCTACGCGTTCCAGGATAACAGTGCAGCCGAGCGAAAGCAGCAGGCATTCAAGCAAATGCCACTTTCCCACTACTCCCTATTGTTTGAGCATTTAAAAGGCTGAGCTCATTGGCTGATGAAATTGAATGGGGTCCCCCCACTTTCCGGGACGACCCGACCCTTTGGACTCCCTTTGCACGTTATTTGACACACGCGTGGAAAACTGTACCATTCACGATGCCCAGAATTCCCTTCATTGGTTGGCTTAGATTTTAGCCGGAGAAGGGAAGATTTAGGGCTCTATAATAATAACTCTGCAGGTAATCGGGAAGAGACGGAGAGTAATGCAAGAGTCAGGGCTTTTTAACAATTCGATTTGCTTGCTCTAGTCACGGTTGATCTTGTGATTTAGATGCCATCAAATATTTTTGTCTGAGAATGGATCTTCCAGCTATGTATGGTCCACGAATGAAAATGATTATCATTTTAATACGAACCCTTTTTTTTTTTTTTTCTAATTTGGGACTTTAGAAAAATCTCACTTCTCAGTTTCTTTGAACCGTACTTGTGCCGGAATCGGAATCTGTTGTTGCATTGAATGCCAAAATTCTCCTAAAGAAGCTGACATGTGTGGGGTGGTGTGTCAATGAGCACTAAATTGCCAATTTCTATATTTTCCAGATAATAATCCTCTCTCAAGGCAGTTCAGAATTTCCCTGGCTTCCCCTCAAAAAAAAAAAAAAAGAAAAAAGGACTGTACTTCACTCTCCAACGAGATGTGCGGGCAAGCCTCGGCTTGTCTAGTTATATACTCATTTATCCATTGGTACCATCGCAATTCTTCAAAAGAAAACTCCAAATCAAAGTGTTTTTGAGATTCCTCAATTGCAAAAGAGCAGAACATTTTTCACTAATGGGGGTTGTTGCTGGCAAAGTTCTCGGAGACATGTATTTTATGGATAATTTAATATTTAATAATTTTATTTTTAATTTTTAATTTAAAAAAATGAGTGTATAAGTTTTATGAAATAGAGAAAATATATTGATTAGTTAGTTTACAGTTAAATAAAATTTTTAATAAACGAAAAAAAATTTAAAGAGAATTTAAATTTTAGCTCTCTCAAATTTTTAGGAATACACGTTGAACAAGATATGAGTGTTTTATATTTTACAGTAAATAAGTATTAAATTAAAAAATTTAAGTAATTTTATAATTAATGATATATATATATATATATATATAGTCTGCGAAAGTTCACACACACACACACACACATACATAATCTTTGAGGATGATTATGTGATTGGCACGTAAAAGCTCCCTTTGTCAATAGACCATGCCTGACGCTGCAACAGTAAGGGCTTACCAGGCAGTGGTCCAGGGGACAATTTCGTGCAAAGATCCAGGCCGGCTTGCTCGACACGCGGCCTTTCGGTCAGGGAGGGCAAAGCCGAACGGAGCACAAATATTTAGCAATGTCGACACGCTTTCACAAGGACGGTAAGTTCCTCTCTGCTTGGGTAGAGGTAGAGCGAGAGAGAGAGTCTATAAAAGGCTACCGTGTAACCTGTAATGTGTGTGTGTGTGTGTCTCGACTTGTGTATTGTAAGCGTCCCTCAAAAGAATAGATAAATGTTGCCTGTCCCTCGTCTAAAACTGAAACCTGTCACAGCCATTATCGCATCGGTTTTTCTCTGTCTTTTTTTTTTTTTATTATTATTTATATTTAATTATTGCTTTTGGCGTTGGTCAGACGTTGGGGTTGCTGCAATGGCAGGAAAGGAATATAACCCACTTTAGCTTGGACTTTAAAACGTTCAAGAAACAACGATCTCCAAGTCTACAGCCCAAGCCCAAATAAGTCACGATCGGTCCAATTATCAATTTCTTACATTCATTCTTCCAAGTCTTCATCACCCCGTACAATAAGAATCAACCCTACCACCTCTTTCAGACATTGAGGTTTTTTTTTTTTTTTTTTTTTCAATTATTTGTACATTGAAATTGAACTTCCCTACACCAATGACTTTACTTACCTTGTCATGGGGTTCGATCCTTTTCAAAGCAATCTTGCTCGTCCTGCCAAATGATTCCACATAGCCTATTGACATAACTCAAAGTTACGTCCTTTTAAAATTTTTCTCTGGATTACAATCACAGCTGTGTCCGTGTCACGTAATAATCAAATATTGCTCTTAATTTACTTGACGCCCTAGAATTGCTTTTTAATGATCATTGCCTTTCTTTCTCTGAGTTGTCCCCGACAATATTTCTAGCCGCTACACAGTTTTTGGCAAGTTGAATGTGGTCTAAGTACACACACTCATCCCCCGACTCAGACGGCGTTCTTGGAGACTTCCCGGCACCGTGCGACATGGACTGATCGTTTTAAGTAGGTACACCTACTTACAAGGTTCAATCATAACTGCATGGCGCGTGTCTTGCTTACATTGTAACTGGCGATCTAGTAGTAAAAAATATTTTAAAATTGGAATGTAAGAATTTAACCAACCACATTTCTCTTTGGCTATAATTTTCAGCCCCAGCGCAGGGGAAGCCCTAGCGAAAATACAAAGATGGACGCCTCAGATCACGTTCAAGGACACGTGTTTGCATCCATTAGCTCTGTCGCGTAGAAAGAAATGTAAATCTAACACCTGCCGAATTAATTTCAAGGACACAGACGACACCACATATAGAATGCCGACGACACGTACGCATCTTGTAATAACAATGTCTCTTTTCTGGGGTCAAGTTGTCTTTCGATGTCATCATGTTGAACGCAACAACCTAAATCATAATTGGTTGACTTTTGACTCCGTCTGTCAAGGCGGTGACACCGAAACCATTTCCCGCGTCATAATCCAATGAATAATAAATAAAATCCCCATCCAACGCTTGAGATTGCACCGAACGCCACTTAAGCAATCTGAACCGTTGATTTGATTCTCCAGCGAAAACTATTCCTCTCCAACATCCGTTGAGTGTTGCTGCAAAGTCCTTGAATAAAAAAATAAAGGGTAAAGTGGACGCTCAAAAAACGTAGATTTTCCAATGAAATAAATAAATAACCATAATTCGACAAAACTCAAAGCATCGTGAGAGGAACGCGTCAATTCATCACCCAGCGCCCAGGTTCTCACGCGCCAATGTCATTGGCTGGATTCAACGCGTCCGGCCTTTATTTATTATCTACTTATTTTTTGGAAGCCGTAAATAGTTGGATCTGAATATACCATTTATAAATAATATCATTACCTAACAATATACAAGATTAGCATAAAAATAAAAAGAGAACAATATGATAATTTTTTATATATTTAATTCTATTTATGTATAAAAGTGAATAAAATATAATTAATTTCATATATTTTTTAATTACTATCATGCTGTTTATTATTATTATTATTATTTTTATTTAATTACGTGGTTGATTACTAATGGTAATTTTTCATGTCTATGGGGCAAGAAATATCGCCCTTGATTTGTTATTCCCTAGATATTCTGCCTCCGTACCCCCTAGAATCATTCCTAAACGGGTCAAATCAAACAAGTTTAGGGAAAAAAAACAAAAATTGAACTGAATTAGACGAATTCTGCTAGTATCCCTTAATTTCAAGAAATCTCCACCCCACCCCCCCCCCCACCGTTGTCCGACATATTTACGATAATGCCACTTTCTTTTTCTCCCAATGGGATCGTTGATGTTTTTTTACGCGTGTCACCGGGAGAATTTTGGACTCGTCGAGTACAAAAAGACGGGGAAAACGGCCCGAATCAGACGCTAGGTTAACTGTGGCAGTGCACCGTCGACGACGCAACCGACAGCCAGTCTCTGTGCATGTTAAGGGGACAAACGACATGGTCGATGTGATGTACTCTCATAAATCGTTTATGTCTCAACTCTAATGGAGCAGCGTTTGAGAATTAATTCATCGATTTTGCGGCGACTAGAATATTTTTTTTTTTTTTACTGGAAATTGCTGTGAATTTAGGATGTAGCTGTCATTCGGAATTTTAAAGATTTTCTTGTCACTACGTGCTTTTGCTTTTCATGGTGGATTTAGGATTGTCCAATTCCCACTGCAATTTTTCGAATCCTCTAAGATACCACCGCCCCCCCCCCCCCCCCCCCGGCGACTAAAGATTACAAACTAAAGGCCCACCAACAACAAGAAAGAAACAAAATTGAGTGGCATCACAAATGTTTCAGAAGATCAATCTGTAACATTAGTGAATAGAAGAAAAATATATAAATTATTAGACTCAAAATAATCCGACCAAAAAAAGAAAATCCATATGTAGAATAATTGTGAATTATGGGTTGAATTTAGCCAATTTTTTTTTTTTCAAAGGTTATATATTACATTACATGGTTTCCGGCTTTGTGTATTTTTGATCATAGGATTTTTGGGTCGTCGCAGATTTAAAAGTCCTTTCACAACATAACTTTTGATTTAACGGAATTCTGAATTCGCACTATCCATCCTTTTTCCGTTTTATCGTTTGGGCAAGGAAAGAAGAAAAAAAAAAACAAACAACAGAAAAAATAAAATTATTCTTCTACTTTTACCGCGTATCTTTGGCAGTCAATAATAATACCCGGATTCGGACCAACCCCCCCACCCACCGGTGGAGGAGGACTCAACTCTGACCGCCGCCTCCGTTGTTTCCGATAACTCGTAATAATAGCCGACAAAAGAGGGCATTATCGGAACACAATCCCTAAATGAACGTTTCAATTTTCTTTAGTTAAATATTAAATATTGGCTAGCCATTTTATAAATGACAATGAATAGTGAACTGGACAAAACCCCAAATCAAAGTGAGAATGAGCACGCGCACGCGTTAAAAGAAACATCACGGAAGGATAAAAGGACAGACAAAATAAGGAACAGCTAAACTGTGTTCTGTTTTATGTTCCTTTTTAGAGAAAATAAGCAAAAGAGAAAAAAAAAAAAATTACAAGGGGGAAAAGGGGAAGTGCAAGAGGAATAGGGAGAGGCTTATTCTCTTCTTCAAGAATTTTTGGCTTGTTGAAGGGTTTAAGCTTCTCATTTATTTTGATCTTTTTTTTTTGTTTTTTATTTGTGATGTTTGTCTGCAAATCCGTTATAGTTGGAAGAAAGGTTCGAATTCTTTAAGGTTAGTGATCGCTTACAAGGGACTGTGGAAATAGATCAAGGAGCAACCACCCAAGCTTCTTGATCTGTTATTTCTCATTGAAAATGGTAAATGTTTTTTTTTTCGTGTTTTTATTTTTCTTTCTAGAAATTTAATTTTATTCATTAGATTCTTGCCTATTTCATTTAATTTTTTATTAAATCTGGCTATAATTTTTTTTCTTTTTTTTTTTCGTTTGAATGTGATTAGAGTTGTTTTTTTTTTCCTTGTTGGCGAGCTGATTCGTGCTAAAATTGTATCTGAGGGTGGAGAATCGTTAGATTTGTTTTTTTTTTGGTCAAGTTACCTTTCTTATTTCATTGCCTAGAAGCATTAGTGCAGGTGGTGAAACTACGATTTTAATATGTTCAGAAAAATCTGTTATAAAGAGATTGACACTGGAATGCTTCGTCTTAAGGCATGGTGTAGGAAGATGAGCATTGATAAGTTGCATAATTTAAAGTGGTTCTTCTTCTTCTTCTTCTTGTTCTCATAATTTCTTTTCACATTGGTTATAGATTTGCTGTATGTTGATGATTGTATCTTCATCAGATGTACACCTACCTTATGAATTAGGCTAGCTCTTGGTCTTGTGGCACCAAAGCATTGATTTGGGACTTAAGACCCTTCTTCACTATTAATAGTTTAGGCATGTCTTTCACAAATGAATCAAAAGTAAATTGAGACTTTTGGGTAGATGATGAATGTTGGATAATGAAATTTGGCAGTCATTTATAATCAATGATCTAAATGTATTGCTCATTATCTTATATTAAAGATTCAATGGGAAACAGATTTATGATTGTTCTTCATTGTTTGCACTTTGCGTAATACCTACTCTTGAATTGGAGCTGGGAGCAATCTTTTGAGCCTATCCTAAGAAAATGTTCATTCATTTGCAAGTTTCCGCCCTTCCTCTGGCTTCATCAATGTGATTCACTCATCATGAAAAACTGCATTAATTCAGCTTGGTGAATAAGCTCAAAGCATCAAATGCAGAGTATCTACTGTTTTTTGATGACATCTTAAATTCTGAACAATTCAGTTTGGCTTTTCTTTCCAAGATTTTTTGACAGTAATTTTTCTGTATTGTGTGTTTTTGACCACGTGGATTTTGATTTACTGGCCTTCATTTCTTTTTTGTCCTTAGAGGAACTTTATCTACCAATAAATACAGATTGGTTACAAAGTTTATATATTGTGTGTGGTGCAAGATAATAAGAGGTGTTACTCATTAGTGAGGCTGCCTTCCACCCTCAAACATTTGCCCTTTGAGTCTAATATTCTAATTCTGCCCCTACCGAGGCACTTTGTTTATTTAGTGTGTTACTTGTATGGTTTGTGTAGTGTATATATAATTAAATCCCCAAAATTTTTTGTCATCTTTTCTCTAGCTTCTTTGAGATTGAAAGACGTAAAAAATTCTCTCTGTTGTTTCTGATTTGGCAGACAGTGGTATAATAATATTAAGTTGGTAATTTTTTTACATTCTTGGCTATGCAGGCTGCTGCTTCTAGTCTGGCAATTGGAACTTTTGTTTGGGTGGAAGATCTTGATACAGCTTGGATTGATGGTGAAGTTGTGGGGATTAATGGTGAAGACATTAAGGTCCTCTGCACGTCTGGAAAAACAGTAAGGGCAATGGATCTTATGCTAATGCCGATGTTCACCATGTGCCTAAACATTAATTAGTATTGCTTTCAGTTGTGAAAATAGTAATTTTCCGTTTCAATCTTATTTTGACGCCTATTCAGGATGAGTTTGTGACCTTTGTGATCATTGTATCAATTATCAAGATTTTGTTTTTTGTAGCATACTGCTTGGGCTTTTTGAATGCATCAAAAGAATTTTTATATTGATCAACAATTGCAGGTTATTGTCAAGACTTCTGATGTTTATCCTAAGGATACTGAAATGCCACAATGTGGAGTGGATGATATGACGAAATTGGCTTATTTGCATGAACCAGGAGTTTTGCAGAATTTAAGATCCAGATATGATATGAATGAAATTTATGTGAGTAGCTACTGATAAATTTATTGTCCTTTTTCATGCTCCGTGTTTCTGGGGTTCTGTACTGTGGTGTCGCATCTGGATGGAGGCTTCACTGGAAACTTATATAGTTTTATGTTAAGGGTTTTTTTTTATTGTTGTTGTTGTCTTTACATCCTCACCTTCTGGTATATTTGTGGCTGATACACCCAATGTTGCCTACCAGACTTACACAGGCAATATATTAATTGCTGTGAATCCGTTTGAAAAGCTACCACATCTCTATGATAGCCATATGATGGCCCAATATAAGGGGGTAGGCTTTGGTGAGCTGAGTCCACATCCCTTTGCTGTTGCTGATGCCGCATACAGGTAGCTTATTTCCAGTAGCTGGCCACAGATTTTTTTCCCCTGCTCTCTTTCTTGTTTGACAATAGAAAATGCTATTCTGTGGTGGCAGGCTTATGATGAATGAGGCATTAAGTCAGTCAATCTTAGTTAGTGGTGAGAGTGGAGCTGGTAAAACAGAGAGCACAAAATTGCTCATGCGGTATCTTGCCTACATGGGAGGGAGAGCTGCTACTGAGGGGAGGACTGTTGAGCAGCAAGTCTTGGAGGTAGAATAGTCTTGTAATTTTGGCTGGAAAGAAATGAAGATGAAATGCTAAAATATCAGACGCCAAAACCGTCATTAGATGGTTGCTGATTCACTAACATTGGTTTTGTCTCATGCCTTATTTGCAGTCCAATCCTGTTTTAGAAGCATTTGGAAATGCAAAGACTGTTAGAAATAACAACTCAAGGTGGGGAGGCCAATTATAGTGTTTTTTTTTTTTGGGCTAAATGCTGTGATACCTGTTACAATTCCATCTGGTTGGTTTTAGTTCTAGTTCTTATTTACTTCCCTTTATGCTGCAGTCGTTTTGGTAAATTTGTGGAGATTCAGTTTGATCATAGGGGAAGGATTTCAGGAGCTGCTATCAGAACTTACCTACTAGAAAGATCACGTGTTTGTCAGATTTCTAACCCTGAGAGAAATTATCACTGTTTCTATATGCTTTGTGCTGCACCACCGCAGGTGATGTTTTTGACATTTCTTTTCTGATTTAGCTCTATGGAAGGAATTAAGAAATGCATGTTGATATCTCCTTGCTTAAAGAGCCCTTCCCTGCTTTTGAATTTGTGATTTTATGATCCTTATCTTAGTTTTCTTGCTATAAATTGTTAGGGAATGTCAAATGTAATCTACTCTGTCAATTTAACCTATGGTTCACTTGGGTTTTAATTTTTTAATCATTCTTATCTGGAAAAGGTTCTTTGAAAGGTAATGTTTTGATTTGTATGGCCCTTTATTTTGGTTGTTTTGTCTACCATTGAACCTCAAGCATGGTTAAAAACATGTTTCTGTAGCAAGTAGTGCTAAATGAATGGGTGATTCACAATGTTTTGTGCCTGGCTCTAACTATTGATGCTGTGGTTCTAAACCTCTGTTCAGAAGTTATTCCTGAGATCTGTTCTGAATCTTTCTCAGGATGTTCAGAGATACAAACTTGGAAATCCAAGAACATTTCATTATCTAAACCAATCAAATTGCTATGAATTGGATGGTATTGATGATTCTAAGGAATATATTGCAACTAGGAGGGCAATGGATATTGTGGGAATAAGTTCTCATGAGCAGGTAAGCTTTTTTCACATGGGAAATTCATTCATCTTAGAATATGAAATCTCATCAATGTTTATGTTTTCCTTTCTGTTGTTCCTTTCAGGATTCCGTATTTCAAGTTGTGGCTGCAATTCTCCATCTTGGAAATATTGAATTCGCAAAAGGGAAGGAAATAGACTCCTCAGTGCCAAAAGATGATAAATCTTTGTTCCATTTGAGAACTGCTGCTGAGCTATTCATGTAATTGAGAAATTTAATATACAAATACGCCTACCATGGATTTGCTTGCAAAAGTGTGGACTTCATTTGCTCTTAGGAAAAGAAAAAAGAGGAAAATGCTGTTTTTGACGTCATAATTTTGTTTAGGTGTGATGCAAAGGCTTTAGAAGACTCTCTTTGCAAACGCGTAATTGTCACACGTGATGAAACTATTACAAAGTGGCTGGATCCAGAATCTGCAGCTGTTAGTAGAGATGCATTGGCTAAGATTGTGTACTCTAGGCTGTTTGATTGGTAAGAATAAATCATGTATCATGGGAACTCATTTGGGAGTGTTTTTTTGTTGCATAGGAGTTATGCTTTTCAAGGGTGCATTCATTTCTTGCATCAAATTTGGTGAATTTTGTGTTGCTTTAATATTTTTCTTATCTTGTTTATGCAGGCTTGTGGACAAGATTAATAGTTCCATCGGTCAAGACCCTGAATCGAAGTTCTTAATTGGTGTGCTGGATATTTATGGATTTGAGAGTTTCAAGACTAACAGGTGCTTGACTGGTATGCCTTTCCTGGTTTTGTTTTTGGCATCGATGGTAATTAGTTCTTTAGGAGAACTAATAGTTTCAATGCTTATTAGTCCCAAGCCTCCGTTTTTAGGAAGAAGAAGTTGCAATTTTAAGGATTGGGTGCTTTGCTTGAAGAGAGTAGAATTGGATTTATTGATAGCAAATTATGGCTTTTTGTAGATTCATAGCTGTATGCCATTGCCTTCTGGCTTTGGTGTTTCTCTTTCCTTGGCCATTATGATTAGAGGATTATGTGTGACTTTGGTCTTGCATCAACAGAATATCTTGTCCATATTTCTGGACATCATCAAGCATATGATACTAGCCTAAAGATTTGAGGAATACTAGAAAAAGCGATGACCTCATGGCTTGCTATCTGCATTTATTGTTTTTTTCTTTTGATTTTTAGTATTCTCATGGTTCTTGCAGTTTTGAGCAATTTTGCATCAATTTAACGAATGAAAAGCTTCAACAACACTTCAATCAGGTACATTTGGAGATACATTAGCTGTTAGTGAATTTGGTAGTATTCCATTGTGTTTGCATATTACGTGATGAACAATTCTGTCCTTGACAGCATGTTTTTAAAATGGAGCAAGAAGAATATACGAAGGAAGAGATTGATTGGAGCTACATTGACTTTGTTGATAATCAAGATATTCTGGATCTCATTGAAAAGGTCAGTTTTCTTGCTACCTCTGCAAAAATTTCTACAGGGAAATTTGTGTAATTTGTTGTGAAGTGGTCTACTCTGGTACTGAACCATATTGAAATAAATCATCACTGGATGTTTGCTATTCATTTGTTGGATTATTTGTTTTCATATAAGTGATTGACAAAACTTGTGGTGCAAATGGGGCTGCAGTCTCATTGGTGCCCATTCATCTCATTGTCTATGATCCTTTTGTTGGTTTATTCACCAAACTCATCTTCATGCAATTTAATTATTTGATGGAGTTCACCTGCTTAGTTTATTCCACCTTACTGGACTTGACTACTTAGTTTGACTTTATTCTTCATTTTTGTTATTTTCTGTTCATTTCCAGAAACCCGGTGGAATAATTGCTCTTCTTGATGAAGCATGGTAAGTACAATAGCAACATTGCTGCAGTGCTTTGTCGTGCATTTCACTTATGTATCAATGTCTAAATTTTCTAGTTCAAATGTCTTTTTCCCCTTAAAAGGGGGTCTTGATGTTTATCCTTTTGATAAGATGGGTGAGGTTGTGTTTTATAGCATGTTTCCAAGATCGACACATGACACATTTGCTCAAAAGTTATACCAGACTTTCAAAAACCACAAACGATTCAGCAAGCCAAAGTTAGCTCGAAGTGACTTCACAATTGGCCACTATGCTGGTGATGTAAGTCTACTTAATTTCTATATTTTGATTGATTACATTGAATGTAGTGTCCTTTCAAAAGAAGACTATTCAATTATTTAAGCTTGACAAAATTGAGTTAATTGCCAGGTCACATATCAAACTGAATTGTTCCTAGACAAGAACAAAGACTATGTTGTTGCAGAACATCAGTCACTTTTAAGTGCTTCCAAATGCTCCTTTGTGTCAGGTTTGTTCCCGCCTTTGGTCGAAGAGTCCTCCAAGCAGTCAAAGTTTTCTTCCATAGGTTCTCGGTTTAAGGTGCGATAGCTTCTCTTCTTTTTCACTTCCTGCTCTGGATGTGGTCTTGTAGATATGAATTGAAGTGTTTTTTGCTTTATCCAGCAACAACTGCAAGCATTGCTAGAAACTCTCAGTGCAACAGAGCCACATTATATTCGTTGTGTAAAGCCCAATAATCTTCTCAAGCCAACAATCTTTGAGAATAAAAATGTTCTTCAACAGCTTCGGTGTGGGGTGAGATTATTAAACTCAAATATATCTGGTACTTGAAAAGTCTGTTGTCTGTTGACATAGCTGAATATTTGCTAGTTTTTATCCCTTGTGTCTTGTTCCAGGGAGTCATGGAGGCAATTAGGATTAGTTGTGCTGGTTATCCTACTAGAAAACAATTTGATGAATTTATAGACAGATTCAGCATCCTTGCACCCGAAGTTTTGGATGGAAGGTACATATGATTGTTTGTCTTAGCTCTAACATGTTCTGTCATTGAAATGAATGTCTTGACTCTTGTTCAATGTAATTTTTTGTTAGTTCTGATGAAATCTCTGCGTGTAAGAGGCTTTTGGAGAAGGTGGGACTTAGAGGTTATCAGGTAAGACTAGTGAAGAAACCTACACTCCTTCTTTGGGTGTCAACTAGATTTTTGTATGGGCCCCATGTCTATCTCCGAGGATTTTTTATTTTTAATTTTGTGCAAATGGATATTATGGAGCCATTGGCTTTTTACAGATTGGTAAGACAAAGGTATTTCTTAGGGCTGGTCAAATGGCTGAATTAGATGCTCGTAGAATTGAGGTGCTGGGAAGATCTGCTATTATTATACAGAGGAAAGTTCATTCATATTTGTCTCGCAGAAATTTCATCATGCTTCGTCATTCTGCTATACAGCTTCAAGCTGCATGCAGAGGTACTCTCTTAATTAGAGGATGACATTGATCTTTCAACTCACAATGGCTATCTACTTTATCACTGAGTAATGCACATAACTCTTGCATTTGTTTTTGTGCTACACCAGGACATCTTGCACGGCAAGTATATGAGGGCTTGCGCAGAGAGGCTGCTTGTCTTAGGATCCAAACAGATTTGCGCATGCATCTTGCTAGGAAAACTTATAAGGAATTGCACCATTCTGCCATTTCCATTCAAACTGGTATACGTGGAATAGCTGCTCGGAAAGAATTACTCTTCAGAAGGCAGACAAGGGCAGCAATTATGATTCAGGTAAGACAACTTTTGAAATTCATGATTAAGTTCGGAAAGTGGTTTATATATTTTCTGGGAAATAACTGTTTTTATTTATCTCAGAGCCAATTCCGCAAATACTTGGCCTGTTCGCATTATCTGAAGTTAAAGAAAGCAGCAATAACCACACAGTGTGCATGGAGAGGAAGAGTTGCACGTAGAGAACTGAGGAAGCTTAAGATGGTTAGCTTTTATCTTTTCTTCCATTTTGTTCTTTTTTTTTTTGTGGGGCCTGCACAGTTATTTGCTTTATAGTTATATCGCTTTCGATTTCTTTTGCTACTGCCAGTGCCTTTTTCTTTCTGAAGAAGCTAAGTTTTGCTTCTCTTATTTTCTGTGTGAATTATGCATTTTATTTGCAGGCTGCAAAGGAAACTGGAGCTCTTCAAGCTGCCAAAAATAAATTGGAAAAGCAAGTTGAAGAATTGACATGGAGACTTCAGCTGGAGAAACGAATGAGGGTATTTGTGATAGTGGAGTTTTTGCAAAATGTGGCAGTTCTTGTCATGTCTGAATGTTCAGCCAAAACAAACAAAGTGTCCTTGAGTTTTTGGCATTTTGTGTTGCTCATTATTTCTAGCCATAGCTTGTGGGCAGTTTCTTGTTTATGTTATTCTTGACCTTGGGGAAAGCCTTTTACAGATTCCCATCTTCTATATATTCTTTAGTACTTACCAGGACATGTTTCAGATTAAAAGTTCATAGGAATAAGATGGGTTGCAATGTGAAGTATGTTTAGAACCTTTTTTTTTTTTTTGTTAAAAAGAGGTACCTTGAAGCTATGTATCAGAGGAGATGGTTAGCTGTTGGATGTAATGCTTGGTGGAAGCATGAAATAAAAAATGGCAGAATATGTATTCTTTTTTTTAATGTTCTCACCCGGAAAACTCTCTTCTTCTCAGTGGATGTTTTGTCATGAATTGTTTTTATTATGTAGTATACCGTCCATTCAAATTGATGCATTGTGATCTGTTTGCAGGCTGACATGGAAGAAGCTAAAACACAAGAAAATGTGAAACTGCAATCCGCTTTGCAAGAAGTTCAACTTCAGTTTAAAGAAACTAAGGAAATGCTCATAAAGGAACGCGAGGCTGCCAAAAATGCTGCAGAGAAAATCCCCATCATACAGGAGGTTCCAGTTGTTGACCATGCAATGCTGCAGAAACTTGGTACAGAAAATGAGAAACTCAAGGTAAGAAGGTTAATAGTTGCCTAAAGGTGCCACTATCAAGTAATAATTGTTGACATCTATCCTGATTCAATGTTGATATATATGCTGCTAAAGTTCTCTTTGCTTATAGGTCACTTGTGATAATTTTCAGGCATTGGTTAGTTCACTGGAAAAGAAAGTTGATGAAACAGAGAAAAAATTTGAAGAAACGAGTAGAATAAGTGACGAACGATTGAAGCAGGCTTTGGAGGCAGAGTCAAAAATTGTTGAACTGAAGACTGCCATGCATAGGTTGTTGCCCTGATTAAATGAGCATACCCTTTTTCATTTTGAGGCCTGGGTGACCTGGGCAAGATTTTGGAAAGTGGGGAAGCAGATCCCATTGTATCTCCTTTAAAGTAGAAGTTTGGCCATAACCAAGGCTACGCCATATAAATCACGATGAGATTCTATTGTTATTGGATCAAGTGCAGTACTGATGTCTGCATACTGGACTGCCAATTAATGCCTTGACACTCATGCTCCTTTGTTTTTCTTTGATTTCTTTCTAGGCTTGAAGAACAATTTTCTGACATGGAAAATGAGAACCATATTCTTCGACAGCAATCGTTGTTGCACATGCCTGCTAAGAAGACATCAGACCGTCCTCCTATTCCAGTAACTTAGATGAACTTTTTTCTTAAAGACTCTCTCTCTCCTGTTCTCTTTCTTCTCTTCTTAAAGACCTTCAATTTGATTGCAGAATTTGGAAAATGGTCACCATCTGATCGAAGACAAAAGAGCAAATGTAATATAATGTTATTCTTTGATCATCTATGAACCTATGTTTTTTCTTTATTTTTCTACAAACCTATAGGTAACTGCGTGCTCTTTTTTTATTTTTGCATAAATGTTTTGTTAACAAGAAAGTTTCCTTCAGGAGCCACAGAGTGCAACACCTTCAAAGGCCTTTGGTGATGAGTCAGACAGCAAGCTTAGGAGATCACATATTGAACGCCAACATGTACATGCTTATGAAAATGGAATATGTCTATAATGCTTCTGTTGTTTATATTGGAGCTTGTGGGTGTTGCAATTCTATCATTTTGATTCTTGTTCTTGCTGCAGGAAAATATTGATGTTCTTATCAACTGTGTTACAAATAACCTTGGTTTTAGTCAAGGAAAGCCTGTTGCAGCATTTACCATATACAAATGTCTGCTTCACTGGAAATCATTTGAAGCAGAAAGGACTAGTGTTTTTGACCGCCTAATTCAAATGATTGGTTCTGCAATTGAGGTAGCTAATACATTGTAGTTACCTATTGAGAGAAAAAGTGTATGTGAAGTGATAATATGAACAAGGAAATCATGCAGGGATATACTAATATTCAAGCTTACTTATATGTTGTTTGGTGATGGGAAAAATGCTAAATTGTGTATTTTGATTCTTGGTTGCAGAATGAAGATAACAACGATCATATGGCTTATTGGTTATCAAATACTTCATCTATGTTGTTTTTGTTGCAACAAAGTCTGAAGGCAGCTGGTGCTAGTGGTACAACTCCACATAAGAAACCTTCCTCTGCAGCATCCTTGTTTGGGAGGATGACCATGGTATTATAATTTCCTTAGTGATTCTATTATTGGATCTGATTTTGGTGATTGATTTCTGTAGTTGCATTTTCTGTCAATTCCAGGGTTTCCGTTCATCTCCTTCTTCCAACAACCTTGCTACTGCTCTAGCAGTTGTACGGCAAGTGGAGGCAAAATACCCTGCCTTACTTTTCAAGCAACAGCTGGCAGCTTATGTGGAGAAAATTTATGGAATCATTCGAGACAACTTGAAAAAGGAATTGGGATCTTTGCTTTCCTTGTGCATTCAGGTGTGTGCAATTCACTTACCTATCAATCTTACTTCCAATGAGCATTGGTTCCTCCCATCTTGGAGCTGTAATTTTAGCTTGATGTTATTTTTCATGTTTGTGTTAGGCACCCAGGACATCTAAGGGTACTGTACTAAGGTCTGGGCGGTCCTTTGGTAAAGATTCTCCTCCGAGTCACTGGCAGAGCATTATTGATAATCTCAACAGTCTCCTCAGTACATTGAAACAAAATTTTGTACGATTTTGCTTTATTTCTCTCGTGATTATCATTTGAATGTCTAGATTCTTACTATGAGTTTGGTTCAGGTGCCTCCAGTTCTTATCCAGAAGATCTTTACCCAAACTTTTTCATATATCAATGTACAATTGTTTAATAGGTAATTATCAATGCTGTTCTTGTGATTTCATTATTTCATATTGGAAAAATAACTTATGGGAATGTCTCATTATCTGCAGCCTCCTCCTGCGTCGAGAGTGCTGTACATTTAGCAATGGTGAATATGTGAAAGCTGGCTTAGCTGAGCTAGAGCTGTGGTGTGGCCAAGCAAAAGAAGAGGTAATCTCATTTGCCCTTTCCTTTTTCCCTGTTATTTCATGTCTGGTATGACTGATGGAGGTCCTGGGTTTACTGCTTTTTCTATTTGTCACATCCACGACTTTCCTTGATTCTTAAGGTTTGTCCTCTCTTACTTGCAGTATGCTGGAATGTCTTGGGATGAACTTAAGCACATAAGACAAGCTGTTGGATTTTTGGTATGTCCCAACTGCATCCATTTTGCTGATGATTAATTCAGACTACAAAACTTTAATTTCTAATCTCTTTTATGGGTCCACAGGTTATACATCAAAAGTACCGCATATCCTATGATGAGATCACAAATGATTTGTGCCCTGTAAGGCCTTCCCTCCCCTTGCCTCAGTTTCTTAGCCATGCATGCTAGGGGGGGGTATGCATTCTTGTTTGACTATTTACTTGCACTTTGTCTGCAAATGTCCAAATGGAGTGGAACTTAGGAACTTAAGCCTTTTAGAAGGTTGTTTCTTTTGCCCACAGTTGTCAAGCTCATGCCTTTAACCATCTTGCCTTTAATGGGTAATGATGGTTGTGGTCAAGTCTAGTGACCAAAAATCAAGCTCATGTTTGGGGATTTGCTCAATTGTAGTCTGTTATTGTGCTGAAACTATGCATCTTCTCTCTCTCTCTCTCTCTCACACACTCTCATTAATGCTTTGCTTGTTCAGATCCTCAGCATTCAGCAGCTGTACAGAATCTGTACATTGTATTGGGATGATAATTATAACACTAGAAGTGTGTCTCCTGGTGTAAGTTTGTGAATGGGAGATTTCCTGTGATATATCTTTATGTATTTGTTGTCAAATACATTCAAATGCTGACTAATCTCAATTCCGACTCTATTCAGGTCATATCGAGCATGAGGGTGCTTATGACAGAAAACTCCAATAATGCTGTCAGCAGTTCCTTTTTGTTGGATGATAATTCAAGGTGAAAGTTTTCTTCAATTTTTATGTAGCCTCCGTTTGATTTTGTGAGGCATGTTCACAATAAGCCTAACTGAATACCTCCATTCTTTTCATTTCTGGTTTTGTCCATGATTTTGAGGAATTCTGAAATGATTGGGCACCTTTATTTTAAATTCAATCTGATCCATCGTCCATTTTGATGCAGCATCCCCTTCTCTGTCGATGACCTTTCGAATTCGATGCAAGAGAAAGATTTTGTGGATGTTCAGCCTGCAGAGGAGCTACTTGAGAATCCAGCCTTCCTGTTTTTAAATGAATGAGGCTGAGGTAGCTCAAGCCTGTCCTATGATATTTGTAAAGTTGGTCTGTTTTCTTTGCCCCTCAATTCTTTTTCCCTATTAATCTCCGTTCCCTTGTGTAATGTTTCATTTATTTGTTAATTTTTTGAGATCCAAGTTCGGTCTTCAGGGGCAAAGGCAAAGGGTAACCATTTTGTTGTCTGGTCGGCCGTGCATTCTTTAGTTGTGTTTGTGGGCTGGAAAATTTATAGCAATAGTGTTTTGGGTGTTGTGCGAGGAATTGCGCGCTCCGCCCAAATTTTTTCGTTGTAAAAAGAACACATGGGAACATGGTGTTGTTGAGATGTTGTACATGGGGAGTCTTTTACGTGTCGTGCCGTCTTGTGTTAAAGGAATGTCTATTCTTCTTTTGCCATGCCACCAGCCATTTTGTGCACTTGAGGGCTCCACGACATGAATGAAGTAGAAAAGTCTTCGACTCTTTTAAGAAATCAATTAAACGACACGAGAGTTGAATAAGGTAATTGACCAGGGGCTAAAACAAATGTGCACCGGCAGATACTTGGATATCAAATCAAACCCAATTTGGGGATTTAGGACGAGGTCCGAAGTTTGCTTTGTTGCCCATGGGGAACTCGCATGGGGCGTTCCAAGGCCTGCGGAACCTCTATCAATGCTGTACGGGCAACAGTGGCTAGAAACCTTCGGGACCGCAAGAAAAGAGTGGCAATGTCGTGGGGGGGGGGGTGAGAGGGCGGACGACCCTCCTGATTCCACTCTACGAATAGAATTGCATCACAATTTCTTTAGCCAACCTTTATGTGCCGAAAATTCAAATTCAAATTCAAAATGCGATAAGTTCTTGAGTTGATTTACTAATTATTTAATTATATCAAAGTGTATATGATGATGTCACTAATCACGTAATTTATTTAAAATTCAAATTTTTGTTAAAAAGAAAAAAAGGAAAAAAGAAGATGAAAGAATAGCAATGATGGAATGAAATGACCTTATAAATGATTTTATGGTTACATTCACTCTTGATTAAATTATTGATGCATGCATGCATTCACGAATAATTATTTTTGAAAAAATTAAATTAAATATTATATATTCAAAGTTATATAATAAAAAGGTGTTATAAAATCTTCTTATACATATATATATATATATTAAAAGAATTGTTTTTTTCCGATGGTTGAGCTAACCTTAATTCAATAATAACATATATAAATGCCAGTATTCTTGTCAAAATTCCACGTTCATATAATCAAAAGGACAAATCCCTGCAACTTTTATCAGCGGCAAGCCACCTATTTCTTTTCGTTCCAATGCACATTCACATTGTCAGTATCATCAAACCCATTAATTAGTCCTACTCCTAAACAGTAGAGCTAAACAGAGCCACAACAGCGGAATTCAATTCTCAAACTTAAAAGTCTCATTTTCTAGGCATGGTTAATGATAGGATTCAATTGGCTGTATTTGAAAAAGTTTTCATTTTGACTAGTTTCTATTAATCAAGTTAACATAATTGAGATGCGATTAGAAATCATGGGAGTCTTAGAATCTAAATTAAAACTTTAGGGAGGCGGGATGTAAAAGAAGTAAATTATAGGGAATTTAGCTGTATTTAATCCTGAAATAAACAAAGAGCAATGTTTCAAAAGGAAAAAAGAAAAGAAAAGAAACAGATAGCCGTCAAGTCCAGCAGGTCTCTTGGGCTCATGAAACAATTTAAATTTTTAACTCGTTAAAATTAAAATTGAATAAAAAAAATTTAAAAAAAATGGAAGAAAATTCTGACACGCAAGGTGTCAGGGGATTAAACTGATAAGGATGAATTATGAAGCGTTTAATGCTTGTTTTCCTTCTAAGTTCCCGACAAAATCGGCCACGGTTTTTAAACTTCCGCGGTTTCTACCGCACAATGGGGCATTGGACTGAGTCACCCCCAAGTCACGTTGACGCAACTTCTGCTTCATCTCATATAAAATCGGGACAAATCTTGGTCTGCTTTGCTTTCCATGGAAACATTTCCCTGAAAGGAAAACTCAATAAAGGGGACATTTTCTTTTCTTTTTTTTTTTATTATATGATAAATAGCTTGCCAAGAGCCAGCCAAGTAATTTGTGTTTTTGGTTTTTTTTTTTTTTAATATAATTAATCTTCTTCTTTTCCATTCTCACGGTTTGATACTTGTGAAACGTGCATTTCTTCCGCTTGTGAGAAGAAATATAAGTTGGTTATACATTTTGAAGGATGGCATGGTCTGCAACTTCTGCCACGAAGGCCTATCTCGATACCCTCGAGCTGGTAAAGCTTCCATTTCATTTCTTCGTATGTTTTCTAAAAATCTTTTTGGAAATGTTTTCAAATGGGGACGCAATTTTGTGGGGGCCAATGATTTGACAATAAGCCCCCCCACCTTAACGATGGAATTTGAATTTTGTTTTGTGCACATTTTCTCATTCTTTTCTATATTTTGTGGAAATGGAATGTGGATGAACGATTAAATGAAAAAAAAAAGTGAATATCTTGAGTGACTGGAAAGGAGGGTCTATTTAGTTTTCATGACTTCAATTTTAATGATCGAAGCAATGTCCAATTTGTTAATTTGACAATCTTGATAATCAGACGCACGCACTTTTCTGGGCTGATCTCATTTGCATCATGCATTTCACGAGACAAAAGCCATGCACTGGATGCAGTATAAATTAGAACGAGATTATTTGATTCTCATTCTTTTTGAATCTTTTTGGCAGTGCGGTGAACGCAAGAGGCTATGTGATTCAAAGAGGACGCTAGAAATTGGGAGCAATGAGTTCATATCAGCCTTGGCGGCAGGAATGAGAGCAAAACTTATTGTGGAGGTCACGCCTGGTGGTGCATCACCATCAACCATAGCCTTGGCAACCGCTGCGCGTCATACCGGAGGCAGGCTCGTGTGCATTGTCCCGGAGCCAGTTCTCGCTGAATCTACAAATGCAATCAAAGATAAAGGGCTTAAGGACATGGTCGAATTCAAAAGCGGCGACCCGTCTGAGCTGCTGCCACATTACGAAAATATTGATTTCTCGCTTGTAGATTGCAGAAATGATGAATATATAAAGTTGATAAAGCTGCTGGATGTTAATCCAAGCAGATCAGTGGTGGTGGCAAACAACTTGGTGGGTGAGGCAAAAGGGTTGGGAGGCCATGCTTTGGGAATGAAGGATAAGGTTGTGGTAAGGTCTATGAAGCATCCTATAGGCAAAGACATGGAGGTCACCATGATTGGGAAACTGGGAAGTGATATTGAGAAGAGAGATCAGGGTGGAGGAGGGCATCCTTTGCCAGCATTAAGGGGCGGTGCAGTGAAGAAGACTGCAAAGAGCAAATGGATTGTCAAGGTTGATGAGGAAACTGGTGAGGAACATATCTACTGGGTGCACAAGTAATTTTAGCCATGTGCAATGGAAATCAGGTCTTGTTGGCATTCAGGGTAATGCGAAATGACATCAATTAACCTGATATTGAGAAAAATGATCAAATCCGGAACCATATCAATGATCATGGGGTTTGGAGGTCCCAAATGTCTAGATGATTCTGGTTTCCAATATCGGTCTTCTTTCATATTATACATGAAAATAGCTTGCGTTGATAGAAACTGCGTTAGAAGGTCACTTCGAAGCCTTTGCTTTTGCTGATACTGCTTGGTCTAGTTCTCTAAAGGATTGAAGGGCAAACCGATGGTAGATGAGCCCGAGTCTTACCATGTTTCTTGGCTCATTCTTATGTCACCTAAACCTCAACGCGGCTAAAGAAGCTGAGTTAAATCCCATGCAAAGAAGGCGATATGGGATGGGATGTTTGTATAGTGTTGTGAACAACAATTCTCATGCATATCTTCAATAGCTTTCTTAAAAGCATTTATGAAATTATTCTTTCATTCTTATATTGAAGAACCGGGGGTTTCGACGTTCTTTCTGTCACTGTTCGTCCTGTTAACGCATTTATCTAATGAGATAAATCTTTTTCTTGGTTGGTGGATCTCATTAAATATTTTTCTGTCACTGTTGGTTGGCTTCTATTCTTGGCTTTATCTTCTCAAATTAGAGTTTCAGAAAAAAATACCTATATAAAAAAAAAAAAAAGGTGAAACCACAACTTACAAGGCCAAGGTATCCATACGCTCCCAGGAGCTCGGAAATTCCCCTTCTTCGGTGCTTTTTAGTGGGGTTTCAGGTCCCTTGAAATTTGCCTGGTGGCATATCCCGGCCATGACAGTAATAGTGAAGATTATAACCTGGACACCTTTTCTGTCTGTACCATAGCTTTTCTTCAATTTAACTCAATAAAGTCAAGCAAAACTGATCTCATCAGCACCTAATTTGATTATAATTAGAGGGTTAGCCTGTCGTTTTCTTCAAGGTGCCAAGTTTTATGAGGCTGAGTAAGATACAAAATCCATAATTAATAAAGTGACAATCAAGGGTAATTTCCAATAAGCATGTCTCTGCAATAATTTTCATTAGTTTTCCAGGATGTGTAACAAGTACCCGAAGACAACAACGAATCGATCAAGAAAAGGCTTTTTCATCTAAGATAGTTGTCGAGTCTGATTCGATTAATCCAGTCACTCAGACCAACGCTGGTAGGGTTCAACAGAAGCTAAGAATAATATTTAATGAGATCCACCAACCAAGAAAAAAGATTTTTCAGTTAATCACCAACTGCAAGTTGTGTGCTTAATCGTCCCATGTGGTGTAGTGCAACGATCTAATTTGTTGTGTGAATCTCACATAATTTTTCCTAGCAGAACTATGATACGTTATTTTTACTTTTCTCGTTTTATTAACATAAAAACAAAAGGGTGCAACTTAAAAAGAAAATGCCTCATTGGCGAGAAAATTGAGTTAAAGGGAAGATAGTTTTATAATGAGAAATCTTTTTCAATTAGTAAAACACCACTGTTGGTGTATCTAGCAGGACAGCATTGTTGGTGTTTTGGAATTCTAACGAGAGGATAAGCATATGTTTGGTCATAAAATTTTTAATTTTTTAATATAATCTTAAACATTTAACTCATTTTAATTCATTTCTAAGTGTTATGATCTTTTTTTAATTGAGTTCCATCAATAACAAAAAATAGTCAAATTGTTAAGTATAATATTGATTGAATAAAAATTATAAAATAATTAAAATACATATTAACTAGATAAAAAAATAAAATAATCAAAATACATGGTAAAAGTGTCTTTTTTTTTTTTTTTTACCGAAACTAATTTCAAATACAAACCACCGTTACCTCTTCTTCCTCGTCGTCAGCCTCGTCCTCCTCTCGGCCCCAAAAATTTTTTCCCTAGCCTTGCCTCCTCCTCCTCCTCCTCCTCCTCCTGAACTCTAAAATCGCCTCCTTCGCTTCTCCTCCCATTTTCATTTGCATAAAATTATGGTAATGGTGAAGGTTTGTCCTTCGAGATTTATTTGGATAGAAAATATGATTTTAACATATATGTAATTTATTATTATTATTATTATAGTTTAACTGACTTTTTATATTGATTGTACTCAATTTAAAGAAAATATTAATGTTGAACATTAAATTAAAACAAAAACAAATCAAACACTAAGAATGATTTTACTAATACAAATTAGCATAATTTTACATATTACTAATACAAACTTGGTTTTTTTATCAAGATAACTGCTATTCATATTGTTCAAATTAACAAGTGTATCGCTCAAAATTAAATGAAATAAAAATAAAAGTTCACTTCATCTTTTTTAACTTCTTAAAGATAATAATCAAATTAAGTGAACTTTTAAGATATCTTAAAACTCTTTTTCCTACCTTATAATGTCTCTTAATAGGAGCATATATAAACCTTATAAGTAAATTTCTGGCATACATTATGTTAGGCCATAAAGTTATCATGTACAACAAGCAACTAATAAGACTTTTAAAAAGTTTTTAATTAATGTTCTCTTTTTCATTATTCTTGACAAGCTTCTTATTAATTGCCATTAGGGTTGAAACTAGTTCACATGCATCCATCTTGAACTTATTGAGTACTTGTCTAACATGCTTTTCTTGATTAACAAAGATGTCAGATTTAAGTTGTTGCATTCGAAGTTCTAGAAATAATAACATTTTCCCTATATCATACATCTCAAATACCCTCTCAATTTCCTTTTTAAACTTAAGAATATAATCTTTGTTACTACTTATGACAAATAGGTCATTTTAAGGATTTGACCTTTTACATATTTGACAAACAATTTGCTTCATTTTTCATTTTTATAAAGCCAAGTTGCATTAAGTGGTCATCAATCCTACTAAATTAGGTCCTTAATGCTTATATGAGACCATACAAAACCTCCTTGAGCTTGTACACTTTTGTCTCCTCTCTTTTGATCACATAGCCCTTAGTTGCTCTACATAAATATCTTCTTGTAAAAAAGAAACATCGATTATTTTACTTTTGTAGAGAGTCTATTTTACAAATAGACTAAGATATTCATAATTTCAATTCAAAATTTTTTAAGTAGACCTTTTTCATAAAAGAAACACATTTTAATAATAATTTTATTTCTCTTGTCATTTTTTTCTTTTTATTAAAGAGTGTAAGGAATTAAAAATTGATATTTTATTCTTGAAGTTCTTTAAAGGTAACTGTAATTTAGGCTGACAAGTTTCAGTGGTAAGGGTAATCAAAACTGTAAAGCCACCATGGAGACACATCAATCAGCTCTAATTGTTATGCAGACAATCTCAATTCTACAATGTCATATATCACTCGTCAATTAGAGCCATGGTAACACTATTAACTACCATTTACAGAACATAAAAACAATAAGGCCCCCATGTATGTGATTTACAGACGATCAAATGCGTTTTCAATAAAAGAAAATGTGTTGCTCTGCCTATTTTTAGACAAATCATGGCCTTCTGTGCCAAAAACCAATTAGTAAAATGTAAATAGTCACCAGCTTATCATATATTTGCATCATAACAAACTTTCTTAAAAGAAATTTTAAAAAACGCTTGATAGAGTTGTGGACGGATAGAGAATGTTCTTGGCTGGTGACTTTTCAGGAACTGGCGAGAATGATGATCACCTGCCACCAGCAGCTACCTTCTTCACCAGAATGGACCCTAATTCTCCCTTCAATCTCAAGAAACTGACACATTTCAACCACCGTCATCTGAATATGCTCTCTCTCTCTCACTCACTCACGCACACTCACCTGTATTACCTTTCTTTTTGGTTCTTGGCATTCATGCTAACTGCCTGTTATGAGCCTCAGACCCCGATGGCAAATTCAAGGTTTCGAGCCTTGAAGCTCGCGTCTGTTTTATTCTGTCTCATGGTTCTTTTTTCGAGGCTGAAGATTCTTGCAACCACTGATGAAGATCAATTTGATGGGTCGATCCATGGAGAGGATGAAAATTTTATGCTTCCAGAAGAAGAAAACACTCTGGATATTAATGATGCTAGTGGTTTCACTTCTATTGCGGAGGAAAACGATAACGTTTATAATGATGCTCTCTATGTTGCCCCAGATACTGGGGGAGAGGTCGACCAAAGATCAGAGCTCTGCAGTACAAAGACATATAACAACATTCTTCCCCCACCATATAACAATATATCAAACATGATCTGCTCGCCAGTCTGGAATACTTTTATTTTAAGGGTAAGTCTGTTCTGATTCTTCTCTACATAGCTTCTTCACATGTATTTGTGAATGTGAAGCATGAAAATTTTTGGAAATTAATGAAACTCGAAAGAAATGGTGGCCTGGTGGTGGGGCATTGCAGTATCTCTCTGCAACTCACATTGGTTACCACTCTTGTTGATGAATTACCATCTTCTGCAGTATCACAAGGGAGAGGAGAATCTAACGACGTTCATAGTATCTGCTGTGTACACAACCGGTTGGGTAGGAATGGGGTTTTCAAGGGATGGAAGGATGACTGGGGGTAGCGCCATGGTGGGGTGGATTAACAAGAAAGGTCGTCCCAGGATCAAACAATACTACTTGCAAGGCACTCGACCGTCACAAGTCATAGCGGATGCAGGTGAATTGGATATCACAAAAGTTCCACCTGCTATTGCACTCGACAAGGCTACAGTCTACTTGGCATTTCAAGCCAAGTTCCAGAAACCTCTTACCCACCAACCAATTCTTTTGGCTTTTGGAACCTCGTATCCTAATCACTATCGCTTGTCCTTGCACAATGACAAGACCACCATCCTGTTCAACTTTTCTGAAGGTTTGTTTGAATTTTGAACACTACCTAAGCTTCCCATGACAAATGATCAAGCAAGCAAATGGCTTCATTTCAATTTTTGTTTGACACTTCTTCAGGTTCTGCTTCTGCTGTAAATTTCAATCCAGGCCAGATGATAAAGAATCATGGGATATTGGCCACATTGGCATGGGGTGTCTTCCTACCTTGTGGGGCTATAATTGCTAGATACTTGAGGCATAATGACCCACTTTGGTACTATTTACATGCAGGCATTCAGTTTGTAGGATTTTTACTGAGTCTTGCTGCTGTAGTCATTGGACAACGAATTTATGCTAAAATTGACGTCGACTTAGCGGCACATAGAGGCATTGGAATCTTTGTTCTAGCGTTAAGTATTCTGCAGGTACACTTCTAAGATCCATTACGAGTCTTCCATCCATCTTGCTTCTTATGTTTGATGATTTATCTAAGCATAAGTTTCAAATCGAATTTCAGATACTGGCATTCTTTCTGCGTCCCAAGAAGGATGCCAAGTTTCGTAAGTACTGGAACTGGTACCATGGATGGTGTGGGAGGATTTCCCTGTTTTTCGGAGTTTTTAATATACTGTGGGGAATGCATATAGCATCCGCGGGGATTGCATGGAAGACTCTGTTTGGGCTTCAAATCACAGTGATTTTGGTCTCAGTTATTATCCTGGAAACATTGTTGCAGACGAGGGAATCAGAGATCAATAAACTATCTCCATCATTCCAAATGAATGTAATTTAACGAGCAATTTTCTGGTGCCCTTAAAGATTGCGAGTCTCTGGTTATTATACACAGGACCTTCGCAAGGCTTTTGCCATGAACCAATGTTACCTGATTGCAATTCTTTATTTTTCCGAATCAGAGAGGGCATTGAGCTTTGTACCCACCGACGACCAATTCTGAGCAGGCCAACACAGGACAAACTGCATTCTAGTCCAATCTTTTATACGCGGTCTGTAGTTGGTTCTTGAAACTCGTTTAAGTCTCATTTGGTCTGTGTATACGGTTGAAGTTCAGGGAGGGTAGATAAAGCAGATAAAACTAAAAGGCTGGTTAATTTGCTCGTGAAACTAAAGCAACATAGTTTTTGCATTCCCTGTTCGAGAAACCAATCAAGGGCAATATTTTTGAACATTGCGGGCGCCATTCGTTTGGAGTTTCAGTATCTTTCTGACAAGTTCACTATTGCCTATACGAGCACTTTTGGCATCTTTAGGACATACGCAAGTTTCCCTAATTTCCCTCTATTTTCCATCTGCTTTACAGCCGGTCACACGGCGAGAACAAAATACTATGTATCCCAAAAACAAATAAACAAAATCCTATACATTTCTCTTTATTTTGACAATCTCATTGGGACAAGGAAACGTTTAAGAATTCACCACTTCAAATCAATTATAAGAATAGCTATACTGTACCAATAGTAAGGTATAAAAAAATTATTCAATGAAGTATAAATTGCAATGTTACTCAATAAAGATTAATGCAATAATAAAATGAGACAGTTGTATACTAAACAAGATGGGCCAATGAATTAATTCAGGTTCCATTATCTATCAAAGAATGAAAAATGTATCTATCAATTTATGAGAAATGTTCTATAGAATAGGAAAACCTCATAAATTGTGAAATGTCAGTTTCTTTTGTTTTCTTGGCGCCATGGCAATTTTAGAGAAGACATAATACAGCAATTCAACAAGAATAAGTAATCAACACCAATTTGCAGAGAGCAAAAATAATTTATGTACCACTCAATCAAAACCATTTTCTAAATTGTTGCTTTAGGGAACCCAAAAACTTCAACTGCTTTGAGATGCAATGATCCAGAATCAAAAAATTTTCGATTGTCTTGGCCAAAATTGTCACCTCACCTGAACACTTCCAAAATTAGACTTTCCTACTGGACCCTGCAAATTGACAGACACAGAATGATCAGCCACAAATTTGAAGCAGTAAATTACCTGCAGAGAAGATGTTTCGGAAATTCCAATGCTTTAATATGAAGTCAAATACAGCATCTCCAAAGGCATCTCACTTCAATGGAACAGAAGATTGAGAAGTGGACAAACTTCTGTTCTGGCAAAATTGACACCTCTTAATAGTTTACCAAAGCAATCCTGATGACCGCTTAAAGCCTTCAATTAAATGAAAACTAATCCAGAAAATAAACTTTGCCTCATTCAATTATCTATCATAGCTAAATTGACTCATCTTATGGAACACTAACCACCAGAAAGGCAAAAAAGTAGCAACAGTGATAGAAATACCTGAATTATTACAAAAAGAAAAAAGCATCGAGTTATTGTCTCTGGTACCATCTCAATTCTCAATTCTGCAAGAAGGTTAAATGTTAACACAGTCACTACATTCAACAACATTCAGCCTTCTTGTAAATATAGCAAGTAAATATATTAACATAGGTATATAAGACAAATATATTCACCTGATTGTAGGATTTAGATTGATTCTCCATTAATTCTAGGATGCAGATTGATTCTCCTACTTGTATGTATATTGATCTCTTGTATTCTTGAACATATATGAGAATGCAAGTATTTTCATCTACATGGTATTAGAGCTGATTTAGCTAGAAAATTCTTCCAAAAGAGAGAGACAAAAAAATTCTCCTAAGAGAGAGAGGGGTCCTGGAAGAGAGACAAATTCTCCCATATGTGAGAAATTCTAACTGTGCTACAGTAATGCCGCTTTGGTACCACTGTTACAGTAACATTAATTCTTATCTTTGTTTTGTCAAAAGCATCGTCCTATTGAGCCACCATTTTCTTTAGATGTTATCTTTGATTTATTGCATTGGGTTATAATGACTGTCTTCACCCACTTGATAAGTTTATATTGGTTTTGGCTGATGAGTTTGCTCAGTTTACTCATTACAAAGCCTCACTAAAGACATTTACTGTCTAGTCTTTGTCAATCGATCAGGTAAACCTATGTGTCTTGTGTCATTTTTTGCAAATGAATCATTGATTATATTGGTTTTGGCTGATGAGTTTGCTCAGTTTACTCGTTACAAAACATTTACTCTTAGTCCAGTCATTGTTGATCAATCAGGTAAACCTATGTGTCTTGTGTCATCTTCTCACAAATGAATCATTGATTTAGGTGCTACAAATCATATGACATGTGACATGATTATTATTTCATCTTTTAATCTTGACACAAATCTTCCAAGTGTCACTTTAGTTGATAGGTCAACCACTTTTGTTATGAGTTTTAGATGGTTGCCCTTACATCCTCTCTCTCATTGTCATTTGTCTTGTGTTTGCCTAATTTTTCATTCAATTTACTCTCCGTTAACGAAATTACTTAGACAATAAGTTGCTGTCTCATTTTTTCATGATCACTGTGTTTTTCATGATGTTATGACAGGAAGATTATTGGCAGGGACATGAGTCTAGAGGTCTTTATGTACTCAAAACCACTTCTTAATCTGTTGATCGCCCAAGTATTCTAACTCCTCTTGAACCTCACCAGTTGGGACATCACTCCTTATTTGCTTTAAAAAAATTATTTTCTAATCTTCAAAATTTATCTTCTTTAAACTGAGAATCTTGTTAGTTTGCCAAGCATCATTATCTTATTTGTTAGGGTCAAGAAACAACCTACATCTCCCTTTGATTAGGGCATTAAGATGTCTGGAATCCTTGTTCAATGGTCTCTAAACCTAGTTTTAGATACTTTGTTACTTTTATTGATGAAAATTTTTGTGTCACTTGGTTGTCTTGGATAAAAAGTCGTTAAGAGTTGTTCTCCATATTTTATGCTTTTTTGTGTTGTGTAGTAATAATGCAAAAGAATATAATTATAAACCTTTTAATTTTTACATATCATAAAATGGAATACTTTATCAGCCTTTATGTGTTAACACCTTAGCTCAAATTGGTGTTGCCATTTACTATAGCACTTCTTTTTCAAATGAAACTCTCTAAGTAATTTTGGGCTAATACTATTTCTATAACATATTTCTTGATTAGTTATATGGCAATATCACTTTTAAATGGTGACATTTCTTATTCTATTTTGTTTCCTTTTCTTCTCATTCATTATTCTTGATTGAGCCACATATTTTTAGTTGTACTAATTTTTGTTTGTGATGTTATGTTTGAAGTTTCTAAGTTGGATCCTAAGTGCCTTAAGTATATCTTTTTGGAGTATTCTTGTTTTCATAAAAGGTATAGGTGTTACAATCCTAATTTAGGTCATTATTTGATTTTTATAGATGTCACATTTTTTTAAACTGCTTTTTTTTTTTTTTTTTTGAGTTTTGTATTTATAGTAGTAGAGGAGAAGAAAACAATCTTTTGGTCTATACTATAACCACCATTATTAATTCTGTTGTACTTACTAAACCACTTAATACTCAAATATATTCTTGTCTTGCTCCACATTTTAATTCATGTCCTCTATTAGCTTTTCCGGTCTATAGATCCAAGTCTCAATCTATTTATTGCCTTTTTAAAAGGTAAACAACAATGTACTTAACCTATCTGTCTCTTTTGTTCTATGAATATTCATCTTCATCTATGCATTGTTTAAACAAGTAATAATAGAGAAAGAGATGATGGATTTAAATTTTTATGGTAGTTAGGAATTAAAACACTTACTAGAGGGTAAGTGAGCCATTAGTTCTAAAAGAGTATTTGTTGTCAAAACTAATTCCAATGGTATTGGATTGTCTAAAGGCCCAACTTGTTCCTAAAGGGTTACTCAAATGTATGAGGTGAATTATTCTCCCAAATCATTATGAAACTATAGTATGAATCAAGCTGCTCCTTACATAGCATCAAATCTAATTTTTCATTAGAAGACTAGACTCATTGAAATTGTCATTTCATTTACAAAAAAAATTCAACAAAATTTTATTTCCATTGGCTATGTCACAACTAGAGTGCAGTTAGGTGAGACTTTTACAAAAACTTTGAGTAGTTCTAGGATCCATTATATTTGTAACATTAACATGAATGATCTAGCTTAAGGGGCAATGTTGTAAATATAGCAAGTACATATTTTAGTATAGGTATAGAAGATAAATATATTCACTTGATTATAGGCCTTGATTCTAGTGCTTAATTCTAAAATTTAGATTGATTTTCTATTAATTCTAGGATGTAGATTGATTCTTCTATTTCTATTTGTATATATATTGATCTCATGTCTTCTTATACATATATATGAATGAAAGCATCTTCATCTTTGAGCTTATCTATGCCTTGTTCCACCCATCTAGTGTCCTACAAATGTTTTGAAGCCCCCAAGGTGTGTATTTATTTCACTAAAGAAAGTAAAACTCAAAAAACACAGGCCACAATATGCATAATTTCTCCAAATAAAAAGTTCTCAACTTTATTATAAACCAGAAATGTTGAAAATCACTGTGGAAACTAACCTGGTTTTTTATCGTACTTGACAACACAACGAAATCCAGAAAATGTCAAAATATCCATTTGCCTTCTGCATGTGATAAAAATGATGCTTTACGTATCCAATACAGCCTTGCTAAGCTTTCATTGGTTAGATTGGCAATAATAGCAGAACTGAATCCTTTCATTGGTCGATTGATAAGAATAGAAACAGTGAATGTTATGCGGTGTCTGCTGTGCAATCTCTAGTAGACAAGTAGCTGTTAGACTTTGTAGACTCACTTCCTCTCACTACTCTGCTATACATAACCTTAAATGGTTGTGAACCATAGGGTCGACTAAGCAAACTAATGGGCATTCTCAGAGTCTGCTTCCGGTTTCTCCTCCCCCTTATCAAAATGCTAAATGTTTTCTCCCCATCAATCTTCCTTTCACTGCTGCTGCCAGCATTTTCTTTGGGGGAATCATTCTGGCTAGAACCATTCCCTGAAGTTTCCAACTTACAAATGTTTGTGTGACCATTTTCTTTTGCATCTAATGTGTCAACCAAAGTCAATTCATCAGCATTACGTGTTTCCTCTAAGTCTGCAAGCTTCAATTCTTTTTTAGTTTCTCCTGGATGGTCAATGTCCACTGGAAGAATGGGAGCTGGACCTGGATCCTTGGAATTCTCAAATTGCACTCCAGGCTCAAATACAGAATCAGCAAGTGGCTCAACAATCGGTGGTGGGACAGGAAACTCCATTGTGGGGCAGCTAGGCCACACAGAGCTAGGAACAAACTCCGGCATATTGTGGTTCACATTGCACTGCCAAGAGAAATGATTGGGATGAAAGGCACTAGTCGTTACTGGAAAGGTACTGGTTGATACTGCTTGGGTTTGACTATAAGGAGGGTACATAAAGGGCAATGGCTGTATCATGTTTGGAGTTGTGGGAGGAGATGTGTATGGATGGTGAGGAGATGGCATTGGATTAACAGTGGGTAAGATGGTGGGTGGTCCTGGATGAAGAGTCATGTTTAGTGGCCAGGGAGCAACAGCTGGAACAGCCCCAGGACCAGAAGGAAGAGGGATATTCATGACAACAGGAGCAGCCCGAGCTAGAGATGCTGATGGGCTAAATGGAGCTGCAGAAGCAGACAACTTCTTATTTAGGAATCCCTGAGCATCAACTGAATTCATAACAGGTTTTTCCTTCTCCTCTACTCCAAGCAAGGTGGAGTGAGTAATGCCTTGGGTTTCATGAGTATTAACTTGGGTTCCAAACTCACACAATGAATCCTTCTCACAGGATTCTTTGGGGTGAAGATCAATTGAACTTGGAATACAATCAATCTGAGTGCTCTGAGCAACTTCATGAGCCTCAATACAACCCAATTCAGGTCCTTGCATGTTCTGAGGCACCATTAAAGAAGAACCATCTTCCATGATACCAGTGGACTGGATTTCTTCTTTTTTCTCAACGTCAAGAAATTCTCTTTCCATGTTGTTTGGTGAATAAGCAGCAAAATTCTTATCCTCTCCTTGTGCATCCTCCAACGTTGGGCTAGCAATTTCTTTTGATTCATTTACCTCTTCATCTTGTCTTATAGCACTTGTTTGCTGGTTACCTGGAATTTCACTCTGGGGAACACAAGCCTGCAACTTAGCTATCATACCTGGTGGTGACAATGCTACTTCCTTGTATGAAGGAGATTTTCCAAGATTCACTGTAGAATTCTTTAATGAACCAACCCTAACTGGAGCAGAAATTGGAAATGAAGAAGTGAGATCTTTTTCATGACTTCTTGAAGGCTCTACTGTAGCAGCTTTATTAGATGAAGAAGCAGACTTGACCCTGTAGGCCACTGCTTTCACAATTCTTCGCCCAAATTTAGTACTATGTGAGGCATTTATGGTTTGTTGCTCTGTATAACTTCCATGAGATGGTGCTCGTTTCTTCAAGAGGTAGTACCTACTATTCTGGTGAGTATTCTTGACAGAAGAGAGATCCATGTCTGCATCCACAATCTTCCTTTGGTAACTATAAACTTTACCAATGATCCCCCGTCGCTGCTTTATTCGTCGCCCATGTGAGCGAGCTGACCTCATCCTTTGAACTGGTTGCCAACTGTCATCACCTTCAGTTTGTGTTTCAGATGAGATCTCATTCCCAATGCTTGGTTTCTTCTCTGCAGTCTTTTCAACAACAGGAAGCTGGGTCTGAATCTGGGCATCGTTGGTCTCCAGGTTTGCATCAGTTATAAGTGAATCTCCTTCTAATTGCTCTATAGAAGTCTCTTTTGAAGATTCATCAAAACTTTCCAAATTGATATCTGGGTGCACTTTTCCCTTTACCTGTAAAAGGGAAATAAATTGACAGTGTTACCAAAAAATTCAGAGGTAACAAGATACAATGGGCACAGTGAAAGCAGTTAATCATCTAAGAGATGAGGTGGTAAATTCCTTAGGGTCTGCTTAGTGACTCCCATCTAGACCCAACAGTGAGAAACAATTCTGCTTACCATAGATTTCTATTTTCCACAAAGCTCTAAACTTCAAAGATAAATGCGATGAGCCTAGTTACTCATCAAACTTTAATTCCTATATGTGCTACAATCTTTTTCCTCCTTTTTCAACCAGTGCAGCAACACTTTTCTTCTATAGTGAAATACATATAGCATTGGTTGCTTTATGAAAGTTTGACAGATGGGAGCAGAGAGAGACAGATGAAAAGAAATGAATTCCCATAGTGCAATTTGGAATTATTCCTAGGGCATCATATTCAAAAAGAGGAATTTTGTGAAATTATTCTATCCAATATGTAATTGGCCTGAATAATGGCTGAGTTATTCTAACCAGATGAACAATTGCCATATACCTTTGTAATATAGCTTTTCTTCTTTACTGTCGCATCTCTCCTCTTGGCCTCATGATTTGGATTTATGTAGTCCAGCAAATCTGACACACTGCCAAAACATGAAATGCACATGTAATACTTAATTAGTATGATGTGTACCTGTTCTAAGAACACTACTTGTAAATAAGCTGGATCTCTAGCGGATTTTATGATGCATACAAGGAAAGCAACTCTCTTGATAGATATTTCTAGGAAACATCTTCATCATGACAATTTTAAATACTGACTGCAAAAGCACTTCAGCTCCAGAAGAGCCAAAGAGTAACTGAAAATGAAAGTTAAGATTATTCGACATGGTCCACAATAACTTTGAACAATAACACAAGAACACTACTTGCAATTTATCGTGTCAGCAACTGGTTAACAGGTTAAGAAATACACATTCGTATTTCTAAGCATAAATAATTCTTTGCATAAGTTTGCACCTTGTGTCACAAAACTAATAGCAGATTGTTTCAATGGTACTATTAGTTAAAGAAATAGTGGAAAACAATCTCATATCCAACTTATGATATAGCAATTTCAAGACATCTGTCATATCAGGAAAAAAGCTATGCTCATTCACCTTAGATGACCTTTACTAGCTATAGATGCATCAGGCTTCTTGGTACCATTGCGTGCTGCTTCTTGTTGTTCAAAAGCCTTGGACTCAAAGTATTCAAGCCAAGCAGCAGCATCCTGCAGTATTTGGCTGAGAAGTATACAGTAGGAAATATATATATATATATATATAGAGATATATATATATATATATATATATACTAATCTATACATAAAGAGTTCCAATTGAGTGAGATTAAAATCAATTTTATGTTTTTACAGCTGACTCAATTTATGAGATATATAAAATCATACAGCTTTTTCACTGTCAAAATTCGCCATTGCTTATTGTGCAAAATATCTGACAGACTGAATGCATTAAGGATTGAGGGTAAAGGGTTATATCAGTGCATGAATATGATAAGATACCTGAGTACGCAGATCATCTGGGCCTAGCTTTGCTCGGAGAATTTTCAGGGTGGTTTGTTCATGTTGAACACTCAAAGGGTATGCTTCCATCAAAGATAGTGCAATCGCAATTGCATGGTAACTTGCTGCTGTCTGAAGTAGGAAAACAACACAGATCAGAATTATACAAGCAGCTTGTTTAAGAATATGTATGAAAAGCAGTGTCTTGAAGTTCAGAGGCCATATATTTGTTTCAGCCTTCAGTGCATGACTACAACACAGTGTCTACATCAAAACCTCATAGGTTGTACTTTGGAGGTGCAGATGGAAAGTTTTAAGACCAATTAACTTGCAATATAACACACCAAGTATCCTGAGGTGAATGGGAAATGATATTTATCAGCTCCCAGCAGGTTAATTTCAGCGATTGTGCTTGATAAGCTAATATTGCATTGTTTGAAGTATTTTATCAGAAGTATCTAATGCTCCTACCCAATGATAAGCCAACAACTAGCAAGTAGAAGAGATATCTGAAAACAATATTTGTGATTGGACTTGATTTAAGACAAAATCAAACCTGAATATGGTCAGGGCCAAGTAACTTCTGGTTGCACTTTAGTGCTCTATGAAGGTATCTGAGGGCAACATGCACATTGCCCAGGCCTTCCTCCATCATAGCTACATTTATATATGTTGCGGCAGTGTTGGGGTGTGATGGGCCACATGTGAGAAGTAAAAGATATAGTGCATGTTTGACATACCTGATCAATAAAATGATAATAAACTATTCATAAAGGCTAAAGGCAAACAAGAAAAATGAAGGCTGCATTGGCCACGCATGGTCAAGAGATCTGGATGAAACCAGAGAATAACAATAAAAAATGAAAAAGTTGGAAGCTTGATAAATCTGTGTCACGTAAAGGGAACAGTAGAGCATACTTGAGGGCTAATTCAGTATGTTGAAGTCTGTAATAAAACACAGCCAGATCACCATAACTTTTCATTGTATCTGGATGATCTAGTCCAAGTTCTCTCTCATTGATATCCAAGGCTTTCTGCTGATATATAGTGGCCTGCAATAGCAGTTTATCAACATTGGCTTTTGAATGTGTTTGATAAGAATGCTTTACAAACCAGAGTACTACTGACTATTGAATTCTGGCACAAACAATCATATGTACATTTAGCAATTCACAATAATCTGATACAATAAATACTTTTCAATAGCACAAAAGTAGACTAAATTACAAGCAAACCTGATTGAAGTCTCCAGTGTGATACAATACTACAGCAAGAAGGCTGTAAGCTCCTGCAGTCATTCGATGATAGGGACCACAAACTGCCACCAGCTTTGCAAGAGCCTGGGAAACACCATAAAATTACCTTCGGTGAAATACTTCTGCACAACAGAAGGATAAAGAAACAGCGGACAAAGCACTTGTTCATGAAAGAGAGAGAGAGAGAGAGAGAGAGAGAGAGATCCCATCATAAAGAATTGGTGACTGCTAGTTCATACACAGAGACATATAAAACATCATCCAAATTCAGAGCCAGATACCTTTGTACCATAAGTAACTGCATCTTCAAGTTTGCCCTTATCTAAGGCTGTTTTTGATGATTCAAGCAGTTGCCTGCCATCTGCAGAGGAGCATGCTGCTTGCTGCAAGAAATTTGAAATGAGACTCAATACATTATGTAGGAAAAAATAGAGTAGATCATGAACAAAGATACAGAGAAACATGTGCATTTCCAAATCAAGTTGTCACCTTATGCACTGGGACCAAGCTGACAACATCTGATTTCTGGAATGGTTGTGGAGAATCCATATCAAAGTCCTGTGGAACCAACTCAATACCAACCTAGGAGAGAAAATGATGGAAAACAAAATATGGGATGGTGAGCTTTCATGTTTTGGTTTTTGTTAGCTCCATGAGTAAAAATGAGTTAAAAAACTTCTTCATGAGCAAAATGAGTTATGTTTGTATAACATTTGCAATATGTCCTCCTAAAGGAAGTTATTGCATTCTAAAGAGCCACAGTGTGGAGGACAAGATTAGCCCACAAGAACCTTACACCATTACATTAAAAGCCAATACTTGGTGGGCATTATGATTTATGTCAGCAGAATGGACCAGTCATCAACTTTGAGCAAAAATAAACTGGTTCTATAAGCAATAGCAATATTGGGTGTCAACTGAAGCAATGACCAGTAAACTGTCTGAGCCTATTGAAATCTTTCATTGGAACTTACTAATCCAGCACCTAACTTCCCTCTAAATGCTGCTACTCATCAGCTTCACATGATGACTAGTACATTTTCATATTAATGCTCATGATGAGTCCTGCACTTCATTTCTATTTACCAAAAAATACATGAAAGCTTCTGACAGATTGCATAATTTTGAATTCCTAGATCTTAAATCATGTGCATTAGGGCATATGCAGCACTGGAACTTAAAATTCCTATTACATACCTTGTGGCATAAACCACGTAGAATTGCATATTTCCTCACATCTTTGAAGTTTGAGCTGCTAAGATTCCAATCATATCGTTTCTTCAGAAAAACTTCCAGCCATCTCCATACAAGAGAATGAACATTGATAGACTCACTGTCTCCACCTTCATGAACCCCAAGCATCAGGTTCAATGCAGCAGCTATTGATACAGACATTTTCTCATGGTTCACAACAGCAGCAATCACAGCTTGAAGAACATGCTTAAAAGCTCGTGTTATCATCTCATGGATGCAGAGTGACTGTACGTGAGAGAGCTTTTCAGAAAGCTTGACCTAGAGAATAAAACAAAAATCAAGAATCACACAATATGAGAAAATTAGTGAAAAAGTTGCACTTCACAGCTAAAAAGTACAATAAATGGAAATTAATTCATGCAATGTAATTTGAAGACTTTTGATGTAAAGAAAAATGGGTTGACAGGACAGAAACAGAATGAGGACAAGGATGAGATTTTGATGCTTTGCAAAAGCTCAAAAAGCCAGTACCATAATGCAGTGAGATCTAGGATGGCCAACCATTTAAATGAGACAGTGCAAAGTGAAGCATTTACCTCCAATGCAGTGATGGATAAGCATAAAAAAATATCAGTTGCTTCTGACTAAAGTTCAATGTATGTAAACGTAATTGTGAAAGTAAGGAGCTGTAAATTGCTCCATAATTGGCCACAAAAATTACAGATTGATAATAAAACTGCTAGCGTTCTATGATGTTATTTAATCTGAAAACAATTAGATCAGTAAACAAAATATATGTCAGATACCAACATGTCATATATGCAGCTAGCAAACTAAGGAAGCCAAGCCTATTTGCACCCATTACCTAGCCCTGCCTCAATCACAATCAAGGCATATTCTAGATCCTGCAACAATCTTTCTATACCAGGTTATGCTTATTTTAAGCATTTTTCAAAATATGAAAATGACATGTAGATATTTAGACATATTATCATGTCAGCAGGAACAATTTAGAGGCTTTTTAGTGCCAGTGTGCCTCGTTTCAAAGACACGAACCAAGTCACAGTGAAAGCATAAATAGATAATATCTAACAAGATGACATCCAGAGAACTAAAATGGCTATCATGCCGCCACAATTATGATATAATTGGACTGCTTTCAACAAAGATAAGGCCACAAAACTACAAATTTTCTTCTGAGGGAAATTGATAAACAATCGTAAATGTATGTGATGATGGATTGAAATCCCAGGTAATCAGAACTAGCAACTTACAACTTGTCCCAGAGAACGCATCTGGAGACCCCTAGTATGCATAAAATCAGTTAGAGTCCGCCCATCTACTGGTGAAAGCTCCAATGAACCAAAATCTGCGACCTGTATTCTTTCATCAGTGCTTTTGTAAATTCTGCTTGTTAAGGGGAAAATGCTGCATAATATAGAGGAATTACCAGTTTTGGAAGAGCAGCATCAATATAATATATCTGAGACAACTCAATTAGTTCTTCCAAGGTCTGCTGACCAAATTATAGTCAGTTAACAAAACAACAGACTAAAATTAGTGAACCAAAAGTGTCAGGAAAGGTTACAACCTTACAATGAAGTCCAGTATCTGTTTCTTTCAGTCGAGCAAAAGCTGCATCAGATAACAGCCTTTGCATTCCAAGCTGTTTCTCCTTGCAACTGTTTTCAAGCTGAGCATCATTAAAAGCCAATAAAGAATCTTCATCTTCACCAGGTTTAACATCAATGAGAGATCTTGAGTTTTCAGACTGCATTGTCTTATTGCTCTCATCTGATTTTTTCTTGTTGTTTTTAAGGGACCTAAGAGGCACTCCAAGTCCCTCAATCTTCATTTCTTTTTCCTTGGGAGACTTCTTACCATTCTCAGCAGATGGTTTCTTATCCTTTTCTTTACTTTTCTGTTCTTGCAAGTGTTGTATCCAACAGGCTCCCAATTCCCATCTGACATAATCATCCTGCTTTGGCTCCTCATTTTCAAGCTTAGCCAGACTTTCTTCCAACAGTCTCTCTACAAAAGCTTGAGAAGTCCTGAGCTCTTCATGTCCCAAAGTATGCAAATGCAAAGCTGATTTATTGGATTCTGTGGCTGTTGTGTTGTGGAGAAGTAATCTCAAGCTGTAAACCAGACAAGGTAAGGCTTCCAAGTAACTATAAAATCCATAAATATGTGTTGGGAAAACAGCAGGCATTCTGTTGTCTGGCCATGATAACATAAAACACATTGGATGTGAAGTGAGTAGGCAATATCCATGCACATGCCCAAAAACTGTTTGTAATGTTGATCATGGACAATGCTTTACTTGATAGTCACACATAAATTCTGGCATGCAAACACAGAACACTGTATCTGACCATTATTTAAATGCCCTGCTCTGGTAAACTTCTGTCAATGCTCAATACAATGACAAGATTGGAATATTTTCAATGCAGAGAATTTGTAATCCTTTGTGACCTCATTTTTGAACTACAATTGAAGAAATAATAAGGCAGAGAATTAAATTCAGAAAGGTGCAATTGAATTTGTAAAATTCTGGTGATACTGAATAGGCCACTGCAATTCAAAGAGGTTGAGGAAAATCCACTTTGTAAAATGCCCAGACTAAGGTAAAAGCCTTAGACTGAAATCAGTATTCTGATTCATTCAAATAGATAACTGAGCTAGAATTCATGAGTTAATTCATCCTTTTGTAGTTGTTGTAAGTAGAGGCAAGCAGCTGCACTCTAACCAATATCATTTATTGAGAAATTTTATAGCAAGGATGAAAAAGCATAAAAATTGGCTACAGATGTGATTCCGCAAATTCAGGGATAGCAAGTAGTGTATATAACCTGTTTATATTAAGGGCATTAGCACCACCTTCAGGCTGTTCAAGTAAAATACTTTGAGCCGGAGGACTGACTTTATTTTCTGCCATGGCCTCAACTTTAACAACAGCAATGTAACCACAGTATCTTACATTGACTACACCAAGTGTTGCAATGTCCTGCACTCGAATTGTGGAAATTTCATCAAGACTTCTACCTCTTGAAACATATTATATCGATATTGTAAAAAACTCACATGAGCAGCAGTATTCTCATCTGCAGTAATCCCTTTCAATAGGTTCCGCTCTACTATATTTTTACTATCCACCCCAGTTGCTTGAATTCCATCGATTTTAGTATCCACTTTAGAGCTTGCCTTAGTAGCATCTTTCATGACATTAATGCTCAAGTCCCCTACTTTTTCTGTAAAAATAACCTCACCATTTGCATCCGAAGATATCAAGTCTTTCTTAATTTTAACATGTTGCACAGCCTTAATGGCTCTGAAAATAGCTACATCGACAAATAGGCTATGAAGAAGGAAGGCTTTCCTGTCCCGAATCTGCCTCTCCTCTACTGTCTTGCAGGGCATTGATGCAAGAAACAAAAATTCATTAGTCCAAGGTATCAGATCACTCTTCCCATCTCTGCCTAGACCACCTCCATTTCCCCCCCAAATTCCATCCTCAACAGGAAGAGAAGGAAAAACTGAAGGTGACTGTGCTGTGAAGGGAGGAACAAGCCATGTGTTTGCTCTAAATCCGTAAGGAAGATTGCCAAACTACAAGAGATAAATTGGGGGAAAAGGGATAATTAGACACAGGAATTACAAGCACTATTAAATGTCAACAGCTTATGTGGTTGAAAAACTTATGGTTTTGTACCTTGTTACGTTCCACGAAGGCTTTCAAGAGGTCACCATAAGCCTGACACAAGTCATCATATATCTAACTTTAATCAAACTTTTTGGCCAGCCAAAAATATACAGTAGTCAGAGAAAATTAGAATTACACTTTGATGTACACACATGCATCATTTTATATTTTAAGTATCTGGAAATTCATAAATTAAATTGATCAAACGATAACAAAATGTACAACGTTGGGCAAAAGCACAAATATATCCACATTTAGAGCTGTTTATTCTGAGAACAACATGGTTAAGTGAAAAACGAAAAAACAGAACAAAGGGATTAAAAAAAAAAAAAAGCGTGCCAGCAATGGATGGTGAAACAAACATTGTCAAAGGCTCTACTAAGCTGCCGTAGCAAATCAACCAGATTGTGACGCAGAAACCGCTGCTTTCCAACACTGTAGAATCCTTTTCTGCAAGCTTCAACTTGAGCCAACTTCCCATTGCAAAGCTTAACCTAAGCATTCAAACCAAAACATATCATCAAAATTTTCAAAACAGCATTGTAAAATGGTAACGTAGAGATGTTTGAAAAGGAATCTTCTCACGTCCAAGGAGAAGAGATGATCTTCCACTTTGATTTCATCAATCTGTCGTTTCGTTGACCTCCTTATAACTGCAAGATTCATCGCACCATCCCTTATTTCCACAATTAAAGCCTCAATTAAAAAATAATAGATGATTTAAATATGTAGAAAGGAACACCTACATTGAAGAGGTGGAGTGAGGTGCGAGAGAGAGAAGAACTCATAAAATTTCCCAAGCTTAGGGCAAGAATGGCTCATATAATCTTCAGCATCCACCGAAGCATCTTTTGATGGTGAATTCGCTGATAAAGATTGTTTACTGTCGCCCCCTCCGCCGCCGCCGCCGCCGCCAACTTGAGATTTGACTGTGGTTTTCTTGGTGTTCTTGTCTTGGCCACCCGGCACATTCTTTCCAGCATCAGACTTAGCCTTGTCCTGCACACTTCCCGATGGACCGAAGCACGTCGTGCAAGCCATGATGTCCAGTAGCCGCCTGACGTGAGCCGCCGCGAGCTCTTCATTGTAATCCTCTGATCGGAAAGTTTCGAAAAAATCAAAAAAAAAGAGTGGCAGCAAAATTGGGAGAGAGAGAGAGAGAGAGAGAGAGAAAATGACCGTTGGGGGCATAAATCGAAAATTAGGGGCTATTAATATTATATAGATTTAGAAATTAAGCTAGCAAGTCGTCGTCGTCGTCGTCGTTTTGCGCTTCATTAATCCTAGAAGCGTGTCCGGCGGCGTCGTTTTTATGCAACTCATTAATAAATATCTTTATTAATTAAACTCATTAATAAAATTAGTAAATAATATTTTAAATAAATATATTTCAAGACTAATTTTAAATGTCACAAAAAATATTTTTTAATTTGTTAATGAAAATTTTATTTTTATTAAGAGAGTAATACTAAATATCACAAAAATATTTTTTTGACTTATTATGAAAATATTATTTTTATTGAAGTGAATAAATTTTTACTTATAAGATTATTCGATGAGACACTAAAAAAACTTTTCATCTTAATAAAAATAATATTTTATAATAAATTAATAAAAATTTCTTATTATTTTATCAAAAAATTATCTACTCTAATAAAAATAATATTTTGAGATAAATTGACAATTTTTTAAAAAATATTTAGTATTTATTCATACTTTAATAGATTTTAAAGAGTGTTTAAGCAATATCCATCACTCATTCATTAGTATTTTCCAAATTTGATGATCACTGCCACAATCATAAACAACAAAATCCAAAATTTTATCTTTACACCGTTAGAGAGGATAGTACTTGGGGGGCAGTTAAAAGATATTACTTTTGTCTAAATTTAATTTAATTATTTTTTTTTTTTTTTTTTTTTTTGAGGATCATATGGGATTAACCCTG
>CM038600.1:4236363-4288189 GCA_021533255.1 Ceriops tagal
TTTGTTCTTAGTAACAGATTTTAAATGTTAAAAGGATGACTAATGGGATCTATTAAGTTTAGCTTGTGCACAAGGACTTAAGTCTATAGCTTAAGCAGGAACTCAAATATGACATAGATGTTTAGGCTTTTCACAGACTTAGGCCTAACCTTACACTTATTATTAAGATTGATCCAACTCCTTATTACTTATCCCTTTTTAAAGAAGGGAGATGAGTCATTTGTTTATTCCAAATGAGTTTTGAATCTAACCAAGCCTTTTGGTAGCCCTTACAAGTGATAGTTGTATAGTTCTCTCAAATAAAGTGACAATCAACTTTGATGTGTTTAGTCATTTTGTGAAAAACCAGATTTGATGTAATGTGAAAAATAACTTAATTGTCACACCATAATTTATAGGTGTCAAATTTTCAATTTCAATCTCACACAATAATTGATATAGCCATAGCATCTAACATATGGACTATGTCATGGCTCTATACTTTGTTTCTACACTAGATCAAAACACCACACTTTACTTTTTATTATTCCAAGATATCAAATTTTCTTCAATAAAAATATAATAGCCTGTAGTAAATCTTCTATAAACTTTGGAACCTGCCCAATCTACATTTTATAAACATTTAACATGAGTATGACCATGATTATTATATAACGTACAATTTGTTCCAAGGCTGCCTAAGGAGTACATTATGGAGAAGACATAAATTAACTTACAACACTAACAAGACATGCAACATCAAAATAAGTCACTATAAGATAATTCAAATTTTCAACCAATTTCCAATACCTTTCAAGGTTTGGAAATACTTTCCCATCATTTATTGTGACTTACATGTTAGCAATTATAGGAGTACTAAAAGGTTTGGCCCTTAACTTTTTAGTTTCTTACAAAAGATCAAGGATATGCTTTCTTTAAGATAGAAAGATACCCTTTTTGCTCCTTACAATTTCAATGCCCAAAGAATATATTAATACATTTAAGTCTTTTGTCTATAAACATGTTTGAAGGAAAGACTTAAGTTTTGAGATACTTGCACTGATACTTCTTTTTATAACAACATCATCAATATAAATAACTAACAAAATAAGAACAACTTTATATTGCTAATAGAACACAAAGTTCTCATAATTATTTTTCGTCACACTAAACTCTTGAAGTAAATCATTAAATTTGCAAAACTAGGCTTATGGAGTTTATTTCAACCCATATAAAAATTTTCAGAGTCGTCATAACTTACTAGCCTCCCCTTGAGCAATAAACTTAGTTGTTTACTCTATGTATATTTCTTCTTGCAAATCACCATGAAGAAAGGCATTTTTAACATATAATTGGTATAAAAGTCAATCATTAATAGCAGCCAAAGAGATAAACAATCTTACAAAAACAAGTTTAGTCACTAGAGAAAAAGTCTTAGAATAATTCACCCTATAAGTTTAAGTATACCATTTGATGATAAGTCTGACTTTAAGACAAACATCCATTTGCAACCAATAGCTCACTTATCTTTTGGTAAATGAGTTAATTCCCAAGTACCAATATGATCTAAAGCCACCATCTTTTCCTTTATCGTAACTTGCCAACCATGATGAGATAAAACCTCAACTACTGTTTTAGAGATAGAAATTGAATCTAGAGAAGAAATAAAGCAACGCAAGGGAGATGACAAATGTTTATAAGACCTAAAGGAAGAAATTGATTGAGTATATGTTTGTGTACCTTTTTAAAGAGTAATAAAAAGATTGAGATTGGAATTTGTAGATAGGGAAGCTGATGGATCAAGACTATAGATAAGGAAACCAGTGGAGAACATGAATTATGATATAGATCACACTATAAACCAATGTGATCTTCCTCTCCTTTAATACCATGTATGTGAGAGTTAGGAAAAAATGAAGTAGTTTTAAAAAACATAACATTAATAGAAATTAAATATTAACCCAATTCAAGAGAGTAACACTTATACCCTTTTTACAGATAAGAATACCTTAAAAAGACACACATGAGGGATTTGGGATATAATTAGACACATGTGAATAAACATCATGAATAAAAGAAGTGCACCTAAAAGTACGTGGTTTAATTAGAAATAATGAATGAGAGGGAAATAAAATAGAGTGAGGAATATCACCTTTGAGAATTGACAATGGCAAATGATTAATAAAGAAACAAGTTGTGAAAATAACATTAGTCCAAAATTATTTAAGGACCTTCATTTGAAAAAAAAGTTCTCTGACAATTTCTAATAAATGTTTATTTTCTCTTTTTGCAACACCATTTTGAGCTGGGTGTTAACACATGAAGATTAATGAAGTATCCCATTTTAGGACATGTAAGAGTTAAAAGGTTTAGAGAAGTATTCTTTAGCATTATCACTTCACAAAATACAAACATATATGTTAAATTATTTTTTGATCTCAACATAGAAGGTATAAAATATTGAAAATAACTCTAAACAATTTCTCATTAAATATAAGCAAGTAACTTAAGAATAATCACCAATAAAGGTAATGTAATATTGAAAACTAACAAATAATATACCATATAATATACCAATTATAAAGGGATGTAGCTTATTTATTAACCTTAGGCAAATAATATACATGATGATGTTTAGCAAACTGATAGGACTCATAATTTAAAAGATAACAAATATTTAGACTAAGAAATAATTTCTTCAAAATAGATAAAGAGGGTTACCCTAATTGATAGTGAAGTTTAAAAGGGGTCAAAGCACTTAAATGAGTATTGGGTTTTGGCACCATTGAGGTTATAGTTTCCAAAACATATAGACCTTTAAACTTACATCTTTTACCAATAATATTCCTTATCATAAAATCTTGAAAGACATAATGATTAAGAAAAATGAGACTGAACAATTTTAAAATCGAGTAATTTGACTGACAAAGATTAAATTGAATGAAAAATTAGGCAAACATAAGACAAATAACAATGAGAGGTTTAATGTAGGAACAATAATTCTAAAACCCACAATAGAAGTAGTAGAATCATCAATTAAAGTAACATTTGAAAGATTTTTGTGAGGGGTAAAAGATGAATGAATATTTATGTTACCTGTCATATGATCTATTGCATCTGAATCAATGACTTATTTCTAAAAGGATGACAAAAGACATGTATTTGGGTTACCTAATTGATCATTAGTGACTAGATTATAAATAAAGGATTGTTATGAGGCTTGGTATTGACTAAAGCAAGCAAACCCGTCAACAAAAATAAGCACAAAATTATTAGTGGACAAAGATGCAGTAGCAACATGGTCACTTTTTTGAGTTGTAATATTAGCAATTAGAGATTGCCATTAAGGTTTGTCATAAAGTTTCCAATAATTATGCCTTGTATAACATAATTCAGCACAATGATAATAGGTTAGTTTAGTTTGATCTTCTTCTCTACCAACATCATTCTAACTAAGACCATAACCATCACTGTCTCTACTACCTTGACCATCCCTACCACTACTACTATTACAACTAGCCTTATTCCAAGTACCTTGACTTATTAGGGCATTAGTAGTCTTACGAGGAAGAGCTCGAAATCCCTATACACGTTTCAATTGAGTAAAGATGTCATGAAAAAAAGTAATTTTCTAGTTAGAAAGAATTTGTGTTTAAGTAATATCAAATTCATATGGTAGCCTGAAGTTCCTTACTTCACGCTAGGATCTACTAGTCTATAATACTGAGAGGGGGGGTGAATCAGTATTACACCCCTTCTTTTTAATTGATAGGTGAACAAATTCAAACTCTTTTCAGAAATGAACTCTTTCTTAGATTCAATTAAGGTAAATCTATTGTTACCTACTAGTCACAATAGTCTCCAAAATTACCTTTCAGACACCTTGCCTATTAAACGGATTGGTTGTTTTTGATTAGGTCTTCTTTTAGGTTATAGGTTTGATAATTCTTTAGCTGCATTCATAACTCAATTCAAAACATAGAATGTAAATTCAAAGCAAGGACATGAGAGATTTACGTGGTTTTGTCAATGTGACGTACTCTACAGTAGTAAAGATTCTTCCTCTATCGAGACAATGCACTATACTTGAGAACACTAGTGTGGTATTCCCTATGATTACAATGGATGTCTTAATCTTCTACTCCTTTCACTATTGCAAATACAAAGCAATCACAATACAAAGAGTGTCACTTACTGTGTCTACCCTTCTTCTAACTTGTGTTGCCTCTATTTGATTTGAATAGGCTATTTCACTACTGTTTGGAAGATCACCAAAACTCTTTCTAACCTCTCTTGAAGAAATCTAGAAATACGTTGAGTTATCTTAAATGCTACACTGAATTTCTTCTTTATGTTGTCTCACCCAACTCCTGGTCTCACCGTCTCACCGTCTCACCGTCTCACGGCCTGCCTCACGCTATTGGTTTGCCGTTTCACACCTCACGGAATGCCTCACGCTTCTGGTCTGCCGTTTCACGTCTCTTGGCCTGCACCATGCTCCTGGTCTGCTGTTTCACGTCTTTTGGCCTGCACCACGCTTCTGGTTTTGCTGGTTCATGTTTCTCGGCCTGGCTCTCGCTTCTGGTTTTTTTGGTTCATGTTTCTTAGCCTGCCTCCCGCTTCTGGTTTTACTGGTTCACGTCTCACGTTCTGGTCTGTTGTCTTTTCTTCTGGGTGGTCTCACGGATACCAGGTCTGGTCTTACTTGGTCTGGTTTCCAGGTCTAGTCTGCTCTAATGTCTCACCTTCTCCAGGTCTCATGTCCTCTCTTTCTCCAGGTCTGGTCTGCTCTAACGTCTCACCTTCTCCAGGTCTTATGGATCTGATTTCTTTTCTTGCAGGTGGTGCGTACCTAGTTTGCTCTCCCGGTGGTGTGTGTTTCTCTCTTACGGTGGTGGCTTTCTCTCTTACGGTGGTGGCTGTCTCTATCTTTTGGTCGTGTGCTCTCCCGTTTCTCTCCAACGTTTTTTCTTCTCTTGCTCTACCAGTTTATATACTCCCTTCTATGCAAACCCTAGTAAGGTTTACTAAAGCTATGGCGAATTTCCTTTCTTGCCCCTCCATGTGATTTCATATTACTGTTCCATGCAAACCTTAGTAGGGTTTAGTGGAGCTACGACGAATTTCCTTTCTTGCCCCTCCATATGGCTTCATATTACTGTTTCATTCAAAATTCAGCATTATCCTCCTTCTTAATTTATTTTTCTTGCACCTTTCTTTCTACTGAAAACTCATCCCTTGAATGCTTGAATGAGCCACTTCTGCTTGCACACTTAAATCTGGTTGACAACAATTACAAGCTATACAAGGCTGTGGGAACAACACTCTCCCCCTTTGTAATTGTTGGCAACACTCACAACAAAAGCCATTATGCAGCAGTCCTTTATAATTTTCTTAGAGTAATAATCCAGAAGCAGATGGATTACAACTCCCCCTAAATATGCACTCCTCCTTCTTTAACAGCTCCTCTGCACTGTTGCTTCTCTCTCCCTTTGCTAACTAATTACAAATTTAACAAACCTGCAAAGTAGAGATGGAGGACTCACCTGAACTTCAGGCTTGATGAGGCATTTGTACAGACAGACTCATTCTGTGCTTTTCAAACAGCTTTGTGGACAAAGGTTTAGTTAGAATATATGAGATTTGATCTTTAGTGCCGACATACTCCAACTGAATTATGTCCTCTTCCACTTGATCTTTGATAAAGTGATACCGGATGTCAATATGCTTGCTCCTTAAATGTTGAACTGGATTCTTGCTGAGATTAATTGCACTTTGATTATCACAAAGTACACTCACTGGTAGCTTCACTTCAACACCTAAATCTACCAATTGTCTTTGCATCCATATCACCTGAGTACACGCTGCACAAGCAGCCATATACTTAACTTCAGATGTGCTCAAAGCAATACTGTTTTGCTTTTTACTTAACCATGCAACACACTTTGAACCCAAGTAGAAGTTACAGCCACTGGTTGATTTTCTGTCATCTGTACTTCCTGCCCAATCTACTTCAGTGTATGCTCATAGTTTTATAGGATCCATAGCAGGATACCACAATTTCCAGTGTCTCTTTGAGGTATCTTAGGATTCTTTTCACTGCCAATATATGAGATTCCTTAGGATCAGCTTGGAATCTATTGGCGATGCACACAACTTGCATGAGATTAGGCCTTAATGCTATAAGGTACAGAAGGCTCTCTATCATCTTCCTGTATTCTGTAGGGCTTGTACTCCTTCCTTCCTGATCTTTTGTTAACTTGCAGCCTACTGTCATAGGGGTATTGACAGGTCTGCTATCCTCTATGCTAAACTTTTTCAACATCTCTTTGGCATATTTTGTTTAAGAAATAAAAATATCTTCTTCACACTGTTTTATCTATAATCTAAGAAAGTAAGTCATTTCTCCAATCGATGACATCTCAGATTCCTCACTCATCTTCTGTGCAAATTCTTGGCATAGCTCAAAGTGATCCCTTCCAAAGATGATGTCATCTACATATACTATAACTATCAGATAGCCTTTCTCTGAGTTAAACACATATAGGTTATTATCAACTGTTCCTCTTCTAAAGTTCAACCTTATCAAATATGCATCTAGCCTGCTATACCATGCTCTTGGGGCTTGTTTAAGGCAATACAAGGCTTTCTTTAGCTTGCACACGTGTGTCTCATCCTCATTGATTTGTACTCCATTGGATTGTTCAATATATACTTCTTCTTTCAGGAGCCCATTCAGAAAGGCTGATTTCACATCCATTTGGTAAACTTTATACCTCTTATGTGCTGCCAAAGCTAAGAACATTCTAATAGTTTCCAACCTTGCTACTAGTGCAAAAGTTTCATCAACATCTACTCCTTCTATTTGAGTGTAGCCTTTGTAAACCTGCCTAACTTTGTTCCTCACCACCTTGCTATCTTCATTGTGTTTATTTTTAAACAACCATTTTGTTCTTATGACATTCTTGTTAGTAGGTCTTAGAACCAGCTCCCATGTTTCATTCTTCTCGATTTGATCCAGCTCCTTATTGATAGCTTTGACCCAGGCTTTGTCTTATGCAGCCTCTTCAATAGATTTAAGTTCAACTTATGAGAGTAAAGCAGTAACTCCCATAATTCTTCTTCTTGTTGTAACTCCTACTGATAGGTCACCTATTATTTAATTTCCTTGATGAGCACTGGACCATGTCTTCTTTGTCTTTCTCTCATGCACAGTCTTAGTTGCAAAAGAATCTCTTTTTTCATCTTCAAACTCACTTTTCTTTGAGTCTGAACTTACTTGTTTTCCCTCTTCTTTATATTGGTCTGATTCTGCATCCATCTTGAAGTCATCTTCTTCACTATCCTCAGCTTCTCCATTATGTATTGTTTTCTAGTTTTCATCTATTCTTACATCACTGGAAGTGACCACTTTTCCCAATTTATGTAGAAAAACTCTGTAACCTTTTGTCTTTGCTGAGTATCCCACAAAAATGCCTTCATCTGACCTAGCATGAAATTTTCCCAAGTTTTGCTCCTTGTTCTTCACAAAATATGGGCTTCTAAAGATTCTAAGATACTTGGCTATTTTCTTCTTCCCACTCCATAGCTCATATGGAGTCTTATCAGTATTGGGCCTTAGTAAAACTTTGTTCAGTAGGTGCACGGCTATAAATGTTGCTTCTATCCAAAATCTTGTGTAAAGTTTGGATTTTAGCAGTAGAGTTCTTGCCATTTCAACCATAGCTCTATTTTTCCTCTCTACCACCCTGTTCTGTTAAGGTGTTCTTGCTGCTACCATCTGATGGTAAATTCCATGCTTCTCAAGATAATCTTTAAAAGCTCCATTTGTGAATTTAGTGCCTTGATCTGACCTCAATATTTTGATCTTCTTTCCACTCTCATTTTCAGCCAATCTTCTGTATCTCTTAAAGCATTTCAAAACTTTTGACTTGTGTTTGAGGTGCATGATGTAGGTCTTTCTAGAATAATTATCAACAAACAAGATGAAGTACCTCTCACTATTCAACCCTTTTGTTCTCATTGGCCCACACAAATCAGTATGTACAATGTCAAGCACTATTTCAGAACTGAACTCTTTGGTTTTATACTGCTTCCTGACCTATTTTCCTTTAGAGCATGCTGAGCAGACATACTCCCTCTCTCTCTTGAGGTCTAGAATGCCTCTGATTGCATGAGTAGTGTTCAGCTTCCTTATGTTCTTCTGTGTTAAGTTTCCTAACCTCCTATGCCAGAGTTGATTTTCTTCTTCTTTTATAAGTAAACAATTGTTTGTCTTGTCCTTATCAATCACATATAAATTTCCAGCTGTTCTCTTCCCAGCTGCAATAGTATTGCCTTCTTTACTCTTTACTTGGCAACTTGTTTTTATAAATATCACTTTATGGTCCTCATTGCATAGCTAGCTAATAGATGCTAGATTATATATGAGTCCTTCAATGTGCAAAGCATCTTTCAGCTTTCCTTTTCCAATATTTACTGACCTTTGACCATTGATGCTGAGTAAATTATCATTGCCAAACTTGACTCTACCTTCTCTTGACTTGTTTCTAGGTTTGGTCTGCTCTAATGTCTCACTTTCTCCAGGTCTCATGGATCTGATTTCTTCTTTTGTAGGTGGTGCGTATCTGGTTTGCTCTCCCGGTGGTGTGTGTTTCTCTTTTACGGTGGTGGCTTTCTCTCTTACGGTGGTGGCTGTCTCTATCTTTCGGTGGTGTGCTCTCCCGTTTCTCTCCAACGTTTTTTGTTCTCTTGCTCTACCGGTTTATATACTCCCTTCTATGCAAACCTTAGTAGGGTTTACTGGAGCTACAACGAATTTCCTTTCTTGCCCCTCCATGTGACTTCATATTGTTGTTCCATGCAAACCCTAGTAAGGTTTATTGGAACTGCGGTGAATTTCCTTTCTTGCCCCTTTATGTGACTTCATATTACTGTTCCATGCAAACCCTAGTAGGGTTTACTGGAGCTGCGGCGAATTTCCTTTCTTGCCCCTCTATGTGGCTTCATATTACTGTTTTATTCAAAATTTTATATTATCCTCCTTCTTGATTTATTTTTCTTGCACCTTTCTTTTTACTGAAAACTCATCCCTTAAACGCTTAAATGAGCCACTTCTACTTGCACACCTAAATTTGGTTGACAACAATTACAACCCATACAAGGCTGTGGGAACAACATAGCCTTACAAGGAAACTTATAATAACCATCTACTCACGTCGAGACTATTGAGTTCTCACATTATAATTAAAAGGAAGAAGAGCATTTAGCTCTTCATACACTTACTTAAAATCCATAAAATATTTAGTAAGTGATCTCTTTTGTTTCTTTAAATGATAAAACTCCTTAAAAACATTGTATATATAAGATAAGTTATTCTTACCATAATATAAAAAAGTTAAATAGTCCATAAGTTCTTTAACCAACTCACAATGATTAACTAATCTAATTAACTTAACATCAATAGAACTATAAATCTGTAAAAATATTTGGGCTTATTCTCTTAACCAAGCCTTTTTTTCTTTAAAGTTAGATGGTAGTTTATTAACAAGATGGTAGTTTATTAACAAGATGATCATCCTTATTAACACTACAAAGATATATTTACACTGTTTTTCTTTAATCTAAATAGTTTTTGCCATTAAACTTGTATTCTATAATCTATGTTGTCATAGGAACCACATTTAAAATTACAACCTTCACATTTATCCTTTTAGCCATTTTATTGTCAGCCATTATAATCAAAACAAATAATTCCAAAAAAAAAATTGCTCAATAAGACTACACAACTGATGAATTAAACTAGAGAAGTAAAGAAAAGTAGCAAAATATTGTCATTGTAGCATAGCTAGTGTTTCTCTCTCTTAGGAGACTTTCCTTTCTTTAAGGAAATTTCTTTAAATAAGACTCTAATACCATGTAGAAGAAAAAAAACTCTTTTTCTTATTATTCGTTCATAGAACAAGATGCCAATATATATACAAATGAAGGATCAATTTTCTCCTAAAATCAAGTCTTATAATTGGTTATATGATTATCACTATATTAAAGTAATTATATTTACTTACCATATATACACAATAATATATTGACCTATTATATGTACAACAATTCCTTAGCTACCACTCTTATAATTGCTACATCAAAAGGCAACTATGATTAATATTGTTCTAAATCCTAACTTTCCAATGTTTGAGGGAAATGGAGTTAGAGGGACTCTTTATAAAGAATCTAATGCACTTAACTTGTTATCTACATACATAGAACACTTCACACTAGTATAATAAACACAATATAGTGGATCAAATGTATTTTATTGCCATTTACATGGTCAACTTAGTTTGTGAGAACATTGATGTCATAGAGGTCTTGTCCCTAGATCAGAATGATCTTTGAGCTTGGAAGAGAGAAGCTAGAATGCAAAATTTTAAGTTATAGGTGAGAATGTTCAAGCTTAAAGGCAAACTACTTGGAAAATAATGCAAGTTTAGTAGTCATAAGTTATAGAGATTGAGGAGTTGACTCTTATTAAAGGTTGTAGGGAGGAGCCACTCTTAAGGCTCCTAAGGATGAGTGTTTAATTATGTGTAGAGGAAGGCTCTAAGGTCTCACAAAAACTAGGAAGTTCCTTTGCATAAGAAAAATATGTATGATCTTCCTTATTTTAATGTTATAGAGTCCTTTAACTCAAATGCTTCTATTAGTAAAGGTTTATTTAAAAAGTGACCTTGGAAAAACATTACATTTACTCTTTTCAACTAGGATGAGGTCTAATCCCTTCCTAAGTACCTTTGATAGAAACAATGAACTTGCTCACCATACTATAATTACAAAGGGATATTATATTCCCTTGATTAGGTTATTTTCCTAAGAAGGTCTGTGATAAATGAAAATACTTATAGGGAGGTCAAGTTTTTGTTTGATAGAATGACTTAGTCATATGCAAAAGAAGGCATTCATGTATTTTTAATTTAGTTTATTTACTCGTTTCAAGCTAAATTGCCTTAGAGAAAAAGGGACCAATTTCTAAATCTTATGTGAGAGCATAGATAAAAAGAGTAAAAAGGTCTTTATACTTTATAACTAGCTTAAGGATAGACTTATTAAATAGTAAAGTATGTGGTCTAGCCTTAACTCTTGAATGGTAACTTTAGAAAAGCTCTTAAAGGCCTAGCATAAAGTTCATGCTAATTTTGAAGCAACCATATCCAAGGCTAAAATCAACCTTTATATTGAATTAGTTGAGCTTAAACATATGGTTTAGTAGAGTTTGAAGTGGGAGTAAGAGCTAATAGACTATTACTAGGTGTGTGAGCTATCTATCATTAATCAAGACTATAATGAGTGCATTCTTCATGCCAGACATTAGTTAGAGTTAAAAGGTGTCATTTAGGACTTAGATTTTCTCGATTTAGAATTTTCGAGAACTCCTATTAGCATAGGCTTGCATTTAGCCTCTTAAGAGCCATTATTTTATAAGTTATTCAAGAGTATCCCCTTTAAAGGCTCTTGGAGACCTTACTATGTAAATAATATCAAGGATTTTTTTGTTTATTATTCTTAGATTACATTATTTTTATCTTGAATACTTTGATTCCTTTACATTATGTAACTTTTAGAGTTATGAAGACTTTTGTTCATGTAATAAGTTAACAAACATTTTTCTATTTTTTATTCTTTTTTTTCATTATATTCGTTTAAGTGTTCTATTGTTTAACTTTCATCTTATGTATAAGAGCTTGTTTTCAGCCTATGTTTGCTTATAACTTTTGGTTGAGGTTACTTAAGTTTCTAATTTGTCACTAATTAGTTATCATCATTCGAATCATTAGTTTATCTTAATGATTGCACCACCTCTTATGCTATATCCTTTGAATTTTTTCTTTATGCTAACTAGGTATTATTTATAGTCCACCTTTACATTTTAAACAAATGTAAGGGCCTTAGGTGTTTTGACTTTTGTTAGTTAAATAGTCACATTCTTTAGATTTTTTGGTCAAAGTAATTTGACACTTTTAATTATATACTGAAGTTCCCGACTTCTCCCTAGGATCTACTAGTTTGTGATACTAAGAGGGGGGTGAATCAGTATCACTACAATTCGCAATTCGCAGGTAAGTGAACAACTTCAACCTCTTCTTAAAAGCAAACTCTTTCTCAAACTCGACTAAGGTAGATCTATTGCTACCTACTAATCACAATAGTCCCCAAAGTCACTTTTCAGACACCTTGCCTAATAGACAATACGGATGTTCTTGTTTAGGTCTTCGTTAGGTTATGGGTTGGCTGATACTTTAGCTGCGTTCACAACTCAATTCAAAGCACAGAATGTAAAGCAAATTAAGGACATACGAGATTTACGTGGTTCCGTCAATGTGACGTACATCCACGGTGGTAGGGACTCTCCCTCTACCGAGACTATCCACTATACTTGTGAATACAAGTTACAATGGATGTCTTTAATTCTCTGTTCCTTTCAATATTGCAATTACTAAGCAAATACAATACAAAGAGTGTCACTTACTGTGTCTACTCTTCTTCTAGCTTGTCTTGCCTCTGTTGAATTGAAAGGCTGCTCCACTGCCGCTTAGAAGTTCACCACAACACTTTCTAACCTCTCTTGAAGAAGTCTGGAAATACGTTGAGTTCAATGCTTCGCCGAATTTTTTCGTTGTTTCACACAACTCCTGCTTTCACTATCTTACGGTCTCACCCGTCTCCTTGTCTCACAATCTCACTGTCTCACAGCTCACCTGTCCGTTTCTCTCTTTCCTGTTGTCCAGCCTAATTTCTCTCTCCTACCACCGGATTTCTCTCTCTTCACCGGATTTCTCTTCACTTTTCCGTTCACCGTTGGGTTTCTCTCTCCTTCCGATCTGGCCGTATAGGTCTTTGCCATCCACCCACTTTCGGCCGTCCAGCCGTGTCGTCTCCTCGCCGATCGCTGGTGTACCGATGGTGTGCCGTTCCTTACGGGTTTCTTTTCTTCTCCGTTTTGCGTTTTCTCTCTCTTTGTCCGTCGGCTGCATTTTCTCTCTCTTGGTTCGCCGGTTTGCTCGATTTTTCGACCGTCTGTGTCTCTCTTTTCCAACGTCTAGCCACCGGATCTCTCTTACCCGTTCCCAATCTGGTCTCATCTCGTTCCAGTTCGGATTTGGTCTCCCTCACGACTCACCTTCCTCAGTCGCCTTTCGGCCATCTTACGTTCAACGTTCAGCCCCCTTCGGCCGCCTCCTTCTCTCTCAACGGATTTGCCTTTTTGCTCAATTTTCCGACCGTCGATGGCTGCGTTTTCTTCTCCTTTCCGTCGACAGCTGCTCAATTGTTTCGGCCGTCCACTCTCCTTGCCGATTGTCTCGCCGTTATATTTGTTTCTCTCCTATCTACGACAGCTTCACTGTGCGGTTACTGTTCACTCGATGCACTGTTCACGAGGTTACTGTTCACGACGGCTCCTGTTCACTCGATTCGTTCAGTGGTGTTCTTCCGTGTAGGATTTGGTGTTCTCTTTGGTTGGTCGGTTGTCTAGATTTTGCTGAATGCTCAATATTGTCGACTCTTTGTTCTTTGTCTTTCAAGACCATTATATACTCTACTCTATGAAACCCTAATAGGGCTTACGCGGTGAATTTACCTTTTTGCCCCTCCACGTGGCTTCAATTTACTTGCACACGTAAAGCTAGTTGACAACAATTACAACCCATACAAGGCTGTGGGAACAACATATACTTTAATATTACTTGTAAAATCATGCATAGTGCATTTCCTATATTGATTGAAATATTGCTAAATAGTGAATTTATATGTGACCTTTTGACTAGGTGGAACCTATATAGAAATAGGCTTTATTCCTAATGTTTGCAATGCATTTTTGCAACTCTTAAGGTATCTTTGCATAAAGGTACCTGGGTCTTAAGCCAAAATCTTTGTTAGCAAAAGTACTAAGTCTTAATAATGATTTCTATTAGGGTTTGCCTAATGGGTTTTTTCTATATTGTTAATGCATTCTTAAGATAAATTACCTCTCGATCATGGCTGTTGTGAGATAGATAACCTTTTATCATGTATTTGGTTAGACAAATTAATGTTAGGGAAAAGGAGTAACAATTTTATTACTTTTCCTTACTTTTCATTGTAACATCCTCTTCCTTTATTTAAAGAAAAAGGCATAAGATAGAGGAAAAGAGCTTATTGCGTAGTCTAAATCTATTAGGCAATTAGTTGTGAAGGCATTAGCTTGGTGATACTTTAAGCAACTTACTTTCTTTACTTAAAATTTTCTCATCTAGCTTGCTTCTTCATGCCCACTAATTATGGGCACTAATTGCTATATGAGTTTTTTTCAATAGCTTGGACTAATCTTAGCATGTAGTTTGCATTTTTGCATTGTATTTTGCTTTGATATTCCTTATAATTTGTACAAATATGAAATAAAAAAAAGACTTGTTTCATGCTTGAATTATTTTCTTAGCCCTTTGGTATCTTTATTAAATTCTATTTCTTTGTTGTCTTTTCCTACATCTTAGTTGGACAATATGTTAAATAAAATCTCAATGTAAGGATACAAGAGGTCAAACATGTTTACCAAATTATCATTATTCATAAGATCACTCATGCCTTTTTTAAGCTAACTTTATGTGTATTCATTTATATGCCTTATTATTTATTTTATTTCTTTTATGAAAACCTTACAAGCTAACCATTTGTGATTGTGCTCTTAATATTATCTCAATGTGATCATTGCAATGAGTTAGGTTCTTACTCGAGTTGCCTAATGGATGGTGTATGCATTGTTTAATGATGTAGTCTTTTTATAACAAACTTTTTTCTAAATAGGTTTGCTTTGTGAAAAAGCATGGTGTTGTCATTACTCCTTTTAGTCAAACTTGTTTATTTCACAAGTTGATTGTCCAAGTAGGTTAACAGTGGTCTTATAAGGTTGTTTGATGAAGGACTCACCATTTAAGTGATTTTATCCTATGTAACATCTCATGAAAAGGCTTGCCATATTTAGCCCTTTTTAAATTGGCCTATTTTTTTAATATGCAAGACTCTTATAGGTTGATTGGTTTTTAGGATTTGTAAAGTTTAGTTTGCTCTTAAGCAAGCTTACTTTTCAAAATGAGTTACCTTTATAACTTAGCCCTACTTGTGCATAATTCTTGAATTAGGGTGTAATCAAATAATCAAAAGAGGATATTTTTTTCATTGCTTCAAAAGGTGCTTTATAGTGTAAAAGAGTTTACAATTTGTTTTCAAGGCTCTCTTGCAATTCAACTTTCATCAATGGAAGTATTTCCTTAAACTAACAAAACTTCGCATCCTTAGCATGGGGGTTTCGTCCATTTACTTAATTCTATAATAGCCAAGGACAATTTCTTTAATTATAAGTAAAGTCCTTCCTAATTCAATACAAGTTTATTGGTTCCCTTGTCACTAATTTTAACTTCTTATCATTAAAGTATAAGGTTGCTATTGATAAAAACATGTTCTTTTATTTTTTTGTTGTAGTATTAACTTATTTTCCTTTGATAAAATGCAATTCAAATAAGGGTCTATTATCTTTTCTTATCCACAAAATCGAAGTTGTCCCTTAATTGCTAATTGTTATTATTCTTATTAAATAAGAGTTTTTTGTAACTTTGTTCACTAACTTTTGTTGGAACCATGGCCTTTGTTCTAAAGGATAGTGATCTTTTGCATTATGCAATAAGCTTATAGCATCCTTAATAACTTGTTAACCCACAATCCTTTTTTTCTTCCTAAGCACTTTTTGAGGTCATGGATTATTCTTTGGTTGGTCACTTTTACTTAACCATTAATTTACTGATGTTTGATTGCTATAGACTTTAAAGTGATTTTTAGGTTAGGGCAAAAGGTTTTTAATGCCTTATTATTAAACTACTCACCATTATCTATGATAAAAACTTTAGAGATTTTGAAACAATAATTTACATTTTTATAATGCTTTAGTTTTTACCCATTTCATGAAGTAGTCCACCATGATGACTGTTTATTTCCTTTCCCTTATGGTCTTTGGAAAAAGGTTAATCAAGTTAAATCCCTATTGGGTAAATGACTAATGGATTGGGTTTAGAGTGAGTTATATTACCAATAATTGAAAAATACTATTAAAGCATTGACATCTATCATAATATCTAATGAATACCTTAAAGTCTTTTTTCATTATAGGTTAGTAAAAGCCTTATTTTTTAGCTTTAGTCATCAATATATGAATGCCTTTATGGTTTCCATAAATTTCCTCATAGATTTCCTTCATTATATAATTTGCCTCAGTTAGAGTAAGACACATAAGTAGTAGTAAGATGTAGCCTTGTTGTATAATCGGTCCTCATACACAGTGTACTTCACTATCTTTTATCAGATTTGCTTAACTCCTTCCTCATCCTCCAAAAGGTCCTTAATTTGTAAATAATTAATGATAAGGTCCATTCATGAGGGTTTATGGTCCATAAGCATGACTTCTTTTGAAGTGATATTGCCTGGCTAAGTCTATGCTTGAGATTGGGTATAGCTTAAATAGTGTGTTTGCCCTAGAATTTTCAACTCATAGGATACATTCCACGGTAAATGTAATGTTTGCTTACTTGACATTCAACATTATTGATCAAACTTTAGACAAATACTTAATCATGGATTCTTTTATGGCTTTGAACTCACCTTTCACTTCACTAATGATGAGTAAAGAATAGGTGAAATCTAGAATTATTTTATTTTAAAAGTTCTCATAAACTTTATACTTGTGATATGAGCTTTATACTTCGAATCATTATTTGAAACAAGGAATTGGATGTAGAGTGCATATTTTAGTGTTATCTCTTATAACCTCATAAATACTAGACTTGTGCTACTTCCTTCTTTACTAGATAACCCATCAACATTTAGTTTCCAACTCTTACTTCAAATGTCTTTTAGGTCATTCTCATAAAAAATATGCACTCATTTATATAGTCAATAAGGGATTGGACCTTGACAATTGTGTTGGGTTAGAACTGTATGATGAATGCTCCTAGCTTAATGGACCATTGCAACAAGCATGTAGATACTTTTGGTTGATGCAGGACTAACCTTAAAGGTTAGTACATAAGGATACTTGTCTTATGGGATTAAGAATATGATCTTAGTTTTTATGTTTTGATCACGAGGGTAAATGCTAACTTGTTAAATTTAGGATATCTAACTTCTAAGCTTTACAAAACCTTGTTGCTGATATGGTAAATTAATTTTGTACACCATGTTTCCTCCTAAACAAGAATTAAAATCACTTAGAATGATTTACTATTAATTACAAGTAAAAGGTTTATCCAAGCATTAACTTATGAGTAACGAGAGTGTTAATAAATACTATTTTAATTACCAAAAAGCTTGCTTGCACTTCTTGATCAACTTAAAGTTCACAAGTTATTTGAGGATTTGGAAGAAAAGGAGCTACTTGTCTTTAAATCGAGATATGAACTTGTTGAGGTAAGTTATCATTCTAGTGAGTATTTATATATCTCTTACATACCTTGGGGATGAAAGTTTTTGGATTGCATCATTCTTTTTAGGTTTTGCTTTGATTTCCTAGTTAAACACTACGAAACTTAAGAATTTGCCTAACTAAAGTGCAAAGGTGCATTTTGAAGGGTTAAATTTCATATCACAGTGGTTTAGAGTGGTATAGGTTTCCTTTAAGTTGTGGACATGATTTAAAGGCATCAAACTCTTTATTAGCATGTCTTTAACATAAACTTCTATGGTGCGACCTATTTGGGATTGGAACAACTTACTTATTAATCTTTGGTGCATTTTTATAGCATTTTTTAGTTTTAAGACATAACCTTGTAATAATTCATACCTCACTTTATTATAAAATACATTTTTTCTTAATTCGACCCATATAAGACATATAATAAATACCAATAATGCATCCACGAATATTAAGAGCTCATACCCTCACACTCATCCACTAGTTAATCAATACAAGTTAAGGGATAACTATTTTTGGACTAGGCCTTGTTAAGATTGGAAAAACCTATAAACATTTGCTACTTTTAGTTGTGTTTCTTTACAATCATTACATTGGCTAGCCACTTTTAGTACATGACTTCCTAGATGAAATCATCATTTATCAACTTCTCAACCTATTCCTTATTTCTAAATTGTGTTTCAAAGATTTATTGCTCTTTTTTCATTTAATCAACAAATGCTTTTCATTATTTAATAACTTATAAACCATAACTTTAGGGTTAATACTGAGCATGTCTATTGGTATTGATGAAAAAACCTTTGGGTAAGCCTAAAAGAAGCAATAAGCATTTCCTTCATCCTTCCTTTTAAATTTTCAACAATTTTAACAATTTGTAAGCAATTAAAGGGATATAAGGGAATTTAAACAAGCCCTTTAGCAAGTATTCCTTATTCTTTTAACTTACTAGGTCAATAATTCAAACTTGCTATATCCATTATAAGCTTGTTCTCTCAACCTTTTATCTAGGGAACTTGAAGCTTATGCAATTGTTTTGCAATCCTTTTACATTTGTAATCCACTAAAGTGTAGGAAACTTTATTTTTAGATGTTTAATGGAAACAATGACATTTAATATGTAAAGTCTAGGTTGTCTTAAGGTGACCTTATATAATGATAGGAGATCCACCACCATTAGTTGTAATGTAATTATATGTGTTATTAACATAGATCCAATAATAATGAAGAGCTTGATACATCTTATTGGGATGATAGGCTCCCTTAAGCATGCATATAAAGAGAAAGTGGTAGGTTTCAACTTATCTTATCTAAATTTCATTTACTCAAAGTCACTTAAGTACAATATATCTATCAAGCTACTTATATCAACCATGACTCTTTTTAACATGGACATTGTTAATGTTTATTATGATAGCAATAAGATCATTATAAAGGTTATATTGTCATTAGTAAAGATGATTGGGTAGTCATCCTCCACTTTATAACTCTTTTTGCCTTAAACATTCAATACATTCTAGGTCATTGTCTCATCATCCATGAATGGTCCACCTATTATTATTTAAATTATGTTTGTTTCTAGTATTAATACTAGAGGTGTGTTTGCTTACTCTTAGGTTTAACCAACTCATTAACTAGGCTTATAAGGTTTCTCACAACTATAATTATTAGCCTAATGCTTATTCTCATGTTATGCCAGTCTTTATAAGGAATGTCTTGAATAAATTATCAAAGGTAACTCTGTCTAATGAGTTTCTCCACCTCATTATGAAGCTTATTATACTTATTGGTGTTATGCTATGATCCCTATAAAAAAGGTAATACTTTTGGTATCATGGTAACTACGAAGGCATAGCCAATAAGCTTGTCTTTTATCTTGAGCAAAACTTAAGATAAAGGAGATTTAAGTGTTGTATTGTTAGAGTATTTGTGTCCCTTTAAACTATTATTTTAAGCATTACATTTAAAAGTTGGACTTTAAGTCATTTTTTGTCCACACTTCTTAGCTTATACTAGACTTCTCAACTTCTTTCACATTAATGAATTAATCTACCCTAGGTATAAGGTTAGCAAAGTTTTGAGATGGGTTCTTACTAAGTGATCATACAAACTCCAATCTCTGTAGGCTCCTAATTAATATAGTTATCATTGTTTTTTATTTTAAGTCCTCAATGTCAAACATGAAAGTGTTTAATTAGACTACATCCTTTTTTAGTGACTTATTAAATTGTTGTTAAATAGGGATAAGGGCTAAAGAATTATTCTTTCACCTATTATTTATAACAAACCTTGATAAAAACAACTTGCTTAATTATTCCAAGCTTTTAATGGAACAAGTTAGGAACTTAAAGTACTAATGTTGTGTAATATCCTTTAAGGTTATAGAGAAAGCTTTGAACACAATAGCATAAAAAATTCATTTGTAATGACATGAGGATCCGAAATCGGCTCTAATGCTTTATATGGTCTTTTATACTATCATAGAAGTCTAGTGTAAGGAGTTTAAACTCTTTTGGCATTAATGCTTCTTGTATTTCCTCTAATAGGGGAAGTTTAAGATTTTTCTGAGATTCCTTGTATGATGTATGTTTTAAATCCTTTAAGGTTGTAATTTGTGCTCACATGTCTTTTAATTGCTACACTAATTAGTCTCATTCCTATAAGGGAGATGGTAGCATGTCATGACCCTATTACTTCATCTTGTTGAGACCTTTTGGGACTTTGTTAAGGCACCATTAAGGGGCTTCTAGGTGTATATTGATATTGTCATAGTCCTCTAGATGAACTTGATAAGGAATCATCTAAGCTCTTATAGTGAAAGTCTCAATAGGCTTTTCCCTATGCTTAAGTAAGGTTTTTCCAATTTGTTGTGGCTATTAGGTGTTTTCCTTTTGGTTAGCCATAGGAAGGATTCTTGTTAGGTCTTACCTTTATGTTATAGGTGGAGAATGTGGCTTATTGATGGCTTCACAGTTTCCAATGGCAACTGCCTTATGGTGTTGGCATTCCCCCACTACTAAGGGATTCTTTAGCATTCATAAGGTCTTGTGTAGTAAGGAGAATAATAAGGATGACATGTAAGGCCTTTATATGACTTTCAAAAGTAATAAGTTAGTAATTAGTTGTTACCTTTTAAGCATTGTGTCACAGTTCACCTAAGTGCACTACTTTACTAGGCTTATTAGGCTAGTCTAAACTAAAGGCATTTAATAAAGCAAGGAAGATTCTAATGCATACTTGAGTTCTCTATGTCTAAAAGCTTCCCAAAAAGACTAGAATGATTTTATATCTAGAATATTTTATGTAAATATCTATAACAAATTATAGCCACATGTTGAAAAGGTGGAACAAGTATAAATCCCTCACTCTTCCCATTTGTACAGCACCTTGCTCAATTGAAAGCTCTCTCTATTACAAAACTTTTTTATGCCTGTAGCCTTTCTAGCATTTCCTAACCTTTTACTTGGCTACCGTTGCTCTAAGCTTATTCACTCAAACACTTTAAAACTTACTTAGTTCATCTTCATATATGAGTGAGCTAAGTGTCGCACGAGTTAGCACAATCAAAGACTAATTTTATAGCAGGTGGTATCAGAGCAAAGGTGAAGTTCTAGATACAACCTAGTTGTTATGTAAGTTATGAGCATGGTAAACAAGGAAGGAATTGTTGTTACTGCCGTTGAGGAGCAATAAATTGAGTAACAAATCGATAGGAGCAACGTGTTCTGCCTAAGCATAACAAGTCTAAGGTCCTAGCAAGAGAACCTATGGAATCTCGTGTTACTAGCTTGGAAAAGAGCATTATTGATGTGAGCTCCATAATGGAAAAACAAGGGCTACTAAGTCTATAGTTAAAGAGCTTGGTTGTACATCTAAGGGAGAAGTACATTCCTTCAACCAAAAGTTGTTTGACCTATGAAAGTTTGTTGAAGGGAAGATTCAAGACCTTCACAGAAAGATGAAGTCTCTCCATTGAAGCAATCCACTCTCAATTCGTAAAACTGCTACTACCAACATTATTGTCATATATGGCTTGAAGGTTCCTAAACCTACCATGTACAATGACACACACAATGTTACAGCTATAGAAGATTTCCTTTTTGACTTTGAACAATATTTTGAGGTCATGGGAATTATTGACGATTTTGCCAAGATTAACAATGCCCCAATCTTCTTTAGGGATACTGCCTAACTATGGTAGAGAAGAAAACATTTTGAAAGGGAGAAAGGCATATATGTAACCAACATATGGGAACAATTAAGGTTGAATTGTGCAAACACTTTATGCCTCATAATATGGATAGTGAAGCTTAAGGAAAGTTACGTCGTCTAAGGTAAATAAGTAATATTTTTTATTACATCAAGGAATTTATTATTTTTATGCTTAAGATCGATAATCTGTCTGACAAAGACTTCCTTTTCCACTTCAAAGATAGCTTGAAGGATTGGGAAAAGGTGAAACTAGACAAATGTGATGCACAGACCCTAGATGTTACCATTGTTACTGTCGAGACACTCATTAACTACTTTACCTATTTTAAAAGGAAAAGGCCAAATTTTAACAAAAGTGGAAGAGAGAAGAACGGGTAGAAAAAGGATGTTAGCCACAAGAAAGGTGATTACCAAAAATCCTCAAGTGACAATTCTAAGTATGATAAGAGTTCCTTGAGTAAGCGCGATGGTAATAAACCTCATAAGCCTTACTTTATCTCTGATGGTTTACATTAGGTAAGGGATTGTCTTAATCGAAAGGCAACAAATGTCATTATAACATAACTCAACAAAGAAAAACTTAAAGAAGAGCCCTAAGTTGACATAAAAGCTATCTAGCATTTAGGAACTCTTTTGAAGTTGCTCTCTCTAATGATCCAGAAGGGCTTGTTATATGTTGATGTTATGATTATGGCAAAGTTGCGTATATGATGTTAAATACGGAAGCCACACATAAATTTATGGACATACAGGAGGCCAAATGCTTAGGTCTCAAACTTTCTAAGGGAATTAGCACTATCAAGACAATCAATTTAGAGGCAAAGCCTGTTCAAGACATAGTGAAGGGTATAACTGTCAAATCAGTGATTGGCATAGTAAGTTAGACTTTATCGTTGTTCCAATGGATGATTTTAAAATGATGTTAGGTCTTACTTTCTTTTAAAAAGCCTTAGCCTTTCCAGTTATAACTTCAAGTTCTCTTATAATCCTCGATGATTACAAGATTCAAGTGGTCCCTTTGAAAAGCATAAAGAAGACAAAACCATTAAAGGTTTATGCCTTGCAATTCAAAATGGGTCTTAAAACAGGGTAGAGTTATATTGCTACTAGAATGGAACTAAATGATGAAGAAGACATTACAAAATGCACACCCTTGCTATAATCCATCCAATCTATCCTTAATAAGTTCAAAGTAGCGATGCCTTCAGAATTGCCCAAAAAGCTTCTACCTAAATAAGATATGGATCATCATATCGAGTTAAAGCCTAATGCTAAACTTTTTGTCATGGGTCCCTATCATATGGCATTACTTAAGCTCACAAAACTAAGGAAGCAACTCTGAGATTTTCTTTATTTAGGCTACATATAGTTGTCAAAAGCCCCTTATGATGCTTCAATCCTCTTTCAAAAGAAAAAGGATGGATCACTATAGATGTGTATAGATTATTGAGCCTTAAACAAGATCACCATAAAAAACAAGTACTTGATACCCTTGATAGTTGATCTTTTTGATCAATTGAGGAAGGTCAGGTATTTTACCTAGTTGGATTTACAGTTAGGTTATTATCAAGTCTATATTGCACAAGACGATGAACCAAAGAAAGCTTGTTTAACACATTATAAAGCTTTTGAATTTTTAGTCATGCCTTTTGGTCTCACCAACATGCTTATTATTACCTTTTGCACGCTCATGAATAAGGTATTACATCCTTTTTTTAATAAGTTCGTAATGGTTTACTTGGATAACATTGTAGTATACATCAACACTCTAAAGGAACATGCGAATCACCTCAAACAAGTCTTTTAAGTTCTCCATGAGTATGAATTATATGTCAAGAAAAAAAAAAGTACTCCTTTGCTAAGTAAGAGGTGGAATTCCTTAGTCACAAGATCAAGGATAGAAAGCTTATGATGGTTCCAACGAAGGTACAAGCCATCCAAAAGTAAGAGCCTCCAACCAAGGTCCCTGAATTATGAGGGTTGGTCAACTATTATCATCGATTTATTAAAAGGTACTCTGCCATAGTAGCACCACTAACTGACTTGCTTAAGAAGAATGACACATAGCATTGGTCGAAAGAATGCCAAACTTCCTTTGAGAATGTGAAACAAGCAATCTTTGAAGGACCCATCATGGTGTTGTCAAACTATACAAAGTCATTCGAAATCTATACAAATACATCAAACTTTGCTAATGGGGAAGTCTTGAAGCAAGACAGTTATCCTGTTACCTATGAGATGACTATTATAGTCCATTTCTTGCTCACATGAAGACGTTACTTGCTTGGTAACAAGTTTGTAATAATGATTGATAACGTCACTATATGCTACTTCCAAACACAAAAGAAGCTTAACCCAAACAAACTTGTTAGCTTTTTGGTCGAATTCAGCTACAAGTTGTAGTACAAGTCAAGTAATGCCAATATTATCATCGATGCACTTATTCGAAAGGCAAAATTGGTTTCCTTATTTACTAGTACATTAAAGAGCAATTTCTATTAAGCCCATCTTTGATGGCTAATGTTGGATTTGTTGTCAACAGCATTTTACATAGTTATATGTGTTGATTTGATGTTATAAATATTGTTAAGATGTAGAGAGGTCATTAGGTAAAACTATTGATGGCAGGTTAATCTTAAAGTTGATGAGTTAATACTGACCGTTTATCCTAAATTTTAAAGGTCAGAATTAACCATTAACCCTAAATTTTAGGAATTGAATCTAGCCATTGATTGTAGGGCAACCTTTGAGAATCAATGTTGACCATTAATGAATATGCAAACCTGATCTCAAGACTTTATAAAATACACTTATGCATCTTTCAAAGAAGGTGGGGGGCTGCAGAATTTTGACAGTGAACAGCAAAAAGAGGTTAAGTGGAAAAAGGTGTGTAGCCAGCCAAAGAAAGAGGCAGCCACCAAAGAAGAGAGTGACCAGCCAAGGCAAAAGAAACAACCACTAAGAAGAGAGTGACTGACTAAAGCAAAAAAGGCAGCCACCAAGAAAAGCAACAGCCGACCAAGGGAGTTGCAGCAGCAACCAGCCAAAGAAGAAGTGACAGGAACCATTAAAGAAAGAGGCAACCACACCAATCGAAAGAGGAGTTACAATAACCAACAACCACACCAAAGGGATAAGAAGAAGGCAGCCCTACCAAAAGGAGAACAAGGTGCAACAGCAGCAGCCACACCAAACCAGTAAAAAAGACGTGCAGCAGTCACACTAAACTAGAAAAGAGGGCATGTAATAGCCACACCAAACCAGAGGAGAAGACATGCAGTAACCATACTAAACTAGAGAAAAAGGCATGTAATAGCCACACTAAACCAAAGGAGAAGGCATGTAGCAGCCACACCAAACCAGAGAAGAAGGTGTGCAACAGCCACACTAAAGAAAGAAGAAGGTAGCAGCCGGAGAGGGCATGTAATAGTCACACCAAACCAAAGGAGAATGCATGTAGTAGCCACACTAAACTAGAGGAGAGGGCGTGTAATAGCCACACTAAACTAGAGGAGAAAGTGTGCAGTAACCACACTAAACTAAAGGAGAGGGCGTGTAATAACCACACCAAACCAGAGGAGAATGTGTGTAATAGCCATACCAAACCAGAGAAGAAGGTGTGCAGTAGCCACACTAAAGAAAGAAAAAGGTAACCAAAGGGAGAAGAAAAAGGCAGTAGTCAACCAAACCAAATAAAGAAGGAGTTAAAGTAGCCACCCAATGAAAAAGTTACAGCAGTCACTAAATGAGAGGTGTAGCAGTTGGCAGCAATACTAGCAAGTGCAACAGCAAGCATAACTAATAGCAACAATTACAATAAGGGTAGGCAGCAAACCAAGGAGAAACCAGTAACTTGCAGGCACAACTAGCAGTAAGCAATTATAGCAAAGGCAAGCAGCAAACCAAGGAGAAACCAGTAACCTGTAGCAGCACAATCTGCAATAGCACATCTAGCAACTTGCAGCAGTATATCCAATAGATTATAGCTAGCAGTAATAGTAACAAGTGTAAGCACAACCAGCAAAGGTAGCAAATGCAAGCACAACTAGCAGATTACAGTTGGCACAACCAATAAAGGCAACAAATGTAGGTACAACCAGCAAAGGCAGCAAGTGCAAGCACAACTAGCAACAGGCAACAAGTGCAAGCACAATCAGTAGTAAGAGGAGAAAATGTGCCCTAGCAGTAAGTCCAGTAACTTGTAACACCAGAGGAGAAAATATGCCCTGACAACAAGTCTAGCAGCGTGTAAAAGAAAAAAAAGAAAACTTGCTCTAGCAATAAGGCAAGCAGCACCAGTAGCAAGAGGAGAAAACTTGTCGTTACAGCAAGGCAAGCAACAAAGGAGAAAACATACCTCGGCAGTAGGTCATGCAGCACTAGCAACAAGGAAGGCAACCTGTTAAGACAACAGGGCAGGCAATACTAGCAGTAGGAAGAGAAAACTTTCCCTAGTAGTAGGGGAGGTAGCACCAGTAGCAAGTAAAATAGCATTGGCAATACGGGAAGAAACCTACCAAGGCAGTAAGTGAGGCAGCACTGGTAATAAAGGAAAAGAACTACAATAGAGATAAGTTGCAGACATAGAGAGCCTGTAGAGAATAAACCGGCAAAGTTTGAGCAAAAACCGGTATTAAGGAGAGAAAAATCCGCTTTCTACATTAGCAGCTTATGCACATTGGGTGATTCTTCTCAGGAAAGTGTTAGTTACTAACCTTTTTATAAACTTCGTCAAAAAGGGTAGGAGACCTTTGAAGTGATCGGGAAATCAACTCTATAATCAAGAGATCATTGTAAGTGGTTAAGGAGTGATCCTTCCACAACATAATTGTATCCTTTAATAATAAAAGTGGATTGTGTGATTTAGGAGTGATTCTATCACACCGTGGACATAGCTCACACATTGTGGGTAAATCACGTAAAAATTGTTGTGTGTTCTCTAATACTCACGCTTGATTGATATCCATATAGTTGTGCTCACATAAAGAAGCAAAATAAATAATTGGATCATCGATTCTAACAAGTCACAGAAGTTAATCCAAACATATTTGTAAAAAGCAAATATCTGTTGTTCCCACAGCCTTGTATGGGTTGTAATTGTTATCAACTAGGTTTAAGTGTGCAAGAAAGTAAAGTCACATGAAAGGGTAAGAAGGTAAATCCACATAGAAGGGCAAGAATGTAAATCCGCATGGAGGGGCAAGAACGTAAATCCACCATGTAAGCCCTATTAGGATTTTATGGAGTAGAGTATATAATGGTCTTGGAAGACAAAGAACAAAGTGTCAGCAATATTAAGCATTCAGCAAAACCTAGACAACCGACCAACCAAAGAAAACACCAAACCCTACACAGAAGAACACTACCTGCAAAAGAAAAGAGTAGTCGTAGTGAACAGTGTTGTCGGAATTGAACAGTGTCGTTGAGTGAACAGTAGCCGTCGTCAGAAGAAGAAGAGAAACTCGTTGGCCGACAAACAGTACACGGCAAAACGAAGAGAAGCACGACCAAAATCAGATTTGGGGGCTGAACAAAGAACAAAGGTAGACGGCCGAAGCAATTAAGTAGCCGTCGACAGGAAGGAGAGAGAAAACACAGCCATCGACGGTCGAAAAATCGAGCAAACTGGCAGACGAAGAGAGAGAAAATGCAGCTGATGGACGAAGAGAGAGAAAACACAACAAGGAGAGAAAAGAGAGAGAAACCCGTGCGTGACGATAGACCACCGGCACACCAACGATCGGCAAGGAAACGACACGACAAGAGAGAGAAATGGGTAAGACGAGACCAGATCGGGAACCGGGGAGACCAGATCCGAGCTGGAACAAGTGAGACAAGACCAGATCGGGAACGGGTGAGACCAAATCCGACCAAGTGGGTGAACGGAAAAGAGAAATCTGGTGAAGAGAGAGAAATTCAGCGGGAAGAGAGAGAAATTCGGCTAGACAGCAAGAGAGAGAGAAACGAACAGGCGAGCCGTGAGACAGTGAGATCGTGAGACAAGGGGACAGGTGAGACCGTAAGACGGTGAAAGTAGGAATCGTGTGATACAACGTAGAGAAAGAATTCAGCGAAGCATTGAACTCAATGTATTTCCAGACTTCTTCAAGAGAGGTTAGAGAGTGTTGCAGTGAACTTCTAAGCGACAGTGGAGCAGCCTTTCAATTCAACAGAGGCAAGACAAGTTAGAAGAAGGATAAACACAGTAAGTGACACTCTTTATATTGTACTTGCTTAGTAATTGCAATATTGAAAGGAGCAGAGAATTAAAGACATCCATTGTAACCTGTATTTACAAGTATAGTGGATAGTCTCGGTAGAGGGAGAGTCCCTACCACCGTGGATGTACGTTACGTTGACCTAACCACATAAATCTTGTGTGTCCTTAATTTACTTTACGTTCTGTGTTTTTAATTAAGTTATGAACGCAACTAAAGTATCAGCCAACCCATAACCTAATAAGGACCTAAACAAGAACATCCGTATTATCGATTAGGCAAGGTGTCTGAAAGGTGACTTTGGGGACTATTGTGATTAGTAGGTAGCAATAGATCTACCTTAGTCGAGTCTGAGAAAGAGTTCACTTTTAAGAAGAAGTTGAAGTTGTTCACTTACCTACAAATTACAATTTGTGGTGATACTGATTCACCCCCCCTCTTAGTATCATAAACTAGTAGATCCTAGGGAGAAGTCAGGAAGCAAGATAAATAATTGGACCATTGATTCTAACAAGTCACACTAATTCACCCCCTCCCCCTTTCAGTATGAGACCTAAGTTCTCATCAAATTCCTTAAACAAATTAAGGAAGGTATGTCGTAAGATAATTTGGCCAAGAGCCTATTAAAACTAGTTGATAAGGGAAAGACTCAGCAATTCTAGTTGAATGATGGGGTTTTCATGATTATTGGCAATTGAGTCTTTGTGCCTAAGTGGGGAAACTTATGGAAGGAAATCCTCAAAAAATGTCATGATTTCCTATGGGCTAGTCACTTAGGTATGATACAAATCCTTACTCTCGCTCAACAAAGCTACTATTAGCTACAAATGCAAAATGATGTCAAGGCTTATGTATAAACTTATCTTGTTTACCAACAAGACAAGATAGAATAATAACATCCAACTAGTCTACTTGAATAACTACCTATTGCTGAAAGACTTTGGAAAGTGTATCAATGGACTTTATTATAACTTTACCTAAGTCTAATGGGTTTGGAAGCATCATTGTAGCTATCGATCAATTTAGCAAGTATGCCACCTTTATTCCTGCCCTTATTGGCTGCAAGATGGATGAAGCAACTCGCTTAGTCTTCAAGAATGTGGTAAAGTTATAGAAAGTGTCTAGAAGTATAATAAGTAATAGAGATCTCCACTTCATGAGCAAGTTTTGGTACTAATTGTTCAAATTATTAAGGACTGATCTAAATTTCTCAACAAGTTTCCATCCCCAAAGTGATGGCCAAATTGAGAGGATCAATGCTTTATTGGAGATATATCTAAGGCACTACATCAGTGCCCATCAATAAGATTTGGAAAAGTTTCTTGATATAGCCTAATTTTCATATAACCTTTAAAAAAGTGAAGAAACAGGCAAAAGCCCTTTTGAAGTTGTCATAAGACAACAACCTCTAATGCCAAGTATCAATGCCTTTTCTTACACTGGTGTTAACCCTGCTGCCTACAAGTATGCAAAGGAATGGAATGAGGAGACAAATATAACAAGGGCTTGCCTTGACAAGGCTGCCAAATGCATGAAAAGATGGGTTGACATTAAGTAATGCCTAAAAGAATTTGTGGAGACAGATATAATGATGGTAAAATTGCTACCCAACAAATTTAAGTCCCTATGCAAAGTGCATAAAGGCTTGGTGAAAAGGTATAAAGGGTTATTTCCTATTGTCAAGTGCGTGGGAAAGGCTGCTTATGAAGTCCAACTTCTTCTAAGACTCAAAATTCATAATGTCTTCTAGGTAAGTCTTCTTAAGCCTTTTTATGGAGACAAGGAGTCTAAGCGTGCCCTAATTATTGTTATCACTGACTTCGACAAGGAATTAGAATGCATCCTTACTAATAAAGTGATCCATAAAAGGGGAGTTTCCAACTACATTAAGTATTTGATTAAATGAAAGAATCTACTAGACAAAAAGGTTAATTGGGAGTGAAAGGATGCACTTTGGCAATTTGCCAATTACAACTAATGCTATAAAGATGAAGGCACGACAAGGATTTCATGCAATTAAATAGGGAAGGATGCCACAGCCCACCCAAGTGCATTGTTTTGCTAAGCCTGTCGAGCCAACCCAAACTAAAAGCATTTGACAAGACAAGGAAAATTCTAGTGCATACTTGAGTTTTCTATGTCTAGAAGCTTCCCAAAGAAACTAAAATAATTTTGTACTTAAAAATGTTCTATGTAGATATCTAGAACAACAAATTATAGTCACATATTGAAGAGACGGAACAAATATAAATACCTCACTCCTCTTATTTGTATAACACCTTGTTCAATCAAATAAAACTCTTTCCATTACAAAACTCTCTTGTGCTTGCAACCTTTCTAACATTTCCTAACCTCTTATTTGCTTACCATTGCTTTAACCTCATTCACTCAAACACTCTAAGGCTTACTTAGTTCTTTTTCATGTATAAGTAAGCTAAGTGTCTCACAGGTTAGCACGATCAAAGTCTAACTTTGTGACAATTGACTCATAAAAGCCCCATTTGGTCCAACATTCAACTGATGAGAAGTTATTCTAAGGGTAAACAAAAAAAAAAAGTTTATATATCCATTTAATGATGGTGATATCAAGTTAGACACATTATGAGGTGATTGTGTAAAGGGTGGAAGGAGTGAGAATGGGGTGCTCTATCAGTATGATTAACTCTTAGCATAAGTGCTAAACATTGTCACAACTTTTTTGTTAAAAATATCTATCATTAAAAAAAAAAAGGACACACACAATGTGATGTTCTCTTAAATGGCACCAAATGATGATATCCCCAACTGGGGACTGAGCAAATAAACTAGGTTTCATGTTGAGCTTGCAAAACTTAAGTTAACTTATGTGAGAGTGGTTTTAAAAAGAGAAAGATCCCTTAGCAAAAGAATATGTATTGCGGTGGTGGTATAATGAATGTTTTTATTTATAACAAACAAAATACTTTGTCCTTTATATATATTTTTGGTAGAAAAATTTTGAACGTTGAAAAGATGACTAAAGAGACGTGCTGAGTTTAGCCCAAGAGCTTAAACCCGCTGCTAGTACACTAACTCCGATGTGAAGTAGATGTTTAGACTTTTCATAGACTTAGGTTAGTCTTAAGCCCGCACAGACTTAGGTCAGTCTTAAGCCCGCACTTACAATTGGAGTTAATCCAAGTCATTATCAATATGTATGCCTGTTTTCCATGTTGGTGGATTACCCACCACCATATTTTCTAAAAATGACGTTTACAATCGATGGACAATGAGAATAAGTTGACCAGGACTTCTCATCTGTCACCCCTTAGGGGCCTTCGTTTTGCAGATATCGATATTTTCATCTACATTATCCTAACCAATACTGTAGTCAGTGCATCAAAGAAGGCAAAACATCTATATTGGTAAGAATGCGATAAAAATTATTTGTGAATTAATTAAACCTTGACTGTGAAAAATTGATATTTATTGATTTAATAGAGTTCATAAAAATTAATAAAGCATGATGTTTAATTGACGCAGATCACATTACCTACAAACAGATATTAGAACCCACATAAAATCCCTTGTAAAGTCTAATAATTTTATTTATGCGTACAATTCGATTATGCAAAAACATTGCGGCATCGCCACACCAAGGTAGCAATATTTGAGCTTTCATTTGGATGCTAGCTTATGCGTGGTACTAGAACTAGCCAATTCTAATTATTGGGCACCAATTTCTTTGTTTTCTAGGATTGTCTTAACCATTATTCCACGACACACGACTGGGGTTGCATTTATTGTGTTTTAGTTTTGTTTATGTTAAAAAGTAAAATGGGTCAATCACTATGGATTTTAATTAAGATTTATCTGGAGGTTTTGAGCATCTCTTCTCTTTTCAGGGTACATGTTTGGTCCAGGTGATAAATGACAGATTTCGTTTCAACGTTTTATTGCTCGAAACTGTATAAAATGTTAAACAAAAACTGATGGTTTTGGTCAAAACGGGGCAACCAAATCACTCTCTTTTTGCGGTATGGCCAACGAAAGAGTCCGAAACGCTAAGGCAATCAGAATGCCCCCGATGCTCAAGTATAGGAGTGGCGGCATTTCACTATCCCGATTGAAAACAAACACACTAATTCTGTCAGTGGGTACTTTCGTTAGTGTCCCAGCGAAACTCTTGGCCATTGTCAACTTTCTTCTCCTCAAGTCAACTAAAGCAATTTATCGTATCTTTGAATTGAGGTAGAGAAAAAAGATCAGTTGCTGGAACGAGTATCTTTCAGAAGTGGGATGAGTAACAATAATTGCCCTAACAGTCTCCTCCTAAAAAATAAGATAGATTTTGCACATCTGATTCAATCTAAACTGCCCAGTGTAAGCATCTTACGTACTCGAAGCATTCTTATTAAAGATTCATTCACTTGATATGTGGTCAACAAGAATCAACGGCTTGACAAACAAAGGTATAATCCTCGAGTTATCAAAAAAGTATATTAATAAGTATTAATATGAGTTATGCTAAATATTGACAGATTTTAATTATCATGTTATTGAAAATAATGCAACAACCATGGAATTATATATTCAAATAGGCACTAATCTTACTCTCCTCATTTTGTGGGTCACTTCTTTTATTTATTTATTTACATATTTTTCAAGAAAAGATGATTTATTGGATAGATTGCCAAAAAACAAAAACCTTTAGGAAAGAAAAGTTCGTGGATCAATAATAGAAATTGATCCAATGAGAAGAATGTAGAAAATAAAAAAGTTAGCATAAAAAAACATAAAAGTAATAAAAAAATTAATGTTTTAAAGTAAGTTTATTCAAGATGAATCATAAATATTAAAAATAATATCAAAAATTTTGAAAAGATAGTGCTTATGACAAAAATAGTGAAAAAATAATGTAAGATAAAGGAATATTTGTAAAAAATAATTATAAAGAATTTGACAGAAGTGAAAAATAAAATCTAATGAATCATGTATATTTGACGCTATTTTGCTTTTAAAAGAAATAAAAAGGAAGAATAAAAAATAAATTATAAGTATTTAAAAAAAATAAAAATGAGATTTAAAAGTAATTTTTTCTTGTTTTCTTTAAAAAAATAAGAATAAGAATTTGAGAGTCAATTTTTTTTCTCATTTTTTCCCTTCTTAGGAAAAAAAGATAGATGAATATGTGAGAAGTGTTTTTTATTTTTTTTTATTTTTGAGAAAACAAAAAAAAATTAAGAGTAATTTTTTTTGCCTATTTTTCTTTTTTTAAAAAAGGACTTAGATTATGAGAATAGTTTTTTATTTTTAATTTAAGAAACAAATGGGGAAATGTATGAGTAGCTTTTCACCATTTAAGAAAACAATAAATGATTTGAGAAGAAAAAAATTTCCCTTTTTTGAAAAATAAAAAAGAAACTTAGGGCATAGTTTTCTTCTCCTTTTCTATATTATTTCTTCCATTTTGTTTCCTTGAATTTACAAGTTTAAACAAAAAAAAAGTCATATAAGTAAAAGTGATTCTATGGCGGAAGGAAAAATATACTTTCAAAATTTGTTTTTTGTTTCTTAAAAAAAGGAAAAAAATTACTAATAATTTAAGTCCCTTTGTGTAAGTTTTTTTTTCTTAAAAAGGATAAAAATAAAAAAAAAGTTTAATATAAATTAACTTAGTTTTTCTTAATAGGAAAAAATAAAAAAAATCTCAAATTATTTGTTGTGTTTTCTTAAAAATAAAAAATGCTTATAATTGAAATTACTTTTTACTTTTTATTAAAAAAAAGAAAAAGAAAAAAAAAACCTAATATGATTCTTCCTATGATATTTATTATGTTAATGAGCATGATATATATCATATGAATGATCATGATATCTATCATATGAATATACTTATGCATATGGTGTTCTACTTTAATGTGGAGAAGACGTGTATATGTAAGCATATTTGCTAAGAGCATTCCTATTACAATGACATGAAATAGATACATGAGCATGTTTATGAAATGTCTTCTTAAATAATTATGTTTATATGTGTTCATTAATTACTTTACTTTTAATAGCTTTGGGTTGATATGAATGAAATGCATAGCTTAAATCACTTTTCTTAAATTAAGACCTTTGTGCACTAAGCAATATGTTAAACTTGTCTTTTCCATAAACAAGTTGGCAAATGATTTTTAAAGTTTAAACACTTTCTTCTTAAGAAGAATGTTTTTATCTAAGAGATCCACAAGTATTGGTTCTTTAAAATTAACATATTACAAGTTATTACTCTTTTTACTAAGTGACTTAATCTCTTCCTTTAAGGAAGCACTCTCATACTTCAAGGAAGCAATTTCTTTCTTAAAGGATTTTGCTTAAGTTATGAAGCTCTTATTTTTGGCATTAATGTTACTAAGCTTTTTATTCATTCTTTCTAATACAACTTATTAATGAATCCATTATTACAAGACTCAGTGTCAAATGCTACCTCTTCCTCATTTGCCATAAAAGCCATATTAGTACCTAAAACATTGGTTAATAATCATATGGGTCACTCAAATCATCTCAAGTAACTTTAAGAGTCATGTTAACACCTAAAACATTGGCCTTATCTTTTTTTTTTAATTATTATTTTAATGTTAGGATAATTAAGTATAATTTGGCTAGGCTTGTAATACTCAAAGTATACAATCACCTTCTTTTATGGATAATCTTTCTCACTATTATGTCTGAATGATTTCTTACCACTTGTCTTTTCTTTCTTAAGTAGTAAAAGATAGTCTTTTTAACAATATTGTTATTTCATCCTCCTCTTCTCTTAAGTAAAAGCAATTCTTATCATTGTTGTAATTTGATAAGGATGCCTTGAACGTAATTCTTTTCTTCTCTTTAATAAGTTTTTTGTTGTAAGTCATTTTATGAGTTAACAAGGATTCAACTAACTTATCCATGCCTAAGGAATCAACGTCTTTAACTTTAATTATAGCAATAACCTTGGGATACCAAGACTTATCTGGAGATCTCAATAGCTTTTTCACAAAATTAACTATCTTTATTTCCTTTTTTATATTCTTTGAAGGATTGATGATGTTTGTGAATATCATGTATAATTAAAAGATGGTTTCATTATTTTTCATCTTGATTAATTCATATTCTTATATGAATAGATTGATTTTAGTATCCTTTACTTAGGAAGTACCTTCAAAAAGGATTATAAGCTTTTTCTATATCTCTTTTGTGGATTTGCATAAAAATATCCAAGTATTCTCATTAAAACTCAAAGAACATTAAAGTATTTAACAAGTCTTAAAGTTAAGGATTTGTTTTTCTTACTCTTGCTAGGGTGTTTTTTTTTATTTTTTCAACTTGTCTCCCTTCTATGACTTTCATGTCTATCTTTGGACTACACTTAACTTTCTCTCATAAATCATAATCTTACGATTATATGTACATGATGATTTCGTCTTTTTAGTAGTTATAGTTGTTTTCATAAAAAAAAGAAAACAAAAGGGTGGTCATTGAAAGTTTGTGCCTTTAATATGACAAATAGATAGATTGACTCTAAGATATAAACTCTATAAAACAAAGATTGAACTCTAATACTACTTATTGGTCCTAAAAGCAACTTAAGAAAAGTGTAAGTTAAGTTTAATTAGGAAAGGTCACTTAACACTTCCTAATCCTTATTTTAAGTGATCAAATAAAATAAGAAGAAAAAAATAAAAATAATCACAACAATATATATGCAACAAGCAAATAAAAAGAGCTAAGGAGAGAGTGCATAAAAGTGTATAACAGTTTAATTCAACTAAAAGCCTATGTCTATTTCTCAATATTCTCTTTTTAAGAGTTCAATAAATTATTACTTCTTTTTTTGATTGGTAAAGAAAATCTTTTTACACTTAGTCTTTTAACCTTGAATTGCAAAGATTCAATGAATTTTTTCACAACTCTAAAACTTAAAAGTTTTAACACTTTTCAACCTAAAGCACTCTCACTTTTTCACAAACTCATAATCTAACATCTTACTTTTGATTTTCTCACTTGATCATACCTTACTTTTTTTTTTATTATGCATTATAGCTCTCAAGCTTTTCTCTTTTATTCAAGGTATCTAACAAAGAATTCCTAAGACTATCTTATAATTTACTATAGCTAAAGTAGCCATTATGATTAAGATCCCTTTCTATAAAAGGAGTCAATCAAAATATTAAAAAAAGAAAATTTAGAAACTTTTTTTAAGGTATTAATCAATTGTAATACTTTAACTGGTCAACTAATGTAAAATCTTTAAGGCTTCTCAATTTTTTACACATTTGCCACATCGATAAACCATAACAACTAATCTAGTCAATTGATTGAAAATCTTTAAAGTTTTTCAATATTTTATGCTTTATTATTTTTTAGTTATATCGATTGATCACAACAATTAATTTGGTCAATTGACTTAATATCTTTATAAATTTTAAAATTTTAACTTGACACTTTTTTGCATGTCTAATCAACTAGAATAACTAATCAAGTATTGTTGTTCCCACAGTCTTATATAGGTTGTAATTGTTGTCAATTAGGTTTAAGTGTGCAAGAAAGTAAAGCCACATGGAAGGGCAAGAAAGTAAATTCGCGGCGTAAGGGTAAGAACGTAAATCCATCACGTAAGCCCTATTAGGGTTTCATGAAAGAGAGTATATAAAGACCTTGGAAGACAAAACTAGAGTAAGGCCAACACAATTAAATACATGGTAAAACATAAGAGGAGTGGATGAAGAGAGAGAAAGACCATCGGCAATTGAGCATTCAGCAAACACAAGACGGCAAAACAAAGGAGAACCAACCAAAGTGGTACACAGCAAAAAGAAGAAGAGCACGGCAAAGAGGAAAAACCCAATGACCAAATAAGGGAAGGAGAGAAAACCATATACGGCCAAGTAAAGGGTGAAAAAAAAATAGAACGATCGGTAAAATAGAGAAAAGAAGAGGTAGCCAACAAAGTGAAACGAAAAAAAAAAACACCACCTGCAAAAGAGAGAGAAAACCCAACCTTGGGAGAGAGAGAGAGAAAGTGGTGAACAGCCGAAGAGGGGCTGGACGGAAGGCCAAGGAAGAGCCACCATCGGCTGGAAGAGAGAAAACCAGTACGGCAAAACCAACACAGCAGAACAGGGGAAGGAGAGAAAAATCTGGTAGCCCAAAGAAGAGAGAGAGACCGTCGGCAAAATAGAGCATCTGGCTGAAAGAGAAGAAGGAACCATCTAAACACAAGAGAGAAACCATCCAACACAAGTGAGATTCGGCAAAACACAAAACATTGGAGGAGCATTCGGCCAAACCCGAAACGGCAACACACCAAGAAAGGAGAGACGACAAAAGAGTATACATGGCAGAAAACAGGTGCTAATCGACCAAAGAGACAAAGCAAAGCAAGAGGAGTCGGCCAAAACCTAGAGAAACTGTCCAAAGAGAGGAAAACCTAGTGTGTGACCGACCAAAGAGAGAAAAACAAGGGAGGAACGGCTGGACAGCAAGTGCTGGATGGCAAAACCACCACCGACTGAAAGAGAGAGGACGTCCAACCAACCTACACGAACAAGCAAAGAGGTGAACAGCCAAATAGGTGTGGACAGCAAGGAGGAAAACGGCCAACCAACAATGGACAGCCAAAGCAAAGTGGACGGTTAGGAGACAACACGGCAAAGAGACAACACACGGCAAAAGGAAATAACACCAAAGGATACCTTGGACAGCAAGGGAAACCGTGTGACGGTTGGAGAAAACCGTGTGACTCACGTAAGAGAGAAGACAACACACCGTCCGTAAGGGAAGAGAGGAGAAACTGTGAAAGAGGAGACCACCGAGAGAGCAAACCAAGCTGTCCAGAGGTGTGAAACAGACAAGTGCAAACCAGAAACAGTGGTAAGGCGTGTGACCAGCAAGGTGTGCAAACTAGAAACGTACGTGGGACGTGAAATGCCAAACTAGAAGCGTGCGTGAGGCGTATGACCAGCAAAAGGTGCAAACCAGAAATGTGCGTGAGATGTGTAACGCCAAACCAGAAACATGAGGCAGGTCGTGAGACGTGGAATGGCAAACCAGAAATGTGAGGCCAGTCATGAGACAAGGAGACGGGTGAGATCGTGAGACAGTGAAAGCAGGAGTTGTGTGAGACAATGTAGAGAAGAACTTTGATGAAGCATTGGAAAGAACTCAACGTATTTTCAGATTTCTTCAAGAGAGGTTAGAGAGCGTTGCGGTGAACTTCTAAGTAGCAGTAGAGCAACCTTTCAATTTAACAGAGGCAAAACAAGCTAAAAGAATGGTAGACACAATAAGTGACACTCTTTGTATTGTACTTACTTAGTAATTGCAATAGTGAAAGGAGTATAGGAATAAGACATCCATTGTAACTGGAATTCTCAAGTATAGTGGATAGTCTCAGTAAGGGAGAGTCCCTACCATCGTGGATGTACATCACGTTGACGGAACCACGTAAATCTCATGTGTCCTTAATTTGCTTTACGTTCTGTGTTTTGAATTGAGTTGTGAACGCAGTTAAAGTATCAGCCAACTCATAACCTAACGAAGACCTAAACAAGAACATCTGAATTGTCTATTAGGTAAGGTGTTTAAAAGGTGACTTTGAGGACTATTGTGATTAGTAGGTAGTAATACATCTACCTTAGTTGAGTCAGAGAAAGAGTTCATTTTTAAGAAGAGGTTGAAGTTGTTCACTTACCTGCGAATTACGAATTGTGGTGATACTGATTCATCCCCCTCTCAGTATCACAAACTAGTAGATCCTAGGGATAAGTCGGGAACTTCGAGTATACTAGCCTAAACTTCCTATAACTTTTTAATTTTCCATCTCTTTTCTTCATATTATCTAGTCAATAGGTTTGATTCACTAATTCTAAATTTTTGCTAACATTTTAAATCTTTTGATTCTTTATATTTTACCTCAACATCCCTTGAGATCTTATTTTAAAACTTTTATAAAAATAACATATAGAAAAGACTATAAGATCTCTAAACAAATAATTAGTACAATTCAAATTTAAAGTCAAAAATTTTAAAATATATAACATATAATAAAAAATAATTTTTATAATAAAAGCAAAGACGCTAAGTAATTACTTAATTAATCATGAGTTGGAATACACACAATTAATTAGTTAATGATTAAACATATCACTCAATTATGGCTAGACAAGTCAATTAATTATGGGGATACATCATAACTTATAATACTAAGTACATAATCAAAATACTTAACACTTAGTCTAACTCTTCTCAAAACCTTATAATGTATCAAAACTCCTTTTATAAAATTTTTAACTATAATGTGCATTCTTAAAATGAAAAATCAATTCAAAAAAATAAAAAAAAAATATTGGGTACATAAATTTCAATAAAATAATAGGAAAAAAAAAGAATAAACAAGAATATTAGTCACTAATTAAAAATTTTGTTTTCTTGTCAAAATTCTTGAATTCTATGGTTTTTTGGTGCTTACATGCATTACATACAATGATTTTATCTTTACATGTTATCAAGTTAAGATAGACGTAATCATAAATAATAAGTTTCCAAATGCAAATAAAAAGGCTAAATCAACTAATGCAAGAATGCCACTAAAGTAAAGCCTTCATTTACATAAACATGTTCCTCTTAATATCTTAATAAACTTATATAGATCATTATTGTACTATCAAAGAGATGTATTTTAAGATTATCTGGATTATCTTAATAAGCTTTTCCTTATTAAGAATATTATAAGATTAAAATTTTGAATACATCAAATTAACGTTGAGAGGTGTATTTTAAAATTATCTAGATGAAGACTTTAAGTGTATTTTAAGATTATTTACATAGAGATTCAATATTGGTTGACTCATCAATTCACTAAAGATACTTTTACTATAAATACAAAATTCATTTTCACTCCTTATTTTAGTTAAAAACCATAAAAGAATATGATGAGAATTTGATGTATACTACTAAGAGCTTGTTAAAGTTTTCAAGTTAAGCCTAATTTTAGTTTGTTGGATATGTTACATCAACGTAATTAATTAGGTTAGTTTGGTTAATTGTGAAGATAGAATTCATGGAATATGCTTTAAATTTAAGTCCTAAATCTTTCAAATTCCAATGAAATATGAGTCTTAATTTTGATCTAAAAAATTAATAATTAAATTACTTAAAATGAAAAAAAAAATGGCATTACTTTATTGTTTAATAGACAATCAGTGAAAATCATGTTAATTTACCTTACTTTAAAAATTTTGCGAAAATAACTAAAATGGGCTTCATCCGAGATGTTCCCTTCATAAACGCTAAACATTGATCGTGGACAATTGACTTGTAAGCTAAAGACAACTCGTTATAAATTTGGTGTATTAAAAGCAAATCTCTTTCAAAGTGAACATCGACTTTAGAGTCTTTAATCTCGTAAATTTTTCTGTGATAAGAAGACCTGCCCTTTCACAACACACTAGCCCTTAACCATTATGGGCATCTTTTTAGAAGTCCACTTTCTCCTTTTCCTTATTCAAATTATCTAAGCAACTACAGTTTGCCCAATCTTTATATGTTGAGAAGACAACATCCTTACTCGATTCCTTTTCCAACTAATAGGCCAGCAAAGCGAAAAATTGTAAGTTATCCTAACCTTAATCTGAGTTGCAATAGTTAGAACATGGATTCCCTAAACCTCCTTTATTCTGGTGAATTTCCTGTGCATGATAACAATTATCTGGCATAAAAGATACAGATTTATGACCCTGGTAATTGCTTTCTTAAATCCCTTTTATGCTTTAACCGTTCTAGCTCGCCCTTTATTGCCACTATATATCAAAACTGTTCATTTCTAAGTTGCCTACTGTAGCACCTAAGTTCTCATTTTGCAACAATTGATTGCTAAAGTAATTGCACAACCTTAATCTTAGGTACCCTCTTCCATTATCCTTATGGACACCATGCCTAGTTTTTGCCAGATAATAGTAACCTTTCCAATTCTAGTTTCATAGCCGGCTTAGTATTCAACTGAACTTAATGATGATCTTTGGTTACTATGGTATTCTCCAAATTTTCATGAATGTGAGGCACAATGTGGCACCTATGGGTTCCAGGGAAACATTAGCAAACAAGTTGGTTTTTTCTACAATCTAGGAATAGGTGGCATCTCCTACTTTATAGTAGCTTGCTTTGAACTGTTTAAATGGGTGAAAATATTCTTTAAAAGAGTCCTATAGTTGAGTAAATTAATCTTGCACCTTTGACATATAAAATAGTTACCATCTCGTCAATCTCTCATTTTTCTTTTCTTATTTTTTCTCTCCCCTAAATTTTGTTTTAGTAAAGTAAAGTGTTAAAAAAACCGTTATACTAATTTAACTTTTAGATTTCTATTTTTGAAATTTCAAATTTTAATTCCAAAATATAGATATAGATATATATATATATAATTTACGAAAATAAAAATATTTTTAATGCATTCAGTAAATTTTTAATTAACTAAAAAATAAATTTAAAACTCAAATAACTAAAAAGACCCAAAACAACCCCACCTCCTTTTTGGGGAACTAATTTTTTTTTTTTTTTTTTGGTGCCATTCAAAGTCATTATAGATTGCAAATTCGTAAGACAAAAATTAGAAATTGTGACGGTTCTTGGGAAGTTTGATCTTTTTACCTTTGGAAACTGACTTGCATAAATGTCTGAATACGGACCATCTGCGTCCTACTAAACAACAAGGGTACAACCGTTGGTGTGAAAAGGTGATTTTCCTTCCACGGCCGGTGGCCAATTAAAGAGAGTTGAGAAATGGTTTTTCTATTCCCTTTCTGCGCATACACAAATTCATTAAATAAAAAAACAAAAAAAAAAAAAAAAGAGAAGATCCCCCTGAGGCCACCTTAACTTTCAGCGTAAAACGAATTCACTAAAGAATCACCGTCGCGGCAGCCACGGACATATCAAGGTTGTGGGGGGTGTTGCTGGCGACGAGCTTTACAAATCAAAATATAAAATATTTACTCATCACATGTGTATGTATAATGGCAATGCCCCCCGGCAGGGCAGCCGTGGAATGTTTCCTCCGCACAGAGCATATACTCAGAAGACACGTCTTAAAATCTCCAGCATCCTCCTGCTGTCGCCATTTTTACCCAACATGCGTTTTGTACTGATGTGTCATCCAAACGACGAGTGTACACAATTCAATAACAAATTTTTTCCTTTTTTTTCATTTTATTTCTTTAGATAAATTTGTGAGCATCCAAAGATTATATATATGGCACCCAATGCCCCGCTAAAGCAGATGAGTGGCTTAAAATGTCCACTTCCACGAGAAAAACGAAAGTGAAGGAAGCCACACAAAGTCTCTGATTATTATGGCTGAAATAAAATTTTTACAAAACAGCGTGATTACCTTTCCATTTGGTATTTATATGCCAGTGTACCGATCCAAACTATGCCACAACATGACTCGAAACATACTGCTTGCCAATAGTACTTCACTAAAATCCCTACAAAATAACTTCCAGATTCTTAATTTATTCTTCTATATTCCTCTATCCTAGAAGTTGTTATGGAGAGTAGAGAGGATCCTCCTCACCTCAGGCTAGGATTTCTCTTCGTCTGACAGGGAGCATTGCGGCCCAGGGACAGAATCAACGAAAAAATCCTCCACTGTTTTACAGCAATTCAACCAGCATTAGTGATGGACAGCGGACAAACATGAAATTTTTTTACTTGGAACTGAATTTTGATCAGCAGAAATAATTTTGTATGAATATAGCATACATCATGGTGTCTCTTATATAATGCATCGCAAGAACTCCTCTCCGTATTTACACATGAATCAAACACAAAAAGCCAATGCTAGCCAAACTTTATGTCTTTCACTCTCTAAACACACACAGACAAATGCGCAACAAATTGGGTACATGATCTTTCTTATAATTGTGACCTAAAGGTTATAGGTTCAAGTCGTAAAAACAATTCTTTGTTAAAAACAAAAGTAAGGTTGGGAGTATCTGACACTTTCCCAGACCAACCAACAATGGGAGCACGGCAACACCCTTTTTTTTTTTTCCCCCTTCTAATTATTTCATATCAGACATGAAGATAACTGCAAAGATAGATTATCTCCATGAGCTTAACAAGATCATTATAAACTATCATTCAACCCAAAATTCATTCTCCGTTACCTATATCATCATGCTTAGGAGAATCAAGCATAATTTCTGAATCTGAAGGCAGAAAAGGGGAACCTGGATAGTTTCCTAGGGCTCCCAAATCTGCAAGAGGCAACATTTCAAAAGCAAATCAATCAAACTTCAAGAAGCATAGGAAGCAGAGACGTAACATACTTTAGAATGACTTTAAATGTTTGTGAAAAAATAATTCCTGGCAAGTTGCAGCATCCAGGCAAACAAGATCTAAGAATAAACTCTCTATGAATTATGTCCCGGTAGTACTTTGGATGCTAGTATCAAAAATTTTAAGATGATGCAACTTTCCTTTGAATAGGAATTCGGAATGCTTAATATAGCTTATTTTCCTTTACCGAAGGAGGAAAAAAATTATGCATATTAAAGCAAGAAAATAGAAGAAAAAGGTTTGCTACATAAACTTCACCCAAAAGCTTACCTCCCAAGTTAGACAAATCTGCTGTTAAATCTGAAAGGCTAAAATTCCACTGAATCTGATCCAATGATCTGAGGGAATCCCTTGAATTTACAACACTGCCATCCTGTCCAAGCTGCAATCCCACTGAATTTGCCACATCAGCTGTAAATGCTGTATCCAGTGCTGATGTTTCAACACCCATTCCAGACATGTCTGGTGCAGTGAACGGAAAATTACCACTAGATGCCACCGATGTAGGACTCACAGGCATCTCTGACATGGATGACATGCTATTGCTTTGTGGAACTACCGGAGCTACATCAGTTGCACCATTTTCCATCACCATGCTACAAGCACATTCCGTAACTCCCATTAGCTTACATTTTTTATAAAGCAGAGCACACCATACATAAAGTACAAACCCTCAAGAGCAAAGCATTTGTGTTTCGCAGCAACATTATGCTCATTCAGGGAAAGTAGTCCTCACAGGATCTTTTTAATACCTTATAACCTTGTCACTCTTGTGTCGAAAAATTTCAAGTATGACTACATGCAATGACACTTCAAACAAGGAAAAAATCAAAGGTAACTAAATTGGTCATCGGCTAAAAAATTATTTGTAACTTACAATCGAAATCAAACAACAATAAAGCACAAAGTAAATGCATATTAGCAAGTCAGAAGGAAACATTTAGAAAGCTTTTTCCACACTCCAAATAAATAAGGTGTCAGAAGATAATCTAATAAGAGCGAGGGGAAGATGAAAACTTTCTTACTCATTCCCAGAGTTCATTTGAATGGGATGAAAATTTCCTGGTGCAGGGACTCCATTAACCACATGACAGCTTGATATTCCACAGCCCACCATATTGAGATGGGATTGCCCTGGAGGTGGCATTGCAGGTTGTTGTAACACAGGGTATCCTATGGGTAAATTGTTACCTGCACCGCAAATAAGTGGAGCTGAATAATAGTATAATGCTTAAATGCAGAGTTTATATGAATATTCTACCACGCAACCTTAAAGCACCGCATGATACCCATTAATGACAATATTTTTAACCAAATGACCAAATTTCTCATGTCTAGAGGAGTTTCAAGCTTGATAAAGAAAAGAAGTCCTAGAATGTCTAATCCAGGAGAAAACGAAAAAATATAAAGGATCAACTTACAGTAATGGCTTACTGAAGATCCAAATCACAATGGAAAATGAGTAGCATATTAATATCAGTGGCAATATCACGAAATAGCGTCTCGCATATTGAAGTTGCAAGAAAGCTAGATTTTGGCTCACTTGAAAATTAGAACTTACCAGACATAGGATGGATCCCATTTTGTATGGGGGCCAAAGGAACCTTTGGAGGCATGGGATACTTCATCAGATTATATTGATACTCAAGCAAGCGATTAAATAATAGGATTTGTTTCTTCAATTTCAACCTTATGTAATATGCCTTGAAGAAATCATCATTTTCTTCTTCCAGCTTCTGCCAAACTAAGACAACAGGGAATTATGATGCCAGACTAAGACTCCTCTTCAAATGCTAAGAAAGAAATAATAATCCAAATGGTCATTGGCCCTTGTTTGAAATTTGAATATAGAACAAAGGAAATATTGGCAAATGGGCCAGTGCTTAGTTCTTGCTTTATGGTCATGAGACCAATGAAAATCTCAAGCACCTACCTAGTGTTGTAAATCCAGGATCTATCCTTGCACGAGTCAACAGTGTTTTGACCACCTCATCTCTGTTCATATACAACTGTAAGCATCGCTCTATCAAATTCTGGACCTGAAACAAGCATAAAAGAGACTGTCATTGACAGGAGAAAAAAGAATGGATGAGTGCATTTCTTAGGATTTAAAACAACCTATATAACAAGTTTCAGGAGAAGCAACAAAAGTTAGATAAAAAAGTGAAATAGATATAGGCATATGCAACCAAAACATAAATAAAAGCTTATCTTACAAGTTCAATATCTTTTCGAGAAACCTTTCTGCTATCATTGCTTGAAGTAGATATGGAGCCAGAGTCAGCTATTGGAGCCTCTGACGCGTGATTGTTCTGTTGGTCACTTTGGGAGTCCAGTGAAGCTTGATTTGAGGACTGTATGTCTTGTGCACTCTGCAATCCATCATTCAACATATAAGCTTTTAGAAGCACAGGTCTGAAGTCTCTAAATGTAGATATGAGTTGCTGCAGTTATGACATTGCATCTAGATTTTACAGCGAGGAAGACAAAATTGAGGCTAAAAGTGAAATTTCAACAATACTACAAATATAAGTTTCTAGTGAATTCAGCAAACAACTTTACCAGAACCCATCACATGAAATATGTGGTTTCACTTTTTCACAAGCAGCAAAGATCGACTACATAGGATGTAATAAGAAGAAAATAGAAAAAACAGAGTTTTCCAAAGCCTACAAAAGGCATGTTCATGCATGTCTACACACACATATGCCTACATGTGTGCACATAAGAACAGACCTGTAAGGTCTTCATTTCAGCTGACTGAAAGTAGATGGCATATCTTTGTTCAGCTCTGGTACTCCATGGCTGCTATAACCATGTTATTCACAAAGGTAGAAATGGGAGCATCTACTCCTGAGGAACTCATCAATTAAAATCTGACAAGAGAACAACAGATATGAGACACCAATGCAAAACAAGCTATGGAGCAGAGACACATATCAGCCAAAAAAAAAAAAAGTACTAAACATGCCAAAGAAACAAGACTTGAATTCATGCTCCACTTAGAAACACAAACCAGCCAAAAAAAAAAAAAAGTATAAGCATGCTAAAGAAACGAGACTTGAATGCGTCCATTTATATAATATAAAATTCCAACAAGAATGAAGATTAGACGAATTTAGTTAATGTCCCCAACTAAATTCACCTTGTACTGAATCAGATGAAATTATGCAAGAAGAGTGTTCAGCTACAATACATTGGTTCAGAAAGTGGGAAAAACAACATTCCTCCATGCAGACAACACAAGAATTAAACGTCTCTTATACCATAAGTATTCAATAAATTACAAGTAAGTGGTTCTCATAGTCATGGAGTATTTGATAAATTCCACAGAGTAAATCCTTCTGAATTGAATTGTTTAGCCCAGAACCAAGATTCAACACCAAATAACTCCCATCAAAACATAAGTCGATGCCCATCTATCGAAATACTGTGTTTCTCAACCAGATCCTATCGAAGAAAATCTGCTTAAAGAAAAATCCACGGCAACCAGGAAGGAAGCAAAGGCCAGAAGAACCAACAAATAATAATTTCTAGCTTTGTTATGCCAGGGACTAGTGAATCTTAAGTCAAAAAATTCGATTCAGGGGTTCCTAACAATTAAGTAACCAGATCCCACTCAAACGTCCAAACATTCTAGTCAACCGAACCTAGCTCTCTAAACGAATATCTTATGATTTCCCACCAAAGCCACTCCGATAAAGAATATAATAAAACAAACAGAATAAGGCCCAAGACCAAAGGCGAAAAATAATTTTTAAAAAAATTAAAAAAAGAAGAAGAAGAAGAAGAAGAAGAAGAAAATGAAGCTGTAAACTATGAACAACAGAGTATAAACATAAATACTTTCTTAGACAAACAAAGAACCCGTGAGTAACTTCAAATTTGAAAGAACCCAGATGCTTTTATAAAGTGCCGAGATCTTGAGGAGCTACGTTACCTTGCACCGGATTCTGAATCTCCAGTACTCAGCGAGATACAAAAATGTTATTTCAAGTTGGGCGAATTTTTTCAGAGATGCCGGTTCCTCTTCAGAGCTCAGAACTCAACGATTCCAGCGATTTCTTACAAAAACCAAAATATGCAAGCAAAATGGCAAGAAAAGAAACACGGGAATTCGTCGACTAACAGCAGTTCAACAATCGGTTCAAGAGAACCTCCGTGCGTTAACATGCGCTGCGGTTCTGAGAGGGGTGACTTTGGGTCAAGTCCGTCAAATTTATTTGCATCAAGAGAAGAGTCACCGCCACAATTCGTACGGACATTAACAAAGGTGGATTCAAAATTGTCTGAGAGATAGATACGATACAAAACAACGTTGTTCTTGTTGTTGTTGTTGTTGTTCGCCGCGCAGGGCAGATTTGAGAAGTTACTCTGTACTGCAGAGAAATCTCTAGAAACGGAGTGGGAAAAGAAGAGACAGAGAAAAAAGAAAAAACCTGTCTGAGACCCAACCTGGCCGTGGTCTTCTTTTTGTTCTGTTCTTGTGTGTGTGCGTGCGTGCGTGCGCTCGCGCGTGTATATATATCATAATAATAATATTTTTTTTATATATATTTAATACTTACAGCTGCTGGAAATAAACAAATTAACATGGTCTCATTACTGATTCCGACACGGCTTTGGAGGCTGACGGCACGGCTTCGGTTTTAAAATATTTTTGTTTTTTCTAGGTCTCATCCCAAATTAAGACCGGACGACATTTGTCTTTTCGTCAATAATCAAATTAGAAAAATACAATTGCGTGACAAATAAAATTAAATATAGGAAATAATAAATTAATTATAGTGAAAATCAAAGTTGTTGATTTAATTTTATTTTACCCGTAAATATTTTTGAAATATTTCTTATATATAAATGAATTTGTAAATATATGTGAAAATAAGGATTTGATCGAATTTGTTATCTTGATCCCAAAAAAAAAAAAACAAAACAAAACAAATAAAATATTTTTAACATGCTATAACTATATTTTTATTCTTTATTAATGGGTGGAGATATATTTTTTATCATGAAGGCATTCATTTAATTTAATTTTAAATATTATAATCTTTATTTAATTAAATTTAATCAATAACAAAGGCATTCAAACGCTCAACTGTGTATATTAACTAAATAAAAATATAATAAAATAAATTAATTACACGTTAAAATTGAATTTCTCACTCAAACCAACTTTAAATGCAAATCATCAGTAGCACAATTGCCATCACCATCACTACCATCTCCAAATATTACTCTACATACAAATAATCCATATAAAGAAATTTTTTCCACAACCGGGGGGGGGGGGGCAAAAGTAGAAATGGGTGTTGGCGAGCAAGAGAAAGAAAATCTCGATCTTGAGTTTTAGAGAATGAGAGATTGGAGAAAGAGGAAACAGAATGAAGAGAAGTTGGCGGTGGCAAAGGCAATGGTGGTGGTAAAAGTAATTGCGGCGGTGGTAGCGGCTGTATATAATTAAATTAAAATGAGTAAAGTGTTTACAATTACATTAAAAAATTTAAGAAAAATTTATTCTTATTAAGAGCAGTCTTTTGAAGAGTGATATGATACTCTGTGCTTTGTATGGAAAAAAAAGAAGAAGGGAAGAAAGTTCATGAAAATAGAAAATATAAGCTACTCATGACATCATCTCTGCTAAAAACTAAAGTTTTTCCATGCTTGGATATGCAATTAGTCCGATTAAACATGCAACAGATCGGTTATAATCTGCAAAACATCTCTACTAAAAAGTGGCATAATTCTTTGAGTGTATTTTGAAGCGTTTTGCTTTTATCTCTAACTTTTTTTTTTATATATATATATATACTTCAAATGAATGAACATGTAATGAATTCATTTTATTAATTCCGGGCGTTTTAGGTTATTTGACAGCTCTTTGAGTTTTAATTAGGGGAATAATAATATTTCTAACTCTTTTAAATTCTACGTTATGCTAACAACATAAAAGTTAAAGACGTCTCAAATATAAAATGTCGGGAATTGAAGGAGAGAAAACGGCAAAGATTTTTGACTGGGTGGTTAATCTTATCTTCGATGGGACTTTGTAACTGTCACAACGGTTTTTGTTATCCAGGTTTGTTGCTTTTTATTAATGCTGTAAATGGTAACATAAATGAGCTCTGAAATTCATTAACCACATGTTTGATGTAAATTTCCATGGAAAACCAGAAAGAGCTGAAGGGATAAATTGATGCTTAAAACTCTGTCCATTTTGGACAGATGCGTTGCTTATTAGCCTACCTACCAACCCGAATGAGATGAGATGAGATGAAATGCACTTCAAGGAACCAGCATCCCTCCCTCCCTCCCTCAATCTCATGTTTTTTTTATAATCATTAATGTGCCAATTCTATTCTAACCCCAACAGGCTTTTTAGACCCTAGTCAACCAACAGACGAAAGCAGTCGAGTTTTTGATTTTGAGTTAGGGAAGAAGGAAATGTTCGGTACTGAGTGTACGTATACAGTTAAAAGGAACGCATGAAAATGGGCAACGGGGAAGCCATGATGCAAAATACCGAGTTGTTGGTTATCATTTATTGCATGTTAGGTTTTGGGATCTCCCCCCCCCCCCCCATCCCCACATCCCCACCCACCCAACCCACTATCAATGTGGTCCTGCATTTTAAAGCTTTATGCCCATATCCTGCCGATCCTTCGATTTCCAACGAGATCTTCTAGATATTATGCCCTCTAATAGGGCAGGAACACTTCTGCCCACAGATGTAGACAACGAGAAAATCCCTAGTGGACCCCAGAAGACGACTTCTTGGTCTGAAATATTATAATGCAAATCTCCACAATTACATAATAAAAACCCCTTTTTTTTTTTTTACTTATTTTAGGCAAAAATATGAAGGTGTCGGTTGAATTTACTGGCCAAACAATTAACAAAAAACAAAAAATCAGTTATAACATAACGTTGATTAATATGATATGCGTCATGTGGTGAACTGATCCATCTAATAATTTGAGAAGTGGACTTATTTTCTGACATTATTTTGTATCGCAATTTGTAATTTGCTTGGTTATCAACCAAACCGGTTTTGCCGATGTTAGTCTCTTTCGTATTGTTTTCCTTGGCCAAATTTTAAAAAAAAATAAAATAATAAAAGCTATGCAATAGCATTAAATCATTCATTCCCTTTCGTCTCTAACTTAGATTGGATATGAGTCACTCAAATGACATTGATAATGTTTAGCAACCATATAATAAAATACAATCAATTAATGTTTCTTAATAGAACTTTAAAAAGTTACATATGCGAGCAAGGGAATGCAATGAGCAATTTCATGGACAATAGATTTAATTTTAGTAAATATTTGAATTTATAACTTTTACCATGACAATAACATGGTATCGTTAAACCACAACTTCGAACAATTAATTGTCTGAAAATTATTACTGGGTGTAGGGCAGAATAAAAATAAAATTCTGACCAAAAAAGAAAAAAGGTGTTTTTTTTTGGGGGGGGGGGAGAGAGATCATTATAATTTAGAAATGATCATCAATTTAGAAGCCACCGAGTCAAAGCCAACCCCTTCTTACGACTTTTTAATGTGGTAATAATTTTTGAGACGCCGGATGGTGAGCCAGCCAGCCAGCCAGCCATTGCGGTTCGTGAGCCAAGCGAGCTAATCCAATGACACGTGAACAAATTTAAGACTTTTTTCGATTTTCTTAATACCGATTTAACACTAAAAAGGCAACCCAAAATGCAAAACAGTGCGCAAATGATTAGCACCAACATTTTTAAATAAAAAAAAAGGAGGGGGGGGGTGGAGCTAGAAAGTGACCAATGAATGGAAGACACGCAGGAGAATTCGTTGTTCCCCAACAATCCGCACCAACCAACCAACGCGCACCTATCCTGACACTCATGTCAGTCAGGTTGGGCGTGGGAACAACACGTGTCAGAAATACAGGGGAGGACCGTGGCTTGCGCGTGGCCGTTTAACGCATTGGAATTTGGGATCCGTAAGGGGGTGTTGGGGACTTTTAAAATTCCCGCGTGAGGTCGCTATCTTTGACCTTTTGACGCCCTCGTCCCGGCTTTCTAAAATGTTTCCACGTGTCAATAATCGTAGCTCAAAATTTGTGGCTGTGGTACTCACCACCATACACCTCGCCTTGGATGTGAGCCCTTCTGAGTGTACCCAAAACCAAAATAAATAAATATATAATATAATATAATAAAAATAAAAACGAAGGAAAAAAAAAAAACTAAAGGAAAGAAAGATAACAAAGATGATCCAAGTCCCAGGTTTATTACCAAAAAAAAAAATAATAATAATTATTATTATTTTGGTTCTAAATTGCATTTGAATTGTATTTGCAAACAAATGTTGGTTCGGGTGGCAAAGGAAGATTTGTTTCCTTCTTTTTTCTTTTTCTATGACTATGTTTCCTTCATTGCAAACGTAGGTTAGCTTGCTTGGACTGACTTGGAGAGTAAACAATTTATGCGACAAAAGACCACAAGAACTCTAACTGTAAACACAAGAAAGAAAAAAATAATAATAAAAAAAAAGAGCATGTCTTGACAGTCATCAAGTAAAAATTGACGAGCAATGATCAAATCTTATAGCTTTTTTTTTTTTTT
>CM038600.1:4288289-4519462 GCA_021533255.1 Ceriops tagal
CCTCCCCCCTCCTCTTTTTTGTTGGGGGGGGGGGGTTGTCGGGTCCTGTTCTTATCCTTGTGTTTGTAATTATCCTACCTAGTTTTTTTAAAAAAACAACCCCCCCCCCCCCCCCCCCCGATATACTATAACCTAGTACGACGAAGTCCCACGTAGGAAAGGAAAGGAAAGGATAGGATAGGAGGGGATCCTGAATATTATAAAGCGTGGCCACTGCACACTTGTGTAAGTGGTAGCAGAGGCCTTCGTTGTCAAATTCAACCGTCACCTGCACGACGACGGAAGGCTTTTTGCTCTTGCTTGGTCACTAGGTAGCATATTTACAACCACAAGGATGGATGTAGCTCATGGCTTTACCATCAAGTTGTCATAGGAATCAAGAAGTCGTTTTTTAAGGCCGAAGATTCTTGCTCCTACTTGCCAGCCCCATGTAAGCCTTCACCAGCTCTTCCTTTACCATGAAAAGAACAGAAGCAGCAAAGACGCTTTGCACTATCTTAGTTCCCATCCCCTTGTAAAAGCCTCGCAACCCCTCATAACGGACCATTTTAACTATTGCATCAAATGTGCCCGAGTATCTCATCAGAGACTTGCTTCCACCGATCTCCTGTCTTGCTTGAAGTCTTGATTTTACAACCAAGAGAGGGTATGTTGAGACGGTCGCTCCCAATTTTGCCAAGGCTCCTACGATAAAAACCTCAAGAGCCGTCGTGTTTTTAGACCCATGCCCATGCTTGTTAGCATTGCGTTTTGCCCTTAGATGCTTCAACAAGGTCTCATATATCATGAACTGGACTGACGGATTGCACACCATAATGAGAGCAGGAAAAACGCCTTTCCAAAATCCAGGAATTCCTGCTTCATTATAAACTTCCCGTGCCGCATGCAAAGTTCCATATGGGCGAGGTTGGATCAAATCAAGTTCGGCCAATTTTTCCTCCAGAGTTGCATCAGAAACTTCCCTCAGTAAAGCTTCTTTCTTTGCCTCCACAATCTTTCTTTCTGCTTGCGTATATGTCTGCATACGAGTCACGAGAACCCAGATTGGTGTCGTGAGCAATACATTCAAGGCTCCGGCAATAGCAGCCACAAGAAGCCAAGAGAACATACCAACACTGCCATCTCCGCGTCCCTTGATCGCTTTACGGGCAGCTGCAATGGCCTCTGCTTTGTTTTTGAATGCTTGATAAAAGTAATAGTAGATGCCCTGAGAAGCAACAGTTCCAAGCAGAGAAGGCTTGAGGCCGCTGTAAAGTCCGCCCAAACCTTCAGCCCCAATGACTCGAATGACCTGCAGAAACGTCCCATGTGCAGGTCCCTTCTCTTTTTTTGTCCCTCTTTCTGTTTGCTGCCGCGTATTCACCGTTTGAAGAGGGTAAGTGATGATCTGAGCAATAATACCGCCGCCAGCACCTGCCAATCCGTTGGCCAATGCGCTTGAATTTGACATTTTCACCGCCCCTCCACTTCACTTCACACTTTTTGCCCTGTCTACTGCTCAGTATATCTCATCTCCCGAGTGCTCCCACTTCAAATTAAAAATCGAGTTTTGATTTTGACGAGCCAAGGAATCAAAGGAACCCAAAAATGGGTTCAGCTAAATAGTCCTAGTTAGTTACAGAGTAGTAAGAGCGGACAGGAACAAGCAAAACGAACGGTAATTGACTAACCGGGCCGGAAGCTTCAATTCTCGATTTTGACGAGGGAGAAGAAAGGAAAAGTGCTCGATCGACTCTACGGACGGAATTGGGTTTACATTGAGATTGACACCGCCGCCGCGGACAGTGGAAAGTGTTGGCTTCGCCCCAGAGAGAGACTTCAACCCCGGACCTTCGTCGATGGTCCGGTCGACGTGTTTCAAATCAAATCAAATCATGGATAGATGGCTTCAACTTAAAATGTGAAGCTTGCAAGCGGTCCTCTCTCCCTCACCATAACCAATTTTCCGCCACAGAATTTTTTCGGCCTGTTATTACAACGTATGGATGAGAATTCAGTTTGAGATTTTTGTTTTCTTGTTTATGTTATCAGTGCTTAACAACAAAAATTCAATATTATGCTTTAATTAGAAAAAGAAATACTTCCAAGCTTGGGGGTCAATTATCCCTAAATCTGCGAGAGACACGGACATACTTCAACTTGATTAAACACCTTAGGCCGTATTCAGCTCTTTTTTTTTCTTTTTTTTTTTGTTTTCTCAAAAAAAAAAAAAAGAGGTTGTCTGTATACACATAATTGAATTGTTACGCACCGGTCTGAGTCTGTTGCAGTTCAAATGAAATGTCCTCGACGTCTGATTCAAGTGGGCTGTTAATTCAATTAGTCTACGTGGGGCAATTACCCAAATGACAGTTAATATTTCCCAGCCCCTCCCCCTCCAAAAAAAAAAAAGGCAATGTGATCTCATTTCAACTTTTCATAATAGATTTCAGCAATGAAAATTAAAAAAGGATTGGTTTCATTTACGTTCTTTGCATGATTTGCCAGAAGCCTTTAATCAGCCCGACCTACCTACCCCACACACACACACACAACCCTCTGGCAACCTCGTTGTTGTGCCCAGTGACAAAGAAATGCGAAAAACGAACAGCACAAAATCGATTTTCAGCCATGGCCCCCACATGTTGTAACCCCGAAACCTTTCCTCCAGCTCTCCGTATAAGACTAAAAAAAAAAAAATTGTGTCGACTACCACTGGGGTTTACTTGATATTCTACAACTGAAGACCTTATGCGTTCTGTACCAGAGTAGGGGGCCCAAGTGGCTTATAGCCAATTCCTTTGTTCAACGTATTGTGAGAATTATTGGAAGGACCACTTTGCATCACCTTCGGAACCAACACACACTGTGCTTCAAATTCTTTGTCTACATTCACGGACATCGTTGTTTTTGTGAGACACCAGCTAGAACACTTGTGTTCGAGCAAAGGATGGTAGTTGAAGTTATAGTGACCACTGCAACGCAATTTTAATCTCATAAACATCAATTTTGTCGTCGGCTTTGTACTTTTGTTACCCATGACTTCATCAACATTAATGGAATGTCGACTGAAATATCAATGGACCGTGTGGTTGCAGTATTTGCGGCATTTCCATGATTTTGATTTTTTATCTTCGAGAACTGAAAAAAAAAAAAAAAAAAAGTGAGAAATTTTATGGTGATCGATGGACCTCGTTGCTTTACTCTGCAGAACCTGAATTAAGACAGCCAAGCAACGGATTGACGTTTGTGCTTCCTCGGGATGCAGAGCTAGGGACTACACGTGGGAAGCCCATAAACAGCCCTTATGATTGTCTACTTTTTCTTTTATTTTATTTTTGAGTATGGAAAACTTGGTGCCTTGGCACACTGATTAATCTTCCTTCTTCGTTCTTCGTATAATTAATTTTTAGGATTACTGATATTATAATGAACTAGTATTAGCAGCGCACTTGTGTAAGATCTTCATTCTGGCAGGTAGTTTGTAGAATAACTTGGATAAGGTTCTGTCCTACAAAATTTCAATGATGGCCATAGGAAGTTGAATAGTCCTAGGGAACGAATTAACCATTGCGATGAGCGATCAATGCAGCGAATATGCATTTGGCTGTGATGTCAAGGTACCTTTTTAGTGGAAGAGATGACTTTCTTCTCTGGAGTTGCATCCTACAATTTGGCTCAAAGGCCACAAGGCCTTTGATACCATAAAACTTTTCAATTTAGCCTTTCACACAAAACTTTTCAATTAGTTTGATACCATAAAAGATATCTCAAGCAAAGCGAACACTGAAAATAAACCGCTGTTCTCAGTCCAGCAAATTACCTTACAGCACAAGAGTAAAAAAGCCAAGCAAAATTTCTACAAGTTCATATTGATAATCCAACCTTCCACGCCTACAGACTCCATGGTCGCAGAACTTTCTCCAAGCAACCATCTTCCAAGCTTATTTTGCCTTCCATCGCTATCATCCATTTCGCAAACCTGCAGAAAAGACAGTAACATCCGCGGTTTCGTGATCAATGGAACCCTGACGTTGCTTCATCTTTCCCATTCCAAACCATGTCCAGGGGCGCCTGTGTCTCCTTCATTTAGTCCTAACCCATCCATAACTTCAATACTCTATCCTTACCACCAGATGCTACCTTCTCACCATCTGGGCTCCAATCAACGGCAAATACCTTATGGGAATGCAAAACACAATCAACATATGAGTAACATAAAATATGATACATCACAAAGGCCCCAATTTTGCAGCAAAATGATACCTCGTCTGCATGACCGGGAAGGTCCTGCTTCAACTTCTGTGTCCGTATGTCCCACACCTGGAGATTTGAAAAAAAAAAAAAAGAGAGAGAGAGAGGATAAAAGAATAAAGAGATTAATTGCACACATCCCTCAAGTCACAGCTGAGGACAATGTTTCATAAAATTACAATCCCCACAAAAATTAATTGCTAAAACATAATGCATTTACATCCAACCACATTTACAAGTAAAGCACATTATATGCATCAACCTTCTTCTGTGGATACCAGGAGGAAAATAGGGAAAAAAAAAAAAAGGATAGAATGCTTATAGAAGGTGCAATAATCCCATTGGGGCATCATACCAAACAAATTTCTGGCAAAATCAATAACACTGTATTTGAAAAACCATTAGTTGTAAAATCCAGAAAGCATTTATAATCTAACAGTCACAACGCAAACCCATCTCCTTTTAATTCACAGAAATGACTTAGAATTAGATTTACCTTTAATGTAGAGTCTTTACTCCCACTTAAAAGAAGCCTGCTGTCTGCTGACCAGCTGCAGGGCAACTTGGAACATTACCACAATATTCTAAAGTTAAAGAGACCCAAGCAGAACCATGTAAGCGAATCAATCAAACCTGATCTGGTAAACAGGACCAACATGACCTCGAAAAGCAGCAATGAATTTTCCAGTAATGCCATTCCATATCTTGACACTCTTATCAAAGGAAGCACTGGCCAACCATTGCCCATCAGGTGAAAAGTAAACATGATTCACAAGCTGGGGCAACCAACATGAAATTCAACAATTTAGTCTTTCTCTTCTTAAGAGAACACAGCTATATTCATTATATTTCATCACTTGACCATGCATCAAGTAGGGCACATGGGCATTCATGTTCACAATCTGATAGATATTTGGGATAAGTTGGCCAGAGAGACATCAAATAGAATTATACTAATCCACAGAGAAATATAAACTCTATATAGCTTCCATAATTGGACTCCTAAAATACAATGATCATCAATTAGGATTGCAATTGAGTAGGAACCAACAATAGACATTATACCTGTTGATGACCAGTCAAGCGAGTCTTCGGGTGTTTACTGACAGCGGGTTCCCAAAGGAACATGGTAAAATCATCAGATCCAGACACTAATCTCTCAGGGGAATTGCCTTTCATTTTGTTGTACCTTTCCAGAGCAACCTATAGCATTTCCATACAGTAAGATGCAATTCATTCATATATAGGAGAATATTAGGGAAAAGGGTAGACCATCAAGAATAAGACAGTAATAAACACTAGAATTTCCATCAAGGCCTAGTGGCATACTTTTAATCCAGAATAAATTCCTGAATCATTGATAAGCAAACTGGATAAACAAGGAATAGGTTCATAGTTGTGGCAATACCACTGGTAGAAAAAAAATCAAGCAAGAATATTGAGAGAAGTCAACTTGGAGATGAACCTATAAGGAATTGGAAACTTTGACATGCAGCTTAGAACTGGACTTAAGATAATAATGTTGATAAAGTATATAACTACCTGAATGAATTGGAAAACATGATGCTTGTTTCAGTTTGATTGAATGGTATATTTGACTGATGACCTCTGTTATACAATCTAAAAATTCTCTGGAGTATTCTTTGTCATTCCCTAAAAGCTAAATACCATGCACAGGCTGGCAACTGAAGCAAAATACAATTATACCTTCTTCATTTCCTCAGAGGAAGAATATGTTTTCCCTGTATGATCAAACGCTCCTCTACGAAGAATGTATTCTGTACTCAATGCAAGAGAGTTAACCCAATGCCCATGACCCTACAAAGACCACACAAGTATAAGCTCACATTGCAAAGCAGGGATGGTGAATGCCTATACTGCAATTGCATTTAAAGTTTGAGACTATAAGTAGACAATGTAACCAGAAATATCCCTGTGTCGCAAAGAATAAGCATAAGGTCACAACAAGATGGGAATGGTCAGACAAGTATTTAGTCATGGTCAAGAGATGGTTAATGTAACAATGAAATCAAAACATGTGAAATAGCTGCTTCATGCAGACAGGCCAAATGTTTGCTCAACACAAGGTGAAAAGCAAAAACCTCAATAGGTATCTACAATCACCTTCAATTCACGGATCAACTTGCCTTGTGAAGTTTCCCACATCTTTATTGTGCAATCCTGAGAACTATCACAGTAGAATTGATAAGTGAGCAATACAAATGGCTGACAGTTGATTCAAGACGGTCATATGAACTGATACATAATCAGAACTAGATCAACCCAAAAGGTTATTTTCAAGTTCGAAAATTCTTATGAACAAATAATGGTTGGCTACCAAATCTTTCTTAGATTGTGGGAATGCAGAAGAACATATACCCAGTATAAATTATTCCATCGCCCCCCCATTTCACACAAGTTACTGCAAGTGTGTGGCCACTGAGAGAAATAACACATTTCCTCAATGAAATGTCCCATATGCGAGCATCACCATCTTTGCTAGCACTAACAAATCGACGACATGGAGCATTCAAGTGGAGCGGCTCCCAAGAGATTCCAGTTATCCATTTTTTGTGGCCCTAAAGCACGGCAAAAGCAAATATTAGTTCCTAGATGTCATTCCAGACAACAGATCAAACAAAAAGCCGAAAACAAAAAATTCCCCAGATATATTGAAGGATCCCAAGCAGATAGTCTGCGAACTGAAGCACTCTGATTCCTATAAACAAAATTCCAGGTATACATTTTCCCTGTTGCTTCTGCATATGCATTTCATTGACATAGAATTGCTCTTGCTCAAGTAACCAAAGAAGGATCATACCTGGAAAGTTCCAGGAACTTCATCCCAAATAAAAAGTATATAATGGTAAACCGGAATGCATTTTAGTAAATTGGGAAATCAATATGTAAGCAGCAAAGCTATGGATCCTGGTTTTCTTGCCCTAGTATTATAGTTACAATCAGGGGAAAAATAACAAGTTATATAACACCAAAGTCAAACAACAAGGCTTATCCTAAATAAGGCAACTCTTATTCCTGAGCCAGTGTATATTGAAATTAATTGCATTCCAAATAAGAAGAGTGAGTGCAGCCCCCATCCATCAGAAAACCGTCACAAATATGAGAAGGTATCCTTTTCAATTGCAAGGGAACTAATACAACCAAAGTATGAGATCAGTTAAAAAGATAAATCAATTTTGACATCCCAAATTTGTTCTCCAAATGCTTCAAGAGCAAGTCCAAATTGTACTTATGATTGACTTGGATATGTACTGTCAACAGCTTAAATAGGGCCTTACCAAAAGTGCGTTGCCAGAAGGTTTTCCTGTTGCTGGGTTCCAACACTGAAGTTCTCCAGCCTTGCTCCCGCTCACAAGATTTTTACCATCTGGTGACCATGCAATACAAAGAACCCAATTCTTGTGTCCTGAATCAGAGAGCTGGTCTAATTAACAGCATGAATGGGGAGAAAATGATGCAAGGGAAGGCTACTTAAAGAAAAATATAAAGCAAAACCTGAGAAACATGAAATGTACATTATTGGATAGCTGATAATAACCATTTTCAGAAAATCAGCTAAACACCAGTATAGTTCTTTCAGGATAAAAGTGACAACCACAAAAACAGAAAATGGATGATTCACAGATGCCCCTTAAAAAATAAAAAAAAAGCTTCGTAACAAAATGAATGAGATAATGTTATTTAGTTATGAAACCTGTACAAGTAAACATTGGTGTTTGTGTGTTCAGGTCCCATAGACGAACAGTGGTGTCTCCAGAGCCACTTGCCAAATATCGCCCATCAGGACTAAAGGCAACTGAAAGTACAGCTTCAGTGTGACCTGTGAGGAGAGACAAACAAACAACTGAATGATCAAAACCAAATGATGAACATTTAATGAAACAACCTAAAGACATGCATAACAAGAATGTGCTGCACGTAACACCCAGGTGTAAACAGGAAGGAAAAAATCCTTTAAAAAGGAGAAGAACAAGAAGAAATAAGTTTCCTATAACGAAAGTCACCATTAGCATAAAGTGGCCATGACACAGAGGGCTGCTCATGCATAGCAAGAGTGGACTTGACAAGCAGTTACAGGCAGATATCTTTCCAGCTTTGAAATTCATAGAAATTCACTCAAAAAAGTCAAAAACTGACAGACTGAAAAATGCCTCCAATGTTCACTAATAACAAATGTCAAGATGTGAGAAGAAAAGCAAATATCGTACCAGCAATGGTTGCCGAGCAACGGTTGACAGGACGAATTCGGAAAATGGCCTGCGGTTGATAGACAATTGAGAGCACCTTCTCCACAGAAACTGCCAAGTCATTACCCCGACAAGTCAACAAACTTGAAGAAAGTCCAAAATGTAGTTAACCAAAAGATTGTGTGACTAAAGATGAAGTGCCGCCCTTGTCACTTCCTTTTTGGCTATCATGAACCTTTGTTCTTCTGCAGGTAAGTCTCAAGTGGCACGAGAAGCTCCTGATCTGAGATGTAGAAAGAATATGGTAACTTCTCTTCCTGATCAAACCACGGTGCAGAAATCCATCAGTGCATATGGTAACTTTTCTCAGTTCTTTATTTTTTTTCCCAGTTCTTTTTAGCCCAAAACCTTAATTATAATCAAGCAAAAAAAGAAGAAAAACCAATTAAATGATGAAGGAATTTTAAATTCATTTTATAACAAGACAGCACACTTTCGTTAAGAAAGAAAGAATAAAAAAAAAAAAAAAAGAAACGAATGGGGCAATTTCTTTTCCTTGAAATAGTTGTCACCAAGCAAACAGCCCATAACATTGAGTATTGGAAAATAAGGATACAAGAAGAAGAACAAGAAGAATTGAAGAATTAAAGAAACCCCAGAAAGGGCTTTACATTGTTGAGAAGCTTATTGACGATTTGTTGAAGCTGCTGTGGGCCAGCGTTTTGAGGAAGATACAGCGCCGCTCCCAGAGGAGATCCTTCGCGGTCCGCGAATTGGCACATCACTTTGTTCAATGTTTCTATCTCCATCTCCATCTCCATCCTTTTCTTCTTCTGTTTCCCTGGAACCGGCAGGAAGTGCAGAAGCTAGCTAGGCTAGCAATTAGGGCTTTTGGGAGATTTTAAATTGTAAATAACGGGTTTTAGATTGTTTGTTAATTGTTGTCCTGTCAGAACTGAAATTTTTCACTGTATTTATTATTACTCTAGATAATATAAGAATTTATTTAAAAAATTAGACTTAATAATATTCATAAAATTTAAAATAATGTAAACCACTATTAAATTAAATTGATTAATTAAAACTAATGTTAAATTTTTATGTTTATTTTATTATATAAAAATAAAATTGAGTTTTAAAATATTTTTTTAAAAAATAAAAAATATAATCAAATTATAAGTATTTTTTAAAGATAATTATTAATAGTTATAATTGATGAGTATTAAGAAAATAATAATAGTTATAACAACTAGTTTCTTAACGATTAGCTTTCCAACAATTAAAGATGGTTACTTTGACTAATAGGTATTAAAAAAGATTAATAATTATAACAACTAATTTTTCAATGATTAATTTTTAATAAGGAATTAAAACTTTTTAAAATACCCTTATTTTCAACATTCCCTCACATATGTTAAAAGGTTGAATTTTGTTGGGTTTTTGGGAGAATATAACACATCATTGGTGTCTTTTAGGCTATAAACCAAAGACTAAAACATATAAGTTTTGATATTCAGAAATATGGTAAAATAAAAATTTCTATGAACTATAACTTCTTCGTAAACATTAGTGTCTCTGTGTTGTATTCTTTGAGATAATATTATTTAATGCAATTGGGTAATGTAAGGCCATACACATGCCTAGTTTATTTTCATGAAAACTTTAAAGATCTTACTTAGAATTTTATAGAAGCAATTTCACTCCACTCTCATATAATTGAATCTATCAAGTATGCATTCTAGTAACACATTACCTAGAAGGGTTATAAAATTTATTAAGAATATAACTCAATTTCAAACATTAGAATCGTTACACTATCTACACCACAGAAAGGGATTCATAATTTGATAATGCACACAAAACCAGTTAGTGGCTTGTCATTATCCATATAAACCTACTTTAAGGGATCTCTTATCATATAGGTTGGGTTCCCATTATTATTGACTATATTCTCTAGGCATTAATTCCATTCCTTTTAATGTAACTTTCATTAGCTTTTTACTTAGTGATTTAGTTATAAGATTAGCCAAATTCATCTCTAACCTTATAAAATTAAGTAATATTATTTCATTATTTAACAATTACTTTACTAATTTATGTCTTAAATGAATGTGTTTATTTTCCCATTAATTACATGAGAAATAGTGGCTTGACTGTTACAATGCATCGACATTGATGATGTTAATTTTACCTATAATATAATATCCATAAGAAAATTTCTCAACCAATTTACCTCTGCACTAGCAATCTTTAAAGTTGTAAACTTGAATTCCATAGTAGACCAAGTAATAATTGTTTGCTTGGTAGACTTCTATGTTACTGTTTCACGTCCAAGGGTGAATACATAGCTACTTATGGATTTTATTTTATCTAAATCAGAAATCTAGTTAGCATCACTATACCCTTCTAATATAGTAGAAAATCTATCATAAAATATACTATAATTTATGGTACTTTTAAATATTTTAGAATTCTTGCTAAACCATTCTAATGATTATGACTTAGATTATATGTATATCTACTTAATATATACATTGTATAGGTAATATCAAGACATATGTAATTTATTAAATGAATCAAACTATTGATGATTTGTGCATAACTAGACTAAGATACACTTTTACTAGTATTTTTTAATGGGTTTAAAGATGCATCATATGGAGTAGAGATAAGTTTCATATTAAAATATCTAAATTTCTTAAAAATTCTCGATATGTAATACTCTTATGATATAAAGATGTCACCATAAACTTTAGTGATCTTCATTCTTAGAATGACATTTGCTTCTTTTAAAATTTTTATGTCAAAATATAATGCAAGTAATGCTTTTGTATTGACTATTAGTTCCATACTAGAGCCAAATATGAGTATATTATTAACATACAAATATATAATAATACAAGTATTATTTTTGACTTTTGTATAAACACATTTATCAACACTAAAAATTGAAAAATCATTAGAGATCAGGATATTATCAAACTTTTCATGCCATTATTCAGGTGTTTGTTTTAACCTATACAGAGATTTAACAAGCTTACAAACCTTTTCCTTTTAGTCAAGAACTACATAATCTTAAGGTTATGACGTGTAAATCTCTTTATTAATATCAATATATAGAAATGTAGCTCTATTTGATAAACAAATAGATTATAAATTGATGCCAATGCAATTAACATTTTAATAAATGTAATTCTAGCAACAGGAGAAAAGGTATCAAACAAATCGATATTTTTCTTTTGTATATACTCTTTTGCTATGAGTGTGACTTTGTATTTATCAATATATCAATTTAACCCATATTTCTTTCTAAAAATTCATTTGCACCCTATGGGTTTGGTATTTGTAGGTAAATTTACTAGTTTTTATGTGTAATTCTATTTTAAGGAACTAATCTCACTTTTTATAGCTTTTAGTTACAAATTAATATCACTAAGAATATTGCTTTAATATATGTCAAGAGATTATTGTTCACTATAAGCTTGCAAAAGTCATCCTTAAGTGTCTTTTCTTTCCTTTGTCTATTATTTTTTCTTAATTTAGTTTTGAAAGAAGTATTACTATACACTTTTTCTATCTAAACTTTGAGGGTAAGATATGACATTAAATTCTTTCTCATTGGAAATATATGCTCAAAAAACTCTGTATTCTGAGTCTCAACGATAGTATTAGTATCAATAATATCACTTTTAAAAATAAGAAAACGATATGTAATACTATCTTTTCCATAACTAGTAAATATGCAATTTAAGGTCTCAGAACCTATTTTTCTTTTTTTTGATTTAAGTAAAAAAAAAAATTTAAAAGACACCCTTACATTTTCAAATAATTCAAACTAAGAGTGTATTCCTTCTATAACTTATATAAAGTTTTTTCAGTTTTTTATAAGGGATCCAATCCTGTAAATAATACGTATAAAGTATTGTCTTTCCCCATAAATTATTAAGTATCTTTGAATAGAAAAGCATAACATTCGTCATATCTTTCAAAGTTCTATCTTTTTCTCTGTTATTCAATTTTCTTTGGGTGAATAAGGAGATGTTACTTAATGTATAATGCCTTCTTTTTCACAAAAATCCAGTAATAATTATGAACTGATTTGCAACTTTTCTTAATTGATTTGACTTTAATACATACTTTACACTTACTCACATTATCATGTAAATTTTTAATCAAACTAAGTTGTTTCAACTTGTTAACGTAAGGATTTCTTATATGTTCTAATATAATATACCATACATCATAAGAGAAGTAGATATATTTCATTATGAATAAGATTGAGCACATTTAGAATGAAAAGTCCCTGTTTGTAGTAGCCCTTTCCTATAAATACATTATTTTTAGTCATGATAACTTTTCTAGACTTAAATGAGACCTTTACTATAACCTTTCCTAGTAAGAACATAGAAACTAGGTTGACATGTATCTCTATAACATAAAGTACATCATTTAAAGACAACATTTTACCATATGTGAGCTTAATAAAGACTTTGCTTTTACCTAGAATAGGTGCTGTTCTTGAGTCTTTTATAAAGATAATTTCTTCTCTATCCCTTATTAATGTGTAGGAGGTAAATGCAATTGTATCTCCATAAATATGCCTTAAAGTGTCAGAATCTATCGCCCACTCTTGAGTTGGTGGCAACGTTAACTTAGAAAATGATAGCAACAATAACATTTGAGTCTATCAAATTGGCATTCAGTTTGGTAAGTATGTTATTTCCTTTCTTATGACTACATTGAAGGGCATGATGTCTTGGTTTTCCATACACATAGCAAATGTCTTTCTTCTTAAAGGTTAGATTAACAATTTTAGGATTATCATTTCTTTAGGACTTTTTATCATACCTCTTTTTATTGTGGTGGTGATGATAACCATGATGGCTTTTGTCTTTGTTTTTTTTTGTTTCATCATATTCGCCCTTAACGTCATCTCTTTTGCCTTTGCTTCCCTCATTTGAATTTTATTTTTGTCCTTAATTAGGATATGCATAATTACATTTTCTAGTGATATGTGTTTCTTTTTATGTTTAAGTTATTATTTGTAGTCATTTTAAGACTGTGAAAGCTTTTCAATAAGATAACTTGCTACATAATCCTTTAATAGCTTGATATTATCATTCTTTAGGTCACCTAATAACTTATGATTTTCATTGATTTGATCCTAAGTACTTTTATTAGACATGAAAATATAGATGGTTAGTAACAACATTGTCTTTAAGGATAATTTTCTTCTTGTAGATGAATTGCCACAGTATAGCAAGTTATAATGATTATCTTTCCAATATATGATACTTCACAACTGAGGTAATAAAAACAATATAAGTCTATTAAACTCAATAATTTTAGTACTTAAAGTATAAGAAGAAGGTGAGAATGTTTCAGCGATATTTTTGTTTTGAAAAGGAGTAAGAATTTTATTTATATTATTTTTAATTTAATATATCATAAATATGAAAATTTAAGAATAAAGATAATTATTGGTGGTTATGACTAATGAATATTAAAAAAGATAATAATAATTATAATGACTAATTTCTCAATGACTAGTTTTTTAATAGTTAAAAATGGTTAGTTTAACTTAAAGAAGACAATAATAATTATAATAGTTAATTTGTAGTTGTTAGTGTTTTAACATGAGATCAAAATTTTTTAAAATACTCTTATTTTCAACAATTATATAGGACACGAATAAGTGAAATTTGTAAGCATGCTTTTGAGTTTGTTGTTAGAAAAGAAAACTAGAAATTTTGCTTGCAAAGATAACATTATTCTATAGTAAAAAGTAATTAAAATAACCATTTTGGACGCGGTGGTGTTGAATAAAAATGCTCAGACAAGTGCAGCATCTATATATATATATATATATTTTTTCAAGAGATCGGAACACAAACGGTGCGTTTTGCGCTTAGACAGCGCCGCGGCCAGCTTCCTTCTCTTGCCCTTAAACCCTAAAAGGGTTAGAGCTTTTAAACCCTACTTCTCCGACTGACTCCACATCTCCAAAAATCACCGGCATCCTGCAACCGGGGACCGGTGAATACAGTTCCCATGCGCATTAACGTCATTCCACAGCTTCATCTCCTCAGTTCATCTTTTGCGGTCACTCGCCTCTCACCCATGAAACCGGGTTCCATCATTATTGCCTGTCGAGCCATCCCGGTTTTTACTCGGATCTTCCCTATCCCAATCCGGCACCTAGGATTTGCCCCTCAATTCAATTTGAAACTCGGCGGTGGCAGTCGCAGGTTATCGACCCGTTCATTTCGACCCAGACCCGGTTCGAGCTCCGGGTTCAGACGCGGCGGTGGCGAGAGAGGAGAAGTGAATGCTTCAAAGAGTCTGATTGAAGACGAGGCTGATCTCAGCGACTGGGTCGGAGAGTTGAGTAACAGCAATTTCCGTGGCACATTGGCCAGCGGAGACGAGTCGGATTCTGATATGGTCCGCAGGAGGGGAAAGTCAGGCGTAGAAAGGGGAAAAGGCGGCGACAGAGACAGGTTTTCCACAAAGAAGAGAAGGGAAATCGTGTCAGAAAAGTTTGAAACATCTAATCGGAGTAGAACTCGAGGTAAAGGGATAGCATTTTCGAGGAGTTCTGGTGGGAGTGAGCGTTTTGATGGTGCATTTGGCCACAATCATTATGATGATGATGACAACGATGATGAGGAAAGGTATAATTGGCGGGCAAAGACTGAAATTTTAAAGAATGGGAAGAGGGGAAGGAGGGAGATGGAAACTGTAGATTTTAGAAGAAGGGATGGCAAAGGATTGGGAGGAAGAAGGGGTTTTATTGATGATGATATGGAAGATGACAGCAGTATTGATGATGAAAACGAGGAAGACAGTAGGGAGGAAATGAGGGGTCTTGGGGATTTGCTTAGTGAGGAGGAGAGTGATGCCAACGAGGATGAGGATGATAGCATTTTGAAGAAGAATGCATCTTCTTCTTTTGGATTTAGTAGGAATGATGCCCATAGCTTACCTGGGAAGTCGGAATCCTATTTAAGTGAGACTAGGTATGTTTAGAGAATAACTTTTCCTCTGTATGGTCTTTTGCTATTTGCTTAGACCAATATTATGAGGTTGGCATGTCTGTTGTTTGTTCATTTGGTGCTTATGTAGTTTTTAGTCCTTTTAGTTGGCATATTTAGTGGAAAATATTTAGAGTTTTGTATGTTTTGGTTTTCCCCCATTTTACTGCTTAATATTTTGCAGGTGTCTGATTAATATAAAATGCCTGCAGATTTGATCAATGTACAATCTCTTCCTTATCGTTAAAAGCAATCAAGGATGTTGGATATGAGAAAATGACTGTGGTTCAGGCGGCAACTCTTCCAATAATACTAAAAGGTTTATTTCTTTCCAATATGGTATAGCTGCAGGCATCTTATCCTAGTAAATTTGTTAAGATAAGAGAGATTCTTCAGATATTTTGTAATGCTCTGGTTAATACTGTTCTTAGATTTTTATGGTTGAATATGCTAGAACTGGTGAGTTAATGTTCCAATCTTTTTTCATGAAACTGCAGTGTAAGACATGGACTTTGTTCTTTCCATTAAGAAGTCCTCAATATTAACATGCTCTTGTCTTGTAAAGCTTAGGACCTCTATTCTCTAGTTCTTATATATTAGATATGAAAAGTGAAACCATGATTAAGGAACGTGGGAACAAACTTCACGCAGTTTTCATTTTTATGTTGATGGTGATCTCCTAAAGAATTGGCTTATATGTCCATAGATGATGACACTTGTTGATTTCTTTCCAGGAAAGGATGTACTAGCCAAGGCTAAAACTGGCACTGGCAAAACTGTAGCTTTTTTGGTAAGATACGTTTTCTCAAGTCTGCATGACTGCTTGCTGGCATTACATAGGGGAATTTATATCTTTTCAGGATGTCAATATGCTTTTGTAGCATTAAATGGTTGGCTTGTGAAATGCATCTTTTTGTAGTCAATTCATGATATTTTGCCTTTTAATGCATTAAAGGTTCAACATAACCACCCCATGGAATATGAATAATAAAAATGTGCATTGTCATATTGGATTCGATTTGGATACATGAAGCAATTTGAGACTTTGAAGGATTTTTAGGTTTTATTGTGCTGTCAGAATCACTCATTTTTTTTTTTTTTAAATCAGCTCCCTTCAATTGAAGTTATCCTAAAATCTCCTCCCATTGTCTCTGATAAAAAACGGCCCCCAATCCTTGTACTTGTCATTTGCCCAACTCGGGAGCTTGCAAGTCAAGCTGCTGCAGAAGCAAACACTCTGTTGAAGTATCATCCTTCTATTGGTGTTCAAGTTGTGATGGGAGGTACGAGACTTGCTCTGGAACAGAAAAGAATGCAAGCTAATCCTTGTCAGGTAAATTAAATGAATGTGCTATCTTCCTATAAGACCAAATTTGTTTTTCCATATGCTAAGTGTTGGAAGAACCTCATGCCTTTTGATTTGTTGACAAACTGTGGTAAAGTTGAAGGCTGGCCCTAAAATGAGATGAGGCTCCTCCCTCCTCTTATGGATTCATTGGCCTTCTCAAATTAAGAGTATTTGTTTTGAATTTCACTTCAGTGAACTAATTTTCCTGTTTGTCTTCCCAAGATAGCAAATAACCTTGGAGTCATCGCCCTGAGTATGTGCTTGGCATAAGCTAATACCAACTTAATGACCCTGAAAAATGAAAAAAGAAACAAAAGCTAACTGTGGTCAGACAATGATCTATTTTCCAAACATTTGATTATAACAGGTCCTTGTTGCTACTCCTGGGCGGCTCAGAGACCACATGGAGAACACTGCAGGATTTGCAACAAGGCTGATGGGTGTGAAAGTTCTTGTACTTGATGAAGCTGACCATTTGCTAGATATGGGATTTCGTAAGGACATTGAGAAGATAGTTGCTGCTGTTCCAAAACAACGGCAAACACTTTTGTTCTCTGCCACAGTTCCTGAGGAGGTTTCTTTCTTTTCCTTTTGGTTGCTAGCATTTCTTGGTTGAAATAAAAGTCCTGAAATTGGTGTCTGGTATGAAGGTTCGACAAATCTGCCACATTGCATTGAAAAGAGATCACGAGTTCATTAATACAGTTCAAGAGGGAACTGAGGAGACACATTCACAGGTAGGGTTTTTATGTGGCATTTGTTCTCCATGTTTGATGATTCACACATGTTGACTTTAAATTTTTGGATCGTTCCAGGTAGAACAGAGGCTTTTAGTTGCTCCTTTGGACAAGCAATTTCCTCTTTTGTATGTTCTACTGAAGGAACATATTTCAGATGATGTTAATTACAAGGTATGTTTGCTTTCAGTGAGCCTGTGACCAAGACATTTTCATTGTGTCTATGTGAGTCAAGATATGAGAATGCTGTGTTGGCTAGTGTTACTGCAACTTTACTGTGAATTTGATCTAGCCACTGATTTTTTTGCAGGTTCTTGTATTTTGTACAACTGCAATGGTCACAAGAATGGTTGCTGATCTTCTTGGTGAGCTAAAATTAAATGTCAGAGAGATTCATTCTAGAAAGCCTCAGAGTTATAGGACCAGGGTTTCTGATGAATTCCGGAAGTCAAAGGGCCTTATACTTGTGACGTCTGATGTGTCTGCACGTGGAGTTGATTATCCAGATGTTACCCTTGTCATACAGGTATATTGATGTTATTTTTGTTTTTCTATAGTTTGTAAGAACTACTAGGGTTTGAACTATAGACCTGGAACTAAGATCTTGGTGCCTCACTTTTATATATGTGAAGCACGGGCTGCTTGCAGTTTCATTTTTTTGATGTTGACTCCAACCCTCTCAATATGCACTGGAAGTTTAGTAAAATACAAGCATGTTTTAATGAATGCTCATTATTTTGGCCTTGTTTTTTTCAAAAAAAATTTGCTGAGAAAGAAATTTCATTTTTCCCATTTTAATATTTTAAAGATTAAGCTCCTTTTTAATTGTAGTGCCCAAGCATCATTTTCTGCTTCCATGGGCTTCCTTTTTGAAAATGATTTTGTTGCAAGAATAGGTGGGCTTGCCAGCTGACAGACAACAATACATACATCGACTTGGAAGAACCGGGCGAAAAGGTAAACAAGGGCAGGGCATCTTATTGCTGGCACCTTGGGAGGAATTCTTTTTGTCCACCATCAAGGACTTGCCAGTAACAAAGGCTGCGGTGCCTTCATTAGACCCAGAGACAAAGAAGAAGGTAGGTTTTCTCATCTTAACCCATGAAGCACACAAACATTCAAGTTACATCATATGGGGGTACTGCTATTCCCCACCAAAGCTTTTCTGGTCTACGGAAAAAATCAATGGATGCTTTTAACAGGTGGAACGAGCACTGTGTCATGTAGAGATTAAGAACAAAGAGGCAGCTTATCAAGCTTGGCTTGGTTATTACAACTCCAATAAGGGTGTAGGCAGGGACAAGTATAGGCTGGTGGAGCTAGCTAATGAGTTCAGCCGTAGCATGGGGCTTGAGAACCCCCCGGCCATACCTAAGCTTGTTCTTGGGAAGATGGGCCTCAGGAATATACCTGGTTTGCGATCCAAATAAACAGAAACGTAGCTACTTAGCATGAAAAATGGGAAATCATTCTTCAAAGTAAAATAGAAATTAGCTTTTGGGGATTGTCCCACTCGGGTATCCGATTGTTCTTTGTTTTATGTAGTTTTTGTTCCCTGATTCGAGTGGATTCTTTATGTTGATTTTCTTTAGCGTTATTTAAGTCAATTACAATCCATGGCCGCCAGGTTCAAACACTCAACCCCAACCTGCGAAGCTGGCCATTGATATTACAAACCCGAAGTAATTGATCGGAGCCATATTGGCTGTATTAAACGCCAATTTATCGTGTATCGTATTCAAAACATTATATCATCCATCCGATTCAGGAGATGTGTTGATGGACCCTTTTCGCTGATCTGGTCATACGCTAATGTCATTGGGAATTTTAACTTCACTAGGCACAAGCAACGGTAATTAAAGATCCGAGACAACTACAATCATTTTCATTTATATTGGCAGTGGTTGGTGGTTGGTGGTTGGTGGTTTGGCTACACTGATTTCTTAGGAGTAAAATGTATGAATATTAGGAATCGGAATCCCTGATACACCTTGTGAATGAAAATCTTTACGAATCTAAATTCTATTTAACTGCAAGCTTCTACATCAGCGCAGTCATGGGGTCTTGAACCTACAATAAGATCCTGTTCCACCCCCGGGGGGTTCCTTGCAACTCTCTTCACCGCCAGTGTACTTGCAAGAACGGGTTTGAAGAATTGGTGACATTTTCCATGAGATAAACGCAAGAATAGAGGAGTCGAGGATCAGATTCCCTCCATATCATGATCCGGCAAGAAAGTGGCTGACAACTGGAGGGTTCCTCGTTACAGTTCTCCAACATCATTCCGTCACTGGTTTGGAAATGCAAGTGTCGGGAACTCACCATCCTTTCAACTGATAAATTCTTCTGGGCCACTGATCTGGCATTAAAATTGAATCATCCTGTTAACACAATAAGTGAAAGCCATCACGAAACAATCCCAACCACATTATAAGCAATCCATGAGTAAAACGAATAAACATTCAATTTTAGAGTGCAAATAAAAGAATAAAAAAAAAAGTATCATTGATCAGCTACATTCATAGTTTTCCAATGAAAATTTTCATATTTTGTAACTATGTCCTAATTCAATCATTAACACTGCACTTATATCCACATGCAACTTGCCTAGAGGCACACTGCAATTAAAAAATCTCGCACGTACATTAATTGTCTTCAAGAAACAAGCAACTACTTTCGGAGGTGAGGAGAAGAGGGCTGATCTGGAGAAGACTCTTGAGCAGTGGAGCCATGAAATGCTAGGTCATCAAACTCTCCATTTGATCGGCTTCCCTCACTGAAATGAGAGACCTCATTAACATCTGAGAAACCCACTGGTCCAAGAGAACCAAACTCCAATTGTTCTACTGGGGAAACATAACCAGAATTATGATCATAAGGATAGAGCATGACAAGAGATGGAATAGTGGGTCCATTTGATGATACTCCCCCAGGATTGATGGATGGTAGCGAATACATTCCATAGGCCACATTTGCAGAAGCACTTTGAGTAGAGTTTGAGTGAACTGCACCATTCTGAGATTGATGTGAAGGAAATGTATCATGTCTATGTGAACCCCATAACCTGTCAACACGGTCCTCACTAGCTCCCAGCCGGTCTGGCCTTAAGCTCAACTTCTCAGCTTGACTGCGGCTGTGGCCACGCCCAGTTGCTTGGGACTTGAAGTTAATATTCCAATTCCCTTCTCTGTCTCCATGGTGGTCACTTCTATTGTAGTTGTGATTTCCCTTTCTGGTACTTGCAGAATGTCGGTCACGAACAGATACCTTCTGAAGTAAGCAAAAACAAATTATGGCTGCAAATAGCAGAAACACCTGTAGTACTGATATTAAGGATGCAGTGACTTTAAGGTCACTACATTTCAGGAACCAACTTTTTAGTGGGCAATAGATGAAAAGATGAAAAAGATCATCCATAGAGGAAAAAGTAGCTGATAAATGAAAAGATGAACTGTCTATTTCTTGAAGAGCACCACATCAATGACTATTATATAACTACTTTCAAGATTTTGTTAAAGCATGGATGTTCAATGGGCAAAACTTTCACGTCAAACATATGAAATTTTTTTGAGGACAAGAAGGAAAGAAAAGCAAAAGGAGATAAATAGAACACCCCTGAAAATCCCCATCCCCCACCACAAAAAACAAGAACACAGCTAAATAGGAGGATAAGAAAAGATCTAGCAAAAAAGAATCATTTAGGATCCTATCTTACAGGATTTGGCAGGTATGTTCCAGTCCCACTGCGATATCTTGGCATTTCATCAACATAATGTTGGTAGACACCAGCAGGTCTATTAGACACAGAGTGCAGAGGAGGACCAGGAACAAGACGAGACTCATAACTCATAAGCTGAGTTAAAAGATTCATGTTTGCAGAAAAGGATTTCCCAGGACCATCCCATGGAAAACGACCCTGCAAATATACAGGTGGCACCATAACAGGTGAAGGATAAACCAGAGGAGCAGGATGCCTTGCGCTTTGGCAAAACCGTCCATATTGCAAATTCTGCCAGTGGCTAGCAAAATCACTATGAAGAATGTCTGATTTGTGCTCTAATGGTTCAATGGAGGCAGCCATTACCATAGAACTAGAAGTACTTAACCCCTTGGGCTGATCAAGTCCCTCAGATGAATCAAAATTCTGACTAGAATCACTGTTATCTAGGCCATCTTCACCAGTAAACTGGCCCATTGATGCATCAGGAGTTCCTGTCTCAGTTGGATAGTTGTAAATGGGAAGCATTGTAAAAAATGGAACTGGTGGCCCTGTAGGATAAAATGCAAATGGTGCAACCCCTGAGTTATCTGTACTTTGTTGTGAACCAGGACCCAAGAGTACTGGACCTATAGGTATTGATGACTCAGAGCCACTGGTCTGCATTGACTCAAACCCAGGACTTTGATGCCTTGAAACATGCAAGGAAGCAGCAGATTGTGGTGCTACGCCTCTCTCAGTCATCTCAGGTCCCATAATGGATACTGCATTCTTATCTTTAGCATCATCATCTGTCTGATTGGAAGAATGATCAGACACAATTTTACCTTTCCCGTAGACAGTAGATGGCCATGAAGAAGTAGAAGTCTTTCTACCTCTTTTTTCCCTTGTCGATTTTGACATCTTTGCAGATGATCCTTCCCACGAACTCTCAGAAAAAGTCTTACTTCTTAAAGAGCTAGTATGCACAGGGGGAATGGACCTTGAACTTGCAATTCTGTCATCAAAGCAAACTTCAGCACCTCTGTTCTTTTGGTAGGGAAAGGTATCTGCTTGATCTTCCTTTGTCGAAGCTTGAATTTCCTTGGTGAACTTTTGTTGCACTCTGGAAGAGCTACCAGGACCACCTACGCGAGATGAATGAACAAAGTTATAACTAGTTGAAGTGGACTGCTGCTTGTCATCTGATTGATGCACGTCAAAACTCCCATTACCAATGTCAAATCCACCAGTAGAGCCCTTCTGCTGCTCATGCCAGAAATTGTGATTTGCCTCTCCCAGGTTCACTTCTGTAGGACCAAGGTTCTCATTACCAGGTTCAGTTAGCTCTTCTAGATTTGAGGTCAATCCTATACCAGGAAAATAATGGGTTAGTGATGAAGGGGCCAATACTTGAGGAAATTGCATATTTGTGGCCCAGGGACTTTCTGTCAAGGAAATGCTTTGGGGCATTATATTCAAATTTCCTTGTGCATATCCCATTGAAGCAAGGACTGAAGGAGATATTGGAAAAGGTGTATGACTTGATGTTAAATTCAGAGGAACATGGACCTGTCCATTGAAACCAAGACCTGTAGAAGATGCCCTCATATTCACAAGATCTTGCTCTTCCTGTTTCATTGCCTGTGTCCCCATGGCAAAGGGATATTCTTCCCCTGAGTCCCCAAAGCCTGAATCATCATGGTAAATATTTGAAGCACTGTTTGATTCCACAGCAGTGCCAAGATTTTGACAGGATGAGGTTGGCCTAACAGATAAAGGATCATCATTTGAAGACAAGATACCATAGCCAGACATATTATCAGATTGAAGGGTTTTCCCCTTGTTATTATCCAATCCAGAAGAAGAGGCTTCACCTTTTTCACCATCTGAGACTCTGTTATGCCTTTTTTGAGAAAAACTCTCTGTATATCCATCAGTAAGCTCAGGGCTAGAGTGTGTCCTTGGTAAAGGATACCAAGCCTGAAGGTCATTAATGAAGTTATCAGGTCTATAACTTCTCTGATTTTTATCAGTGAGTGCGCTCTGGCCTGAATCAATTTCCCTTCTGGACTGCTCCAAGGTCTGTGCATTATTTGAGTTAACATAAGTCTTTTGCATTTGGGTATGAGAAACTGAAGAAATTTCATTACCCCTGGATGTGGCTTCATTGGGATAACTGCCATGCTGGGAAGAAAAACCAGGTGAAGCATGTGCTATATCAACTTGGGCTTTACCACCACCAGAAGATTTACTGCTCCAATTGTTCCTTAGATCCTCTGACCTTTTTGAGTAGTCAGGATTCAATAATCTCAGACGCCACAAATCATTCTTCGGTGCATCAGGACGATGGCCACTGCCATGTCTGTCCCAGGTGTTCATAAAGAACTGATTTACTTCATAATACAGATCTTCTTTGGGGCAATCAAGTAGCCTAGCTAGCCTTCTAGCCCCAAATGCAAATGCACTGCGTATCCTGAAGAAGTTGCCTGACAAATGAATATCATGACAAAGTCAACAGAAAGATACAAAACATAAACTGACTGAAACTGAAGCATAATGAAAACATTGAAAAATTCTGAACCAATTAACATAATCATGCAAATGCAGCAAAGAGTTGCCCACTAAATCTAGGATCCCTAGAGATTAGTGGGTTTGGTTTCACTCTATAACCAGGGAAGAACCAGCAACATTTTCATTGAATTTCAGCTGACACAGTGCAGCAATCCCAGGACAGATATACCAAATACAGCCCTTCAGAAGGAAAATTTATTACATAGAATCAGTCTACATACCCACGTGGTAGAATTAGTATACCAACTGTTTTCCCTTTACAATAATTCATTCCAAAATCTAAAATTAGCAAGCTTTGGTGGTCAAGGTTCAATTAGCCAAGCCCAGGCTAACTTCAGAAGAGAAAATTCAGATCGGAGAAGCAATGACCCTCAGAAGGCAACCAATACACAAACTTGGTACCGAGACCTATATGCTTGTAAATATTAAAGATAGAATTACACACATTGCATGATCTCTTGTGTTTGCTCCATAAAAGATCTCTAAACCACATACTTTATCATCTTACCTCATAAAGGAATAGCTTGCTTTATTTATTTATTATTTTGGAAATAAAGGCCTCATTAAATCAGCAAAGCCATCAATGTGCAGATTAGTTTTGAGTTTATCAACCAATATGATTTTGCCAACCCCATGGTTGCAGGTTTTGCAAAAGGCAGATGAGGAAATAATCATGTGTTAAGGCTCAATCAACAGCTTTGCTAAAGATGACACAAAGGAGACCTACTCACAACGAAATATATAAAGTTCAGTACTCCTTCCAAATCATAAAATGCAATGGAAAGTCTAACTAAATCTGTTTGAACAACATGAGGCTCCTTATATTTCAAATCCTTGGTCAAGGTTTGGCCACAAAGAGGAAAAGCCCCTTGAGAAGAGTAGAATCCAGCAGCATTAAGCACCCAAAGAAAGTTTCCAGCTAATAAAGGAACACAAACACGGCATATTAAAATCACAAAAAAGAAACAGAGAGAAAAAGCCAGAAGCCAGCTGCATGATTCTGCCAAAAAAGAAAAAGAAAAAAGCTAAAATTAAAAGGTCTGATGCTAATCTTTTCACAAGAAACATCTGCAAGCTATAAACATTATCCCGCTTAGTTTTTTTTTTTCTTCCATCCTCATTCTTTTCTTTTTGCTTCGGGTTTTCTATTCATATTTGCTTACACTCATTAATATAGATGTGATATCCATCAAGAATTGCTAATTGATTGCATTAGAGGGTTACTACACTGCTATACATTTAAGATGAATGAGGCTTGGCCAATTTGCAGTAGCTGCTGCATTTTATGCATTTGCTGCTTACATTCAGCCAGTACTATCTGTGGAAGCAAGCCTGGAGAGAGAAAAAAAAAAGAGAAAAAGAAAAAGAAAAAACTACATTGTGTTTGCATTAAACATTGGGACAGAATTTCCACCCTAGAAAGACAGGAAAATGAGGCAGTAAGTATTAGTTCACATTGCTGCCTAAAAATTTGCCAATTGTGATAGACAACAAGCTCAAATGGACAAAATATCTACAGAAAGGCAGACAAAGGTGTTGGAAAGAGCAATTCAAGGTCTTATGGCAAACAACAATATCAGAGTCCTACTCAATTACCTTTACTGACACTGCGCCCAAGATTATTGTTTACACGCAGAGGATCAATAACATTGAAGTGTTTTGACACAAAAGCTTGTCCTTGATTTTCTTGACCACCAGGGAAAACAGCATAAACTGTATTGCAAGCATCCAGAAACAATTTGCTCAGTAGTAACTCTCCGCCATCCTTTCGAGGAGGTACCGCTACAAAATGCATAATAAAACAATTAAATGCTGGTAAAATCATAAATATTGACAGATAGAGGGTCGAGACTTGGCTATCAACAAAATTAAATAAAAGTTTGTCCAATTAATAAATATATACCTGCTACATCTGGAAGAGAACTAAGAGGTACAGGACCCCACAGGCTAACACAGAAATTGTCCCAATCAAACTTACTGAAGAACTCAAGAAAACGATAAAGTACCTAGACATGTGAAAGAAAAAATAAATCAGATAAATTAAAAGAGAATTAAAGCAAGATCAAAGTAGTAAAATGCACCTCGAGGGGTCCCGCAAATGTGTTGTTGAAAACATTGAATATATAAAGAACCAAGGTTTCCAGAGCATAAGTGGATATCAATCCATGGTGAGCACCCAGTATACGGCTCTCATAATAACACCAAGCCTTTATCAAAATGATGCTCCGCTTGAACAAATGGTCATGATTTATCAGATTATCAACCTAGAGAAGCAAAAGTGTTAATCAGTAACATGCTAAAGTTGTAATCATAGGTCACACTGCCCAAGAGGTAAATTCTGTGCACCACAAACCTCCTCAAGAAAACAAAGGGTGCAAAGCCCACCAAGCTGGTTAAATGATACGTCTACCACAATGTTTTCCACAAGACACTTTATTATCTTCACCTGTGCAAATATTTAAAGATAATTAATAAGTGAAATTTCCCATCAAGAAATGCACAAATGAGCACAAGGCATTGAAGGTTTCTTCATTAAAGCATGTACAACATATCATGTATGTAAAGAGGTGACTTTTGAATTAGAAAACAACCTTATGGGAAGAAAAAATAAACAAAAAGCAACATGAAAAATATTGTGAGGAAGAAGCACGTTGAACTTGAAGAAACATGACTGATTGTTCAGTACCCAAATTTATCATACCAATTGAAATTCTCAGTCACATTTTTGTGAAATTGACATCTATTTCTGTACAAAATGGAGGCACATGGAGCCATTTGTACAACTAAACTTAAAATTCATCCCATCACAGTCAAGAGAATTTTCATTGTCATAGATAACTAAGGTGACAGAACAAATTAACTTCCATTCTCAACAACTTGAGCAAACTGTTATTGTGTGATGATTTGAGGTCATACAAAAAACAATTATCAAACATAGTGGGGGTCTATTAAAGATCACACAGATATTTGGCAGCATTATGTTGTTCCAACACACAGTATTCTATACATAATAGGTGTTATAAAAAAAAAAATCATAACACACAGGCTTTATGGTTACATAATGCTGAATGTTAGAGGCACCCTTAAGTATTAGTTCCATGACACATATCACAACTGCAACATATAAGTTAGGTAAGAAAATAGCTCTTTCAAAAAAAAAAAAAAAAGGCCATTGCCTTTGGTTGCAGTCTCAAATTTCATTGTTCATCCCATATGATCCTTTCCAGCTTGTAGTTCTAACACTCTTAACATTTATCTCAACACCCAGTCTCACTTCTGCAGTTCACCTTAATGTGACTGATCATTTGAATAGTGACATATTTATCCCTTAAAAGAGAAAAGACACCCAAAAAAGGGAAAACTTCCATTTGCAAGTCAAGTTTAGTGTGCCAATGCTATCAATTAGTTCTACAGCTGGCACTAGCCATAGAATCAATTCAGGACAGCAATGGAAAATATACTCCCAGTTTTAGAGGCAATAACATTATAACAAACAAACTTGTTTGGGGGTAGAAATGAGGACCTACTTCTGCATGAATGTATTGAACCTCTTTCACACAAAATTCAGCGTTCTCATCCTTTTCTTCATTCTCTAGCATATCACGAACCTGATGTGCCCATGTGTCTTTCAAGTTTTGACTCTCACTAAATGCAGTCACATCAATGTCCCCATCAGGTAAATAAGTCTTCAATGGTACAGACCCGAAATTAAACACCTGAAGATAATGAAGATAATCAATGATTAAGTATATAACACTGATTATCAGAATGAAACAAATAAAACCCAGGATACATAGTTTTAACCAAGACCTTCGGTTCAACATCACTAATATGAAACTAAATCATGAAGCATTTTCCAAAATATCCTATCTTTCAGAGGTTTGGTCTCTGTAAAAAGGTAAATCACCAATTATGACATGCATATTCCCTCAAGATATCATCAACAGTAAATCACCCTGTCCTCTACTGTAGTCAAGTGGAGGACTGTCATTTCATCTAATCCAATGCATGGATGTAATTGCAAAACATTGACAATGAACTACACTAAATCACCGGTTTTTCCTCTGTTACCACATCTTCCTCCTCCACACAATCACATCCAATACAAGTCTTCAAGCTAACTACCACCAATTTCTGACACCAAATTAGCAAAAAACGCCAATGCAGAACCCACTCATGCAAAGACATGCATACTAATCTGATGTACCTGGCAAGGAAAGCACTTCACAATGAGCCGGTGCACATAATCTGCAACTGCATTTCGGCGCTTCTCAGATGGCTGGTTGGGCTGAATGCAGGCAATGAGCTCTGCAGTCCGCTCTTCGGCCTGTGACCATCGCTCCCCATCGAGCACCCGGATCACTGAGGCTGCCTCATTGGGCAAGAGGCCGTTTGGCAATAGCCCACTTGGTGGCTCTGCCCATCTCCCATGCTCGCCCATGCAAACCTAGGCCTATCTCTTCTCTTACCCTCTTATATTCTAAAAACTATCCTCTCCAACTCAACCCCACCAAAGAAAACACCAACACAAACACAACAATAGAAGAAACAAGACTAAGGAAGAACTAGTTGATGAGCTTTCCCAGGTTAAATTTTTATTGGAAAGAGCAAACTATCCAATCAACCGAGCACTATCTTCTAAAGCAAAATGCAAGATCAAAGCACAGTAATTTCCACTAAAAAAAAAAAAAAAACAAAGATCGCTTCTACATAAACCTAAACAAAGGTCAAGGAAGGCACTTTGTAGCATATATATCCTACGAAAGCGAACTATTTGTTGGCTTGTGCCTAACAAAAGAAATGAATTAAATCTATCAGAAACAGAAAACCCTAAGAACCAAGATTACACCCACAAAAGAAAAAAGAAACAAAAAAACAAAAAACCCTATGAAGGTAATCAAACCAAAAGGGCAGAGTGGGTGGGATAAAAATGGGTCAGGCAAATTATCAGTCAGAAGGGAAAAAAAAAAAATTCCAAATGGTTGATCCTGTTAATGGTGAGGCGTCGGCGAATCAATAGTCATACTATAGGTGCGGCTGCAGAGGAAGGAAAGAGGGGGAGAGGGGGACCCAGACAGATAGCAAAATGCAAGGTGGGGATGGAATGTTGGGGGCATTAAAATCAGACGGTGCAGAGAAGCTGGAAGTGTCGATCAATTTTGTGTCTGCAGAGATGAAGATAGGGGAAAGAAGAGGAAGAAGAAGGGCTGTGTGTCTGATCATCAAAACATTTGAAGGGATTTTGGAGGCTACAGGCAGGCAGGCAGGCAGTGGCTTGATGGTTTGATCATTTTGGGGTATTTTCGATTTTTCAGTTTTTTTTTTAATAAAAATTTCTATCTATTTTATTTTATTTTATCTTAGAGAAATGAAGATGAAAATATTTGTTTTTATTTTTATTTTTTTAACTAAATGAGAAGAAATTATTTATAACTTAGACAAGGTAGAATGGTTAATGACTTCTATATTATTTTAATTTAATTGCTATATCATTTTATTAGGTATACAATTACAAACTTCATGCTCTATAAAATATATTTATGTAATTAAAATTATTAATCAATACATTAATAAAAATTAAATTAAATTTTAGAATTAAGATGTTATAACTAATAATAAGATTAAAAAATTTAAAAATATTATTAAATGCATTAAAAAAAGTTATAATTTCTATACAACAACCTACCTTTTCCAAAAATAACTTAGTTAGAAATATAGTAACTATTAAAAAAGTTTTACATATCATGTGATCATTATATATCATATGTTAAAAATAAAAAAACTTTTTGGTATGTTCTTTATTCTCATTTTTAAATAAATAATTTTTTTAATATTTGCATAAACTTTTAAAACTAATCTAAAATTTAATAAAAAACTTATTTATTTAAAAATTAGAAAAACAACATAGAATTTTTTTTTTATTATTTTTTCATTGTGTGTTGTGTTGGACATTAAGTGACATATGATGTTGTTTTAGTTATTTATAAAGAAGTTGGTCAAATAGAAAAAAAATAATTCTTTTAGAGGCACTTATTAATATCTCTAAACTCTATAACATTGCCATCAATTGTAATATATCAATTTAGAAAATTTAACTTAATTCTTTTTAATATATTAATTGATTAACTTAATTGTATGAATGTATTTTTTTAGAGGGTAACTTTTATATGCTTTTACATAATAAAGTGACATAGTAGTTAAATTAAAATAATTGAAATTCAAGGGGTTTTATTGTAACAAAATAAAACTGAGTGATGATAATGAAAACAAATGATGAATTTAATGACCGAAAAATGTTAATTACTCCTTCAATTCATTAAGTCTAAACTCATATTATGTTTTTCACTTTCAATCACACTATAACTTGAGGGTAGGGAGTTTTGAATTTTTAAATGTACAATGACAAAAAACATTTGTAATAATAAAAGGTTCAATTCAACAAGAATGTAATTTATTTAGAAAATAACAAACATTAGAACTACTTTTTAGAAATCATCTTGTCATGAAAAGTTTTCATCTTTTGCTTGTAAATCTTTGCACTCTTATAAGCTTCATTGTGAATTTTCTTTAACTCTTATAGTTGCAATTTCCTGTGTTCTCCACTTTCATCCATCTTAATGTTGAAACACTTGATAACCTAATAATCCTTGTGTTTTAACTTAACTAGAAGATGACATGGTTTCTTAAATACCAACCAATAAGGTGACAAACCAATAAGTGTCTTATATTCAATCCTATACACCTATAAGGCATAATCTAAGTGCAAATTGTAATTTTTCCTACTAGGATTGACCATCTTTTTAATGATGAACTTGATCTCTTGATTTGATACTTTCATTTATCTATTAACTTGTGGATGATAGGTAATTCACACCTTATGGGTTCTATGGTACTTTCTTAACAAAGTTTCCATAGTTTGATTGCAAAAATGAGTGCTTTGATCATTTATTAGAGCTATTGGAATTCTAACTCTAGAGAATATGTTAGACTAGATAAAATTTATAACAATTACAGAATTGTTAATCTTAATAGCTTTAACTTCCACCTATTTTGAGATATAAATAATAGTAAGCAAAATATATATATAATCAAAAATATAAATAATGGTCCCATGAAATTAAGGCTTCAAACATAAAAAATTTTGTAAAGTAGTATAAGGGTTTGTGGCATGTCATTCCTTTGGAATATATTATTTGTCTTTCAACAATGATTGCATGATTTACAAAAAGAATATGAATATTAGAGTAAACACAACCAATGAAAACCATACTCTAACACTTTTCATGCCATCATTTTAGCTTTAAAATGACCTTTATAAGTATAAGAATGAAATAAAAAAGACGAGAATAAAAATAATTTCATTTTTAGGAATGCATCTTTTTATCACTTGATTTGCATAATGCTTTTATATGCATAGATTACTCCACACATAATATTTGACATTACTTTTGATCTTATCTCTTTACGCCTTAAACTAGGAAATAATATATTAGTAACTAAATAATTTACAATATTAGTATACTAAGGGAATGTCACACTTGTAAAGAATAGTTGCTTATTAGGGAACATTTCTTACAAACAAAATTTATCCCCTATATGAATTAAATGACTCAAATGATTTACAATATGAATTTTTGTTCTTCTTTTGTCTTTGATTTCTAAATCAAATTAACTCAAGAGAAGTATCAATCTTATTAATTTTAGTTTTGCCTTTTTTTGTTATCAAATAATGAAGAACTACATGATTAAAGCAAAAAATAACTTTAATATCAAGTAAATAAGACCAAAACTTGTTTAAAGCAAAAACAACTAAAAGTTATTTTTTAGTAATAGAATAAATTCTCTAGGCATCATTCAAAGTTCTTAAAGCATAATAAACTGCAAAAGACACTTTTCCAATTCTTAGATTTAAAACAACGACTACTGCATAATCACTTATATTGTATATTATCTTAAAAGGAACATTCTAGTTAGAAGGCTAGATAATTAGGGCAAAAGTTAATAATTCCTTCAATTTATCAAATGCCTTATCAAACTTAAAAGCCACATCCTTTTCTAGCAGTTTGCATAAGGGTAATGCTATTTTGGAAAAGATTTTGATGAATTTCCAATGAAAACTTGCACATTTAAGAAAAGAACAAATTTTTTACATATTAATAGAATAAAGTAAAGATTGAATAAAATCAACATTAACTTTATCTACTTTAATTCCCTTAGAAGAAAAAATATGACCTAAAACTATATCTTGTTAAACTATAAAATAACATTTTTGAGAATTTAACATAAGGTTAAATTTTATGCATATTAAAGAATAAGTGTAAGATTATGTAAACAATTATTAAAGGAGTGTTTATAAACTATAAAATTATCCATAAAGCCTTTTATGATATGCACAATATAGTCTAAAAATATACTAACTATACACCTGGCATTACTAACACCAAAAGGCATGTGATGATATGCAAAAAGTCTTGAATGGGTGTGTAAAAGTCATCTTTTCTTAATCCATTGTAGTAATTGCAATTCAAAAATAACCTTAATAACCATTAAGAAAACAATAGTAAAAATGATAGCCAAGAATAAGAATGGCCAACCATACTTTTAAACATTTGATTAATAAAACATAAAAGGAGGTGGTCCTTAAAAGTTACAACATTTAATTTTCTATAATTTATACAAACCTACCACCCATTCTAAACATAAGTAGGAACCAATTCATCATTATGATTTTTCATAATAATTATTCTAGCCTTTTTAGAAATCATTTGAATTGGGCTAACCTAATTATTATCCAAAATAGGATAAATCACTCTAACTTTAAGAAATTTAAGGATCTTTTGCTTCACTGCATCTATTATAGGTCGATTTAATCTTTTTTGTGGTTGACAGGAAAGTTTTGCTCCCTCTTCAAGTAAGGTATTATGCACTTATGTAAATGGACTAATTCCCTTAATATTCATAATTGTCTAATTAATAACCATATAATGCTCCTTATAAACTTGCACATGTTTTTCTTTTTATGGTACACTAAGTTTATTAAAGATGATCATTAGTAACGTTCCTTCATCTCTAAGGAATACGTACTTGAGATGATTGGGGAGAGGTTTCAAATTTGGATTGAGGATTTGTAAAACAGAGGGTAAAGGCTTTTCATTAGAAATTAGTAACGTAATATAAGGAACGTTACTTTATTATTATAACTTCGAAAAATCATTCAACGTTGCGATAATTTCCTGTAAATTAGTATTTAAGGCTAACTCCTCATTTTCTTTCTCATGATGTTTATTAATGGCAACTTTTAACCTATCTTTTCCATCAAGTTCAAAAATTTCCTATATTAAAGAATCAATCACATTAATAAAATAAATAGAGTTATTATCATCAGGATATTTCATTACATTGTAAATATTAAACTTAACAATTTCATTATCAAATTCCATAATAAGGTGTTATTATGAACATTTGAAGTTCCCGATTTCACCCTAAGATCTATTAGTTTGTGATACTGAGAGGGGGGGTGAATCAGTATCACCATAATTTGCAATTCGCAGGTAAGTGAACAACTTTAACCTCTTCTTAAAAGTGAACTCTTCTCAGACTCGACTAAGGTAGATCTATTGCTACCTATTAATCATAATAGTCCCCAAAGTCACCTTTCAGACACCTTGCCTAATAGACAATTCGGATGTTCTTATTTGAGTCTTCGTTAGGTTATGGGTTGGCTGATACTTTAGCTGCGTTCACAACTCAATTCAAAACACAGAACGTAAAGCAAATTAAGGACACACGGGATTTACGTGGTTCCGTCAATATGATGTACATCCACAGTGGTAGGGACTCTCCCTTACTGAGACTATCTACTATAATTGAGAATTCCAGTTACAATGGATGTCTTAATCTTCTGCTCCTCTCACTATTGCAATTACTAAGCAAGTACAATACAAAGAGTGTCACTTACTGTGTCTACCCTTCTTCTAACTTGTCTTGCCTCTGTTGAATTGAAAGGTTGCTCTACTGCTGCTTAGAAGTTTACCACAACGCTCTTTAACCTCTCTTGAAGAAATCTGAAAATACATTGAGTTCTTTTCGATACTTCACCGAATTTCTTCTTTAGGTTGTCTCACACAGCTCCTACTTTTACCGTCTCATGGTCTCACCCTTCTCCTTGTCTCACGGCTATCCTCACGTTTCTGGTTTGCCATTCCACGTCTCATGGCTTGCCTCACATTTCTGGTTTGGCGTTACACATCTTACATACGTTTTTGATTTGCACCTTTTGCTGGTTACACACCTCACGCACGCTTCTAGTTTGGCGTTTCACGTCTTACGTACGTTTCTGGTTTGCACGCCTTGCTAGTCACACGCCTTACCACTGTTTCTGGTTTGCACTTGTCCGTTTCACACCTCCAGACAGCTTGGTTTGCTCTCCCGGTGGTCTCCTCTTTCATGTTTTCTCCTCTCTTCCCTTACGGACGGTGTGTTGTCTTCTCTCTTATGTGAGTTACACAGTTTTCTCCAGCTGTCACACCTCTTTGTCGTGTGTTCTCCCTTGCCGTCCAGCCTTGCTTTGGCTGTTCTCCTCCTTACTTGGTCGTCCACCCCTTTGCCGTTGGTTGTGTTTAGCCGTGTAGATTGGTTTAGACATTTACCTTGTTTGGCCGTGTAGATTGGTTTAGACGTTTACCTTGTTTGGCCGTGTAGGTTGGTTTGGACGTTCACCTTTGGCCGTGTAGATTGGTTTGGACGTTCACCTTTGGTTGGCCGGTTGTCTCCTTTTGGCTGTCCCTTTGTGTTTTGTCGTCCAGCTCTTGCTGTCTAATTGTTCCTCCCTTGTTTTCTCTCTTTGGCCGATCACCTTTTGTGTTTTGCCATCCATTACCTTCTGATTTGTGATTTGTCGTTCACCTTTGGTTGTTGTCTAGCTATGTCTTCTCCTTTGCAGGTGATGGTTTGCCGTTTGCTCCCTTGTGTTTTCCGAGTGGTTTGCTTTGGACGTCTTTTTGTTTGGCCGGCTCCTTCCTCACGTTTTCTCTCTTTGGTTGGCTGGTTGTCTAGGTTTGTTGTCCGTTTTGCTTAATTGCCAACTTGTCTTCATTTATTGTCTTCCAATGGCCTTTATATACTCCTTCATGAAACCCTAATAGGGCTTACTTGTGGCAAATTTACTATCTTACCCTTCCATGTGGCTTTTACGTTCTTGCCCCTCTATGTGGCTTTTACCTTCTTGCTCACTTAAACCTAGTTGACAATAATTACAACCCATACAAAACTGTGAGAACAACAACATTTATCTTAGTTTTAGATATCTTTAAGAATGGTTTTCCTAACAAAATAAGAGCAGTTTGATCACCATTCTCCATATTAAGTTTAGTAGGGAAAACCAAATCATTAACATGCATAAGAACATTCTTAACTACACCTTTAAGATAAATATAGATCTATCGGCCAATTAAGTCATAACACTAGTTTTATTTAAAGGTCTAAGTTTTAAATAAGCATATATAAAATATGGCATGACATTGATAGAAACTCCTAAACTTATCATGGCCTTCTCAAATTTAATGTTACCTATCATACAAGGAATAGTAAATATACCTAGATTTTTGCACTTCACAAGGAGTTTTCTTTGAATAACTATAGAAACATTCTCCCTAACTCTCACCTTCTTACATCCTTTAACTTTTTATTTCTTTTTAATTATACAATATTTTTTTGTTAGGAATTTAGCATAATGAGGTACTTGTTTAATAACATTTAAAAGTGGAATATTTATCTTACATCTATGAAAAGTCTAATATAAATCTGTTTTTTGCTTATCTTTTTCTAGATTATACTAAAGCCTAAGAAAAAAGAAGTATTAGTTTATAATCATAAAGAATCAGAAACTTATGCTTAAGTATGTCTTTATCAATAGGAATGTTCTTATTAGCAATGATGTTTTTCTTCTTTTTTTGCTTTAATAATGCAGCGATTCCTTTACTAGAATCTCCACTTCTTTACCATTTCTCAAAACAAGTGTATTTGTATTTCTCTTAGATTTACTACTATTTGAGAAGGTAATTTTCTCAAATTGTATACTTTTAATTGATTGATTACAGTTGCTATTTAGTCCATCTAATTGCCCAAACTTTAAATACTAGCCTTCATGTTTTATTGAAATTCAAAGTATTAGTAGTAAGAGATTTAACAATATCTTTTAAAGGTATACTAAAATTAGAGGTTTGGTTCGATTATTGTCTAATGGGGTATGGTTATTGATATTGCTAGAAACTTAGGTAGTTTTAAGTTATAATTTGATTTACTTAAGGATTCCTATAGTTAAAATTAAGGTAATCCCTTTATCGTGAGTTCTAAATGCTTGAATAAAGATCATGCTTCCTTTATAGTTGTCTAGGAAAACTACTTACCACATTCAATTACTCAATGGGCTCCTCTTCAAGAGTTAGGCATATATCAATTAGATTCCCTATTACCGAACAAATCCCATAAGATTTTATTGTTTGCATGTCTTATAATTATTTAACAAATAAAAGAAGTTAGACTCGTAATTTGTTGTTGAAGGGATGAAATATTTACCTTATTAATATGCTTAAATGAAGGGCTAAACCTAGTGCCAAATTGTTCAAAATTGGCTACCATTAATGTAATCAAGTTTCTCATGGCCTCAAAAGTTTTATCCATTAAAACTCCTTCATTAGCAGCAGTCATGCTTCTATTAATGGGTAAAAGGCCTTTATAAAAATATTAGATAAGTAACTATTCAATAATTTGATGATGGGGCCAACTTACACATAATTTCTTGAAATGTTCCTAGTATTTATATAGGGACTCTTTGTTGTGTTGCTTTGCACAACAAATTTCTTTTTGAATGTTGGTCGCCTTTCAAGTTAGGAAATATTTCTCCAAAAACAACTTCTTATCTTATTCCATGTGGTACTACTCATAGAAGGTAGATAATAAAGCCAATTCTAAGCCAAATCCTTACAAGAAAATGGAAAGACTCAATTTAATTTGCTTTTCGGTCACCCTTATTGATTTCATATATGTACATATCATATGAAACTCTTTTAGATGTTTATAAGGATCTTCACTTGTAAGACCATGAAAAATGGGTAGGAGATGTATTAGTCCATATTTTAATTCAAAAGTGGTAACAACATCTAAAGTAATGAATGTTATGTATAAGGGTTATTGATTCAAATCAAGGGTGGTAACCTTTTTCAAAGTTCATTTTTTAACCATGGCTTCCTCTTTTTCCCAATCCAAATCACTAATAAATAGGGAATTGAGAGTTAGATTGTTCTCTTCAAAATTTTTTTGAGCTTTCCTCCTTAACTTGTAGAAAATTTTCTCTATTTTTGGATTACACTACAAATTGCCTTAATTAGAAGATTGAGTTATAACAAACCATAAAAAACACTTTAGGAAAATCTAAAATATTGAAAATAAATAAAAATTTTATGCTAAAACACACACAAAAGAAAAGAAAAAAAATCAACTAGAGACTTCCTAGTAATGGTGCCAAAAAATTTAGTGTTATATCGTAGGTAACCAAAAATACAACTTATACTTTTAAAAATACATATAGTAATGTAAGTAAGGATTGTTTCTACAGAAAATATCTAGCTTAGTTTTATGTTACATGAATAAGGATGGACGGAGGGTTTGAATAAAATGAAAAGAATTTTGAAAAAAATAACTAAGAAATAATGCAAATTAAAGTATTAAATTCAATTAAAAGAACAAACTTTGGTTTAAGTCAACATTCACCATTCAAACTTTATAATTGATCATTAATACAATTATATATCATTACATAGAATATTCACCATTGGAATTATTTTCTTATGTCTCCTTAATCATAATTAATTAGAAAATAAGTAATCTAATTAGCCTTAACTACTAAACATCCCAAGACAAGTGCCAAATGTTGAATCTAATAGTAGTCTTAAGAATTAGAAAGATTGATGAGACTAAACAACCCAAGCACAAATGGTTGCATTTAATTTATTTGAGTGTTCTTTCTTGGATCTAATAATTTCTAAGGCATCAATTCATTAAATTTTAATTGCTTTATAAATTAGAGGGACTAAACAATTATGGATTTGATACCTAAGCTTATAGTAGATTATGACAATTAATAAATTAATAAGTTTTTTAGTAATTGAATGAGACAATCATGAAAATAGGTATAAAAAAGTATTTAATGCTTAAAGTATAAATGAATAATAAAAACAAATTAGATCTCATAGGTTTCAATTCCAAGCTTCTATTTCCTTCAATTAATTATAAAAGTTTAGCCACGTAAGGCCATGGATAAAAACTTAAAGGAAAAGAGAATGAAGAAGGGAAAGAAAGGTATGTTCCCTTTTTGGATGATTTCCTTCCCCTTTTAAATGTTAATTGTTCATATTCCAAGCCCACAAAATCTCTTAAAAATATTTTAAATATTATCCTAAAATAACAATATCCAAATCTAAATAATTAAGAGAAATATTAAAATTAAAATAGTCTTAATATAACTAGAAAAATGGTGTTTTCAGTTGAAATTTATTACATTAGATCTAGAAACTTCAAAAAATAGGTTGAATTAGATTTGTGTATTATAATTATAAGCTAAGGAACATTTTAGAATGTCAATAATGCAGGTATAGCAACTTTAAACCTGATTTTGACCTTTATGCAGCTAGTATTTCTCAAAATGCAAAACATCAAAGCTGTAGAACTTTTTCTTAGCTTTTTATAGCATCTTAAATTATCTCAATTAGAGCTTAAATGAGAGAGTTATGTCCAAATTACAAAGAGATGTTGAAATTATCCAAAATTACTTAATTAACTTTGTTTTGCACTTAATGCCTCCATTTACATCATAAATCAAAATATAAGAATAATGAATACATTTAAGCACAAATAAATATAAAAGACTAAACATTAAGGGAAAAAAATATAACATTTTTCATTCTTATCACATTGATATAAATTTGATATTACTAAATGACAAATTGTAAATGAAGTCACATGAAGCCTTAAGTACTTCCAACATGAGAAAGGTAGAATATGTGGATCCTATTGAGTATGAGATACCATTTTAACCTAGTGGAATTAAATGGTAAGGCCAACCAAGCATCACAAGTGGACAATTACAACAAGTTTACACCTTGAATTCAACCATTTTCAATTTGTCGACTAGCTTAAATGCACCTATATATAATGGTTTTTATTTGTAGGAAGAACAATAGAAGAAGAGAAGATTATGAAGATATAAGACAAGTGAAGGAAACAATTCAAAGGTTTTGAGTTTTAATGCAATAAAGGTTATTGCATCTCAATTTCAATTTTGGTGCAAAGACTTAAGCAAAAATTTGCTTATTGAATTAAGTGCATTTAACCCAAAAGAAATTGAATAAGTGTGTCAATGCTTTGCTTTAATAAAATTTTAGGCCTTTTTTTTAGTCATGTTCATGCTTTTGCATGACATGACATGTAATTATTTTCTTTTTTATTAAACATAATGGTGTTTGGTTTTGTTTATGGGAATTTAACAATGACAAACTTATAAAAGTCCTTTTTTTTATTGGTGATAATGTATGACATCTTATATTTTACACCTTGGTGTGTTGTTCCCACAGCCTTGTATGGGTTGTAATTGTTGTCGACTAGGTTTAACTGGGTAAGAAGGTAAAAGTCACATGGAGGGGCAAAGAACGTAAAAGCCACATGGAAGGGTAAGACAGTAAATTCGCCGCAAGTAACCCTATTAGGGTTTCATGGAGGAGTATATAAAGGCTAACATAAAAGAGCATATACGGCGGAAACACAAGAACGACCGGAAAAAGAGGTGGACAAAAATATATATTGTCGGCAAAAATAGAGAAAAGAGGAGATGGTTGAAAGGGGTTGGATGACTGGACGGCAGACCGGAAGAGCGAAACAGCAAAATCCTATTCGGCTAACCAAGTGAGTTGATGGCAGAACAGGGGAAGGAGAGAAAATCCGACACAGCCAAAGAGGAGAGTGGACGACAAAGGAGTGGCACACCACCGGCACACTAGTGGTCGACAAGGAGACAACATGACCAAATAATAGTGACTGGCAGAAAGGAGAGAAAAATCCGACAGCCCAAAGAAGAGAGATAGACCGTTGGCAGAATAGAGGAAATCCGGTTGGACGGCAGAATAGAGAGATCCGGCTGGACGGTGAGAGAGATCCGACTGGACGAGAAAGGAGAGAAAACTTGGGAACGGCTGAAGAAGGGTGGACGGTAAAAACAGACAACCGACTGAAAAAGAGAAAACCCGGAACGACCAAATAGAGTGACCAGTTGAAAGAGAGAAAACAATATACGGCCGAAGAAGAGTGACGGCTGAACAAGGGTTGGACGGTAGGACGAAGAAAAGCAGAACATCGGTAGAAAAGGGAGGAAATCCGTGACGGCTAAGTGGGTGAACGGAAAAGAGACGATACGACCAAAATCAAATCGGGGCTGTACGGTAAAATAGGGGTTGCGAAAGAGAAAAATCAAAGATGGCCAGAACGGAGGTGTGAAACGGACAAGGGCAAACTAGAAACGTATGTGAGTTGTGAAACCAACAAAGTGTGCAAACTAGAAATGTGCGTGAGACTTGAAATGCCAAACCAAAAATGTGAGGTAGGCCGTGAGATGAGGAACGACAAACCAGAAACGTGAGGCGAGCCGTGAGACAATGAGATCGTGAAATAGGAGACGGGTGAGATCGTGAGACAGTGAAAGCAGGAGCTGTATGAGACAACTTAGAGAAGAAATTTGGCGAAGCATTGAAGGAACTCAACGTATTTCCAGATTTCTTTAAGAGATGTTAGAGAGCCTTGTGGTGAACTTCAAAGCGGCAGTGAAGCAACCTTTTCAATTCAATAGAGGCAATACAAGTTAGAAGAAAGGTAGATACAGTAAGTGACACTCTTTGTATTGTACTTGCTTAGTATTTGCAATAGTGAAAGGAGCAGAGGATTAAGACATCCATTGTAACTAGAATTCTCAAGTATAATGGATAGTCTCAGTAAGGGAGAGTCCCTACCACCGTGGATGTACGTCACATTGACAGAACTACGTAAATCTCGTGTGTCCTTAATTTGCTTTACATTCTGTGTTTTGAATTGAGTTGTGAACGCAGCTAAAGTATTAGCCAACCCATAACCTAATGAAGACCTAAACAAGAATATCCGAATTGTCTATTAGGCAAGGTGTCTGAAAGGTGACTTTGGGGACTATTGTGATTAGTAGGTAGCAATAGATCTACCTTAGTCGAGTCTGAGAAAGAATTCGCTTTTAAGAAGAGGTTAAAGTTGTTCACTTACTTGTGAATTGCGAATTGTGGTGATAATAATTCAACCCCCTCTTAGTATCACAAACTAGTAGATCTTAGGGAAAAGTCGGGAACTTCAATTGGTATCAGAGCATAGGTTCACTAGTTTGAAGCTTAACAGCTTGGTGTACTTGTTTGAAGGGATCTAGAAGTTTGACTTGTTCAGCATACTGAGAAATGGAAGCTAGTACCAGCACCAGCATTACTTACAGCAAGAAGGTTTCAATCTTCAATGGAACCAACTACCATATGTGGAGAGCAAGAATGCAAGTGGTATTTGCAACCATGGGCATAAACGTGGTGAAATGCATACAGGAGGGTTTTATGGCTTCGGAAGAAGGTAAAGACCCAACCCCAGAGGAGTTAAGGCAGTTTGAGATAAATGGGAAGGTCTTAAATGTCATCATTTCAGCATTGACAGATGTTGAGTATGCTAAAGTTATGGACTGCAAATCTGTCAAGGAGATATGGGACAGATTGCAGAAAGTCTATGAAGGTGATGACAGAATGAAGGAGGCTAAGCTTCAAGTGTTCAAGGAGAAATATGAATCTCTCAGAATGCAGAAGAATGAGACAGTTCAAGAGTTCTTTACCAGGGTTATTGACGCTGTAAATGACCTGAGAAGTCATGGGAAGAACAAAAAGGACTCATCGATTGTGAAGAAAATTCTGAGAATTCTGCCTGAGAGGTTTGCCTCAAAGGTGGCAGCCATAGAGGAGAGTAGAGATCTCAATTCTATGTCTCTGCATGATCTCCAGTGCAATCTCATTGCATATGAGATGAGAATAAAGTCAACTGAGAGCTCCTCAACATCAAAGGTATCAAAGGAGGCAACTTTCAAAGCTATGAAACACTTGAAGATAAAAGAAGAGGAAGGATCATCTAGTGAGGATGATGATGACGATGATGAGGAAGAAAGTGAAGGTGAAGTATTGGCTTACTTCATAAGGAAATTCAAAAAGGGGTCTAAGAAGGGAAAAGGACAGTTGTCTTTAAGATGTTATCGTTGTGGGCAGACTGGACACTTTGCTTCTCAGTACAAAGTGAAACTTGATGATGAAGATGAGGATGGTGATGATGAACATAATTCAAGATGGAAAAGATCATCATTCAAATCAAAGAAGTCCAGTAAGAAGATTGCCAACCCACAGAGGAAGAAGAGAGGCTCATTCAAGAGTTATGTGAGTCAAACAAAAGAAGCTGATGAGGAGGAAGATGAAGACTCATCAGATGAGCATGTCTTTATGGCATCAGCATAAGGTGGTAGCTTAACCTCTGAAGAGGAAGAGGAAGTTGATGAAGAAGAGCCAGATCTTGAAGCTGAGCTGGAAGCAGCTTCAAAGGAGATAATCAGAAGGGGCAGAACCATAAAAAGGTTGGAGGCCCATATAAAACAAGTTGAAGTAAAGTCTGAGGAAGCTGAAAGTTAAAAGGATGAAATAAGGGCTAAACATATTGACTTAAAGAGAAGATTTGAAGAACAGATCAAAATATGTGAAGACCTTACAATAGAGCTTGGCTCAAGGTCTTCAACAATTGAAGAAATGGAGATAGAGTTGCTGAGACTTCAGCACCAAGTCAAAAAAAGTGAGGAGAACTTGCAGAAGTTTTAAGTGGTAGGAGAAATAAGCTTTGCAAGAGAAAAGAAGAATGAGACTTTGCCATAGAAGTGGAAAGAGAAGGTTGTGACTCAGGAGAAGATAGTTAAGAATAAAGAAGATCTGAAGAAGCAACCTAGGGTGGCAAACAAGAAGGAAGAAAAGGAAGTCATCCAGTAGAGGGCTACGACTAAATAGAAGAAGGAGAAGAAGGTGATTGAAATGAAAGTCACACAAGCAAAGAAGCCAGCTACCTTGCCTACACAGCAAGTAATGAATAGAAGAAAACAAGTTATGAGTAAACCTAAGAAAAGGCAGTTTCAAGGTCATTGCCTTTATTGTGGAGTTTGGGGTCATAAGACAAGTAACTGTTGGTGGAGAAGGCCAGTATACGTCTTCAACTTGAGAAGATACGATGTTGTATACAGGGGGAGACATTACAAAATTTAGAGGAGAACACCTGTCGTGATTTCTTGCACACACTGTAAAAAGCAAGGACACACTAACAAGGATTGTTGGTGGAAGCCCAAACCAGTGGTCTCAAAGAACAAGTTTGCTATATTGGCAGACTTGGAACAGTGTGAAAGGTGCGGGCAGGATGGCCATAATGCCAAGAGATGCATGACACTTCTCCCTGAGCAAGAGAAGGCACTCAATGGCACAGTGAAAACAAGCGGTGCAGTCAAAACTGAGAAAAAGGAGAAAGCTATCTTCCAGCTAGTTCAAAAGAAGGAATATAGAGCAAAAAGGGAGGTGGCTAATATAGCTGATGTTGTTCCCACAGCCTTGTATGGGTTGTAATTGTTGTCAACTAGGTTTAAGTGTGCAAGAAAGTAAAACCACATAGAAGGTCAAGAAGGTAAAAGCCATATGGAGGGGTAAGAACGTAAAAGCCACATGGAGGGGCAAGACAGTAAATTCGCCACAAGTAAGCCTTATTAGGGTTTCATGGAAGAGAGTATATAAAGACCTTGGAAGTCAAAATTAGGGAAAGGCCAACACAATTGAATACATGGCAAAACCTAGAGAGAGAAACCGTCAAACACAAGAGAAAGGCCAACACAATTGAATACACGACAAAACTTAGAGAGAGAAACCGTTAAACACAAGAGAAAGGCCAACACAATTGAATACACAGCAAAACACCAAACCCTACATAAAAGAACACCACCTATAAAAGAAAAGAGTAGCCGTCGTGAACAGTAACCGTCTTGAACAGTAGCTGTCGTGAACAGTGCAACTGTCATGAACAGTGTAGCCGTTGACTGAACAGTAGCCATTGTGAACAGTGTAACCGTCGAGAGAGAGAAAGAGGGGATGGTCGACAGTTAGGTTGAACGAAGAACAGCCGTCGTCAGAGATAGGAGAGAAAATCCGACACGGCCAAAGAGAAGTGGCCGACAGACGAAGAAAAAAAAAGAAGAAGAAGAGAGAGATAACGAATTCGTCGGACGAATGAGAGAAAAAGAGAAAAATATATATACGGCCAAATCGGAGCCGTTATCGAGCGAAGGAGAAAAGATGACCAAAAAGGGGAGAAAACCAGACACCACCGATACGCCCAAAATACACCCAAAGAAGATAGAGAAGTCGTCGTCGGAAGAACAGGGGTGGTTGGCCAAAACACAAGAAACCTGATGGCCAAACAGGGGAAGGAGACAAAGAGGTGAATGACCAAGTGGGTGAATGAAAAAGAGACAATACGACCAAAATCAGATTCGATTGGATGGTGAGATAGATTCGGCTAGACAGTGAGAGAGATCCAGCTGAACGAAGAGAGAGAAACCACCGAACGGACAAAGAGAGAGACACCACCGGAAGAGCAGATAATAGATCTGCGACGACATGAGACAAACGAACAACACGACAAGGAGAGAATCGTGAAACGGACGAAGAGAAACTCACCATCGGTGGAAGGAGAGAGAAACCCGACGACCAATGAACAGTGGCCGACAGTAAAGGGAGAAAATCTGATATGGCCAAAGGAGGTGTGAAACGGACAGGCGAGCCGTGAGACAGTGAGATCGTGAGACAAGGAGACAGGTGAGACCGTAAGACGGTGAAAGCAGGAATTGTGTGAGATAACATAGAGAAGGAATTCAGCGAAGCATTGAACTCAACGTATTTCCAGAATTCTTCAAAAGAGGTTAGAGAGTGTTGTGGTGAACTTTTAAGCGGCAGTAGAGTAGCCTTTCAATTCAACAGAGGCAAGACAAGTTAAAAGAAGGGTAGACATAGTAAGTGACACTCTTTGTATTGTATTTGCTTAGTAATTGCAATATTGAAAGGAGCAGAGAATTAAGACATCCATTGCAATTGGAATTTTCAAGTATAGTGGATAGTCTCGGTAAGGGAGAGTCCCTACCACCATGGATGTACGTCACGTTGACGGAACCACGTAAATCTCGTGTGTCCTTAATTTGCTTTACGTTATGTGTTTTGAATTAAGTTGTGAATGCAGCTAAAGTATCAACCAACCCATAACCTAACGAAGACCTAAACAAGAACATCCATATTATCTATTAGGCAAAGTGTTTGAAAGGTGACTTTGGGGACTATTGTGATTAGTAGGTAGCAATAGATCTACCTTAGTCGAGTCTGAGAAAGAGTTCACTTTTAAGAAGAGGTTGAAGTTGTTGACTTACCTGCGAATTGCGAATTGTGGTGATACTGATTCACCCCCCTCTTAGTATCACAAACTAGTAAATCCTAGGGAGAAGTCGGGAACTTCAATTGGTATCAGAGCACTGGTTCGCCAGTTTGAAGCTAAACAGCTTGGTGTACTAGTTGAAGGGATCTAGAAGTTTGACTTGTTCAGCATACTGAGAAATGGAAACCAGTACCAACACCAGCATTACTTATAGCAAGAAGGTTCCAATTTTCAACGGAACCAACTACCATATGTGGAGAGCAAGAATGCAAGTGGTATTTGCAACCATTGGTATGAACGTGGTGAAATGCATACAGAAGGGTTTTGTGGCTCCGAAAGAAAGCAAAGACCCAACCCCAGAGGAGTTAAGGCAGTTTGAGATAAATGGGAAGGCCTCAAATGTCATCATTTCAGCATTGACAGATGCTAAGTATGCTAAAGTTATGGACTGCAAATCTACCAAGGAGATATAGGACAGATTGCAGAAAATATATGAAGGTGACGGTAGAATGAAAGGGGCCAAGTTTCAAGTTTTCAAGGAGAGATATAAATCTCTCAGAATGCAGAAAAATGAGATAGTCTAGGAGTTCTTCACCAGAGTTATTGATGCTGTAAACAATCTAAGAAGTCATGGGAAGAACAAGAAGGACTCAGCTATTGTGAAGAAAATTCTGAGAATTCTGCCTGAGAGGTTTGCCTCAAAGGTAGCAGCCATAAAGGAGAGTAGAGATCTCAATTCTATGTCTCTGCATGATCTCCAGTGCAATTTCATTGCATATGAGATGAGGATAAAGTTAGCTGAAAGCTCTGCAACAACAAAGGTATCAAAGGAGGCAGCTTTCAAAGCTATGAAGCACTTGAAGATAAAAGAAGAGGAAGAATCATCCAGTGAGGATGATGATGATGATGATGAGGAAGAAAGTGAAGGTGAAGTATTGGCTTATTTCACAAGGAAATTCAAAAAGGGGTCTAAGAAGGGAAAAGGACAACTGGCTTTGAGATGTTATCGTTGTGGGCAGACTGGACACTTTGCTTCTCAGTGAAAAGTGAAACTTGATGATGAAGATGAGGATGGTGATGATGAGCAGAATTCAAGATGGAGAAAATCATCATTCTAATCAAAGAAGTCCAGTAAGAAAATTGCCAACCCACAGAAGAAGAAGAGAGCCTTATTCAAGAGCTGTGTGAGTCAAATAAAAGAAGCTGATGAGGAGGAAGATGAAGACTCATCAGATGAGCATGTCTTTATGGCATCAACATAAGGTGGTAGCTTAACCTCTGAAGAGGAAGAGAAGGTTGATGAAGAAGAGCCAGATCTTGAAGCTGAGCTGGAAGCAGCTTCAAAGGAGATAATCAGAAGGGGCAGAACCATAAAAAGGTTGGAGGCTCACATAAAACAAGTTGAAGCAAAGTCTGAGGAAGCTGAAAGTCAAAAGGATGAAATAAGGGCTGAACATATTGACTTGAAGAGAAGATTTGAAGAACATACCAAAATATGTGAAGACCTTACTATGAAGCTTGACTCAAGGACTTTAACAATTGAAGAAATGGAGATAGAGTTACTGAGACTTCAGCAACAACTTAAAAGGAGTGAGAAGAACTTGCAGAAGTTTGAAGTGGTAGGAGAAACAAGCTTTGCAAGAGGAAAGAAGAATGAGACTTTGCCACAGAAGTTGAAAGAGAAGGCTGTGACTCAGGTGAAGATAACTGAAGAAGAGAAGACAGTTATCAAACCAAAGCCAAGGCCAAAAAGGATGTATGTGGTTAAAGAGCAGCAGCCCATAGCTGCTACGTCTTAGAAAGAAAAGGAAGTCAGCCAGCCAAGGGCAATGGCTGAACATAAGAAGGAGAAGAAGGTGGTTGAAATGAAAGCCACACAAGCAAAGAAGTTAGCAACTTTGCCTACACAGCAAGTAATGAACAGAAGAAAACAAGCTGTGAGTAGACCCAAGAAGAGGCAGTTTCAAGGTCACTGTCTTTATTGTGGAGTTTGGGGTCATAAGGCGAGTAACTGCTAGTGGAGAAGGCCAGTATATGTCTCCAACTTGAGAAGATACAATGCTGCATACACGGGGAGACAATACAAAATTCAGAGGAGAACACTTGTCGTGAGTTCTTGCACATACTGTAAAAGGCAAGGATACATTGACAAGGAGTGTTGGAGGAAGCCCAAACCAATGGTTTCAAAGAACAAGTTTACTGTATTGGCAGACTTGGAATAGTGTGAAAGGTGCGGGCAAGATGGCCATAATGCCAAGAAATGCATGACACTTCTCCCTGAGCAAGAGAAGGCACTCAATGACACAGTAAAAACAAGCGGTGCAGTCAAAACTGAGAAAAAGAATAAAGCTATCTTTCAGCCAGTTCAAAAGAAGGAATATAGAGCAAAAAGGGAGGTGGATAATATAGCTGAAATTGCACTAAAGGCTGATTGCAAGGATAAGCAGTGGATCCTTGATAGTGGATGCACTTCGCACATGACGGGAGACAAGAGTAAATTATCAAAGCTAAACAAATCAAGAGAAGATAGAGTCAAGTTTGGCAATGATGATTCACTCAACATCAGTGGTAAGGGGTCAGTGAATATTGGAAAAGGAAAGCTGAAAGATGTTCTACACGTTGAAGGACTTAGATATAATCTAGCATTTGTCAGCCAACTATGCAACGACGACCACAAAGTGATATTCACAAAAACAGGTTGCCAAGTAAAGAGTAAAGAAGGAATACTGTTGCAGCCGGGAGGAAAACAACTAAAAATTTGTATGTGATTGATGAAGAAAGAAATCCTTTTGCAATTAAGACTATGCAAGAAAGAAAGTTAAAGAAAACGTGGACCAGTGCTCATTAAGAAAATCAGATCATAGGTGACCCATCAGCAAAAGCTACAACAAGAAGAAGAATTGTGGGAGCTATTGCGTTACTCTCACAAGTTGAACCTAAATTTGTTGAAGAGGCTACACAAGATCTAACTAAATCTCTGTCCACAGAGCTGTTTGAAGAGCATAAAATCAGTTTGTCTGTGAGAATGCCGCCTCAAGCCTGAAGTTCAGGTGAATCCTCCATCTCTACTTTGTGAGTTTTTCAGATTTGTAATTGGTTGGCAAAGGGGGAGAGAAGTAACAATACAGGGGGAGCTGTTAAGAAAGGGGGAGTGCATATCTAGGGGGAGTTGAAATTGCTGCATAGTAGCTTTTGTTATGAGTGTTGCCAACAATTACAAAGGGGGAGATTGTTGTTCCCACAGCCTTGTATGGGTTGTAATTGTTGTCAACTAGGTTTAAGTGTGCAAGAAAGTAAAGCCACATAGAAGGTCAAGAAGGTAAAAGCCACATGGAAGGGCAAGACAGTAAATTCGTTGCAAGTAAGCCCTATTAGGGTTTCATGGAAGAGAGTATATAAAGACCTTGGAAGACAAAATTAGGGAAAGACCAACATAATTGAATACACGGCAAAACCTAGAGAGAGAATGAAGTTCCCGACTTCTCCCTAGGATCTACTAGTTTGTGATACTGAGAGGAGGGGTGAATCAGTATCACCACAATTTGTAATTTGCAAGTAAGCGAACAACTTCAACCTCTTCTTAAAAGCGAACTCTTTCTCAGACTCGACTAAGGTAGATCTATTGCTACCTACTAATCACAATAGTCCCCAAAGTCACCTTTCAAACACCTTGCTTAATAGACAATATGGATGTTCTTGTCTAGGTCTTCGTTAGGTTATGGGTTGGCTGATACTTTAGCTGTGTTCACAACTCAATTTAAAACACAGAATGTAAAGCAAATTAAGGACACACAAGATTTACGTGGTTCCGTCAATGTGACGTATATCCACGGTGGTAGGGACTCTCCCTTACCGAGACTATCCACTATACATGAGAATTCCAGGTTACAATGGATGTCTTTAATTCTCTGCTCCTTTCACTGTTGCAATTACTAAGCAAGTACAATACAAAGAGTGTCACTTACTGTATCTACCCTTCTTCTAACTTGTCTTGCCTCTATTGAATTGAAAGGCTGCTCCACTGCTGCTTAGAAGTTCACCGCAACGCTCTCTTACCTCTCTTGAAGAAGTCTGAAAATATGTTGAGTTCTTTCAATGCTTTGCTGAATTCCTTCTGTAGGTTGTCTCACATAATTCCTGCTTTCACTGTCTTACGGTCTCACCCGTCTCCTGTTTCACAGTCTCACTGTTTCATGTTTCTGGTGCCCCATTTCACATCTCACAACCTACCCCATGCTTTCGGTCTGTCTGTTTCTCTCTCTCTTGCTGTCCAGCCGGATTTCTCTCTCTTCTTGCCGAATTTCTCTCTTTTCATCGGATTTCTTTCTCTTCGTCCATCTTCGATTTTGTTGATGGTTTCTCTCTCTTCGTTCAGTCGGATCTCTCTCACTATCTAGCTGGATCTATCCCACCATCCAGTTGGATCTAATTTTGGCCATATCAATTCCTCTGTTTCGGCCGTCTCCTCTTTCTCTCTCTCTCTCGACGGTTGTTCTTTGTTGCCGTCGGTATCTCTCTCTTCTATGGTCGTTTGGTTTCTTCTTCCACTGGTCTGCTTTTCTTCGTCCTGTCGTCCAGCCTCGTCTAACCGTAACCGGTTTTCTCTCCCGTTGACCCGTTTCTCTGTTTTTCTGACCGTTTATTTCTCTCTCTAACGTGTTGTCTTCTCGCATATCGCTGGCGTGCCGGTGGTGTGCCGTTCCTCACAGGTTTCTCTTCTTCCACTGGTTTGCTCCGATTTGCTCAATTTGGCCGTTCTTCGTTCTGTTCAATTTTCGACGACACTTTTCAATTTTCTGATGATACTGTTCAATTTCCAACGACTGCACTGTTCACTCGATGACGGCTACTGTTCATGACGGCTACTCTTTTCAAGTAGTGTTCTTCTGTGTAAGGTTTGGTGTTTTGCCATGTATTCAATTGTGTTGGCCTTTCTTGTCTCCTTGGTTGAACGGTTTCTCTTGTGTTTTCCGAACTCACTCTTTGTGTTTATGCTGTTCACCCTCTCTTCTTACTGTGTATGCAATTGTGTTGGCCTTTCCTCTTTGATCGATCGATTGTCTAGGTTTTGCTGAATGCTTAATATTGCCGACACCTTGTTCTTTGTCTTCCAAGACCTTTATATATCTCTTCCATAAAACCTTAATAGGGCTTACGTGGTGAAATTACGTTCTTGCCCTTCTATGTGGATTTACCTTATTACCCTTCTATGTGGCTTTACTTTCTTGCACACTTAAACCTAGTTGACAACAATTACAACCCATATAAGGCTGTGGGAACAACAATCTTCCCCTTTGTAATTGTTGGCAACACTCATAACAAAAGCCACTATGCAACAGTTTCAATTCCCCCTAAATATGCACTCCCCCTTTCTTAACAGCTCCCTCTGTACTGTTACTTCTCTCCCCCTTTGCCAACCAATTACAAATCTGAAAAACTCGCAAAGTGAAGATGGAGGATTCACCTGAACTTCAGGCTTGAGGAGGCATTTGCACAGATAGACTCAATCTGTGCTTTTCAAACAGCTCTGTGGATAGAGATTTAGTTAGATCTTGTGTAGCTTCTTCAACAGATTTAGGTTCAACTTGTGAGAGTAAAGCAGTAGCTCCCACAATTCTTCTTCTTGTTGTAACTCTTGCTGATGGGTCACTTGTGATCTGATTTTCTTGATGAGCACTGATCCACGTTTTCTTTGGCTTTCTTTCTTACACAGTCTTAGTTGTAAGAGGATCTCTTTCTTCATCAATCACATACAAATTTCCAGCTGTTCTCTTTCTAGCTGCAACAGTATTGCCTTCTTTACTCTTTACCTGGCAACCTGTTTTTGTGAATATTACCTTATGGTCTTCATTGCATAGTTTGCTAACAGATGCTAGATTATATCTAAGTCCTTCAACATGCAAAACATCTTTCAGCTTTCCTCTTCCAATGTTTACTGACCCTTGACCACTGATGTTAAGTGAATCATCATTGCCAAACTTGACTTGTTTAGCTTTGACAATTTACTCTTGTCTCCCGTCATGTGTGAAGTGCATCCATTGTTAAGGATCCACTGCTTATCCTTGTAATCAGCTTTGAGTGCAATTTCAGCTATATTAGCCACCTCCCTCTTTGCTTTATATTCCTTCTTTTGAACTGGCTGGAAGATAGCTTTCTTCTTTTTCTCAGTTTTGACTGCACTGCTTGTTTTTACTGTGCCATTGAGTGCCTTCTCTTGCTTAGGGAGAAGTATCATGTATCTCTTGGCATTATGGCCATCCTGCTCACACCTTTCACATTGTTCCAAGTTTACCAATACAGCAAACTTGTTCTTTGAAACCATTGGTTTGGGCTTCCACCAACACTTCTTGTCAATATGTCCTTGTCTTTTACAGTATGTGCAAGAACTCACAACAGGTGTTCTCCTCTGAATTTTGTATTGTCTCTCCTTATATGCAGCATCGTATCTTCTAAAGTTGGAGACATATACTAGACCTCTCCACCTGCAGTTACTCGCCTTATGACCCCAAACTCCACAATAAAGGCAATGACCTTGAAACTACCTCTTCTTGGATCTAATCACAGCTTGTCTTCTTCTGTTCATCATTTGCTGTGTAGGCAACGTAGCTGGCTTCTTTGCTTATGTGACTTTCATTTCAGTCACTTTCTTCTCCTTCTTCTGTTCAGTCGTAGCCCTTTGCTGGCTGACTTTCTTTTCTTTTTGAGACGTAGTAGCTATAGGCTGTTGCTCTTTAACCACATACATCATTTTTGGCCCTAGCTTTGGTTTGATAATTGTCTTCTCTTTTTCAGTTATCTTCACTTGAGTCACAGCCTTCTTTTTTAACTTCTGTGACAAAGTCTCATTGTTCTTTTCTCTTGCAGAGCTTGTTTTTCCTACCACTTCAAACTTCTGCAAGTTCTCCTCACTCTTTTTAAGTTGTTGCTGAAGTTTCAGCAACTTTATCTCCATTTCTTCAATTGTTGAAGTCCTTGAGCCAAGCTCTACTGTAAGGTCTTCACATATTTTGATCTGTTCTTCAAATTTTCTCTTCAAGTCAATATGTTCAGCCTTTATTTCATCCTTTTGACTTTCAGCTTTCTCAGACTTTGCTTTAACTTGTTTTATATGGGCCTCTAACCTTTTTATGGTTTTGCCCCTTCTGATTATCTCCTTTGAAGCTGCTTCCAACTCAGCTTTAAGATCTAGTTCTTCTTTGTCAACCTCCTCTTCCTCTTCAGAAGTTGAACTACCACTTTGAGCTGATGCCATAAAGGTATACTCATATGATAAGTCTTCATTTTCCTCCTCATCAACTTCTTTTATCTGACTCACATAACTCTTGAATGAGCCTCTCTTCTTCTTTTGTGGGTTGACAGTCTATTTGCTGGACTTTTTTTATTTGAACGATGGTCTTATCCATTTTGAATTCTACTCATCATCACCATCCTTATCTTCATGATCAAGTTTCACTTTGTACTGAGAAGCAAAGTGTCCAGTCTGCCCACAACGATAACATCTCAAGGACAACTGTCTTTTTCCCTTTTTAGACCCCTTCTTGAATTTCCTTGTGAAGTAAGTCAACACTTCACCTTTACTTTCTTCCTTATCACCATCATTATCCTCACTGGATGATTCTTCCTTATCTTCTTTTATCTCCTTTGATACCTTTGACGTTGAGGAGCTCTCAGTTGACTTTATTTGAAGTTCCTAACTTCACTCTAAGATCTACTAGTTTGTGATTTTGAGAGGGGGGTGAATCAGTATCACCACAATTCGCAAATATGTGAACAACTTCAACCTCTTCTTAAAAGCGAACTCTTTCTCAGATTCGACTAAGGTAGATTTATTGCTACCTACTAATCATAATAGTCCCCAAAGTCACCTTTCAGACACCTTGTTTAATTCTTCCTAAATCTTTGTAAAGAAACTTATACTAAAACAGTCAAGATATATATTTTAATTTTTATAGAGCTCCTAAATTCATCTACTAATATTTAGAGTGTAAAATTTTTAAAATATCCTTTTAAAATAAGATTGTGATAAAATCTCATTATTAAGTTTTTAGATTACTTTACTCTATCTAATCTTTTTTTAAAATATAAATTTAACTCTAATACATATATTTAAAAATTTTTTAAAAAATAAATGCAATATACATGACATATTTATTATTAATCGAAAGAATGATTTTGCATTAAGTGGAATTAAATACTTAGTATAATTTACCGATTATATTAACTTTAGAAGTCACAACTATTTTTAAGTTGAACTTATTATATGGATGGAAATATGAATGAGCTATATAATGGGCATCACTAGTCAATTAATAGGGAATGTCATTTGTATTAAAATATTAATTTCAAAAAAAAATTTAAAAAAATATGATGTGCATAAAAATTAATAAAATAAGGAAAAAAAAATATAATATACATAAAAGCTGGTAAAAGGTATAACAATGATAGTGCCACACTTTTTACATGCACATTTTGTTGTATTTTGTATCCATTTTATTATTTTTTACTTTTTTAAGGCGATTTTGTTTAAAAAATTGAATTTTAAAAAATAAGTATTTTAATGGGTCTGTCAGTTATGCAACAGATTTCTCAGTCTATATAACATTTTCCTTTTGGGTTACTATTTTCTATTTATGGTCTATCAAGGGAAAGCTAATTAATAGAGAGAAAAACCAAGACTTAATGTAATAAAGAAAACAAAGAGGGAACTTCATTTTGTTCATTGAAATTTTCATTTTCTAACTCTTTCTAGCTAGTCCAAGGAATCAGAGCAAACAAATTATTGTAGCCTATTATAAAAATTAACCAAGAAGGGAGAAGTAACGGGGGAAAAAGTAGCAAAAATGTTTACACATTCAATCTATTTGCCACAATTTATGTATGATCCCTAGAATTTTATCATACACCTGTAGTTTCAAAACCAAAGAAATTCGATGATGTGCTCAAATTTGGTTATAACTGAATTTATTATGATATGATTGTTAACTTTGTGAGCTCATATGCAGATTTACGGGGGATTTATAAAATAAATGCCCCAAACTACTTTTCGTACATGTTCGAATCAGGACAGATTGGCACTGTGCCAAACAAAAGTGCTAGAAAGGAGTTCTATAAATTGCCTGCGACCTTTAGGACTGCAAGGCAATGTTTGCAAGGCTTCCAATTGTTTGTTGAACCGTTGAACACGTAACAGCATTACATGCCACAATGTTAGTCAATAAGATTAATTAATAGAAGATGAGGTTTAAGGCAGAGTCCCATCGATGGAGGCTTCATGTGTAACAAGTTATAGAAGGAAAATACGAGGTAATGCAGAGAACTGGAAATGACAGAGAGTGTGGATTTTATTAAGCTACTATTGATGTTATCCTGTCACCTGTCTTCTTAAAAAAGTATTCCATTGATTCCTCCTACCATTTTGTTTAAAAATAGTGACTTAAACATGACTCAAAAAGAGGCTGTATTAGAGGAAAAAAGTACTAGTGGCTATAATGAAACCTACCTTTTAGGCGTGGCTGACTGCAAGATAAGCTATACGTCATAAAAGTTAAAAACAAAATCCTTACTTTAACATTTTATGTCATCATTTATTTTCTTATTATGCAATTTATATAAAATTTTATAACGGACATGTATTGAGGCAAAATTATTGTTTTGTATATGTTAGTAGTCAACCAAGCAAGGGATTACAAGGATCAAGAGCGAAAATAAGGAATTAAGTTTGGAAGAATCATCTAAAGGGGACAAGCCAAATGTTTTAAAATGGGCAAGACGTGCAATTAAACCAGCCCCTATGCTTGCTTCTGCCAAAAACGATGTGCCAATTATTGTGGAAAAAGAGAAGTTTTCAGCTCAAGAAGAGGCTCTATATTCCTGACTGACAACGAAGCAGGGGCAAAACTACCTTAATCCATAAGCTTGTAGAATTGTTAATTTATTTTATTATATACAAATAATAAGAAAGAGTGTTGAGGCATGTTGTGGCTAAGCCTTTACTTAGTACTAATAATGATCGTTTTCAATGGTATTCTACTAGTTATTATTTCTCATTAAAATGATTGATATGTAAAATTTGTAGTATTGCTGTGAAGCTCCCATTTGAGAATTTTCTTTCATGGTGTGATTGCATATGCATGGCTATGATAAAATAGGTCTCAAATTTCATAAGTCTGCTATAAATTTGTTCATTTTCTAGCATATTGTCACGGTCTTACTTTTTTAATTTTGAATAATCGCATAACTTTAGCACAATATGTCATTAAGTAAACTTTAAATTTCTTCAAACTCACGAAACAAGAAAAAAACTTAGAAAAAACTAGTTAAAGAACTAAGCAAAGCATGTAAGGAAAACTTGTATTTAATGATGAGCTTACAACTTTGTGGATGCTTACAAATGAGGAGATCCCCTATTTTTATGCCTTTTCCCCTCCTTAAGAAATTTTAGAAACTTCTTGAGAAATATCTAAATATCTAAAAATATTTTAAGTCTAATAAAATATTTAGTATAGTGTAGAATATTTTAGAAAACCCTTAAAAAAACTAAAGTATTCTAGAGAATTTTATACAATGTTTTACAAGGTTTTTACACACACACGCGCGCGCGCGCGCGTGCGAGAAAAATTAGAGAAAAAGGAATGTCTGTGACATTTTCCCTACTTAAACTCGCAATGCCCTTATTGCATCTTCTTCTTAGAATTTTTGAACTTGTTCTTAGAATTGCCATAATGCCTTTTCATGCTCCCAGCTAGTTTTGCTCTTAGGTATGTTCTTCCACTTGACCAAGTACTCACGATAGTTTGGCATGCCCCATCTCTGTATGAGTCTGTCTGCTAATATGTTCTTAACTTCTTTATTGAATGAAGTCATGATGGCAGTTAGTGCCTATTTTGGATCCTCTTGAGAAGGATCTTCTAAATCTCCATGATATGCCTTGAGTAGACTTACATAAAAGATTAGATGAATCTTAAAGTTTAAATGTAATTAAAGCTAGTAGAAAATCTTACTGACTTTTATGATGATTAAAAAGGTACCTTTATACTTTCACATTAATCATTTGTGAACCTTCCTTAGTGACTTGAATTGGTGGGGAAGAAACTTCATTATAAGTTGCTCACTTTACTTGAATTTAACTTATCTTTTCTTCTTATATATCCATTTTTTCATCCTCTTAAATGCTTTGTTTAAGTAAGTTTAGGCTAACTCAATTTGCTTGTGTCAAGACTTTACAAACTTGAAAACAGGTGAACTCTTGCTTTCATAATTTGTCGTAAGTGTAAAAAGTGTTGTAGGTTGTTGCTTTATTACCACTTGGAAGGGATTCTTTTTAGTTACCTAGCTTCTTTGTAAATCATAAGAGAATTGGGCTATATCAAGTAACTTTGCCCAATTTCACTGGTTAGCACTTATATAGTGCCTTAAGTATAACTCAAAAAATGCCTTGATGCACTCAGTTTATCCATCACGTTAAGGATGAAAACTTGTTAAAAAGTTTAAGTCTGTCCTAAGTAACTTATAAAGTTCTATCCAAAATCGTATGAAGTCCATTGAGACACTCTCCCACAGTCTTATTAGGATTAAAAAGGGCTCAAGTAGTCTTGCAGGAAGTTATTACTCAATCTTGTCCTATTCGCACATATGGTAAGTTTTTACATAGGATTCTACTTCATCTTGCATTTGCAACTAATGATAAGCAGTCTTTAATAAGGAAAGGGTGCACTTTATTGTGGGATGACCAGTTCACTGTGAATCATGACATTTTTTAATAAGATCTTTATAAAGATTCTCCCATCTAGGCTTAAAGACATGATTTCCTTTGGAGTAAAGTAGCTCATTGGTAAACCAAAATCTTTGCATCTTGCCTTCCTTTATTAGGACAATAAGATTCTTAGCAAAGGAATCTTGCATCAATCCTTCCTTAATCTAACTAAGTAAGGGCAATCCATTCTGCTAATTGAAGCCAACATTTCTATCTTGTGACTTAATGCGTTTGCGGCCATATTTGCCATACCTGACTTACTCTAAGCAAAAATCAAACCTGGTCAGAAAATCTTACCATCGTACTCATTTAGGACTCAACTTTTGTTAGGTCTAGAAATAGCTTATGGTAACATTGTTGATTATGATCATGAATTTCGAGTCTAAGAGATAATGTCGTCATATTCTCAAGTAATAAATAATAATTGTCATCTTTTTTTTTTAGCATAGTATAACATTATTTTGTTTCATTTAGCTTTCAACATTCATAGACAATTAGGTGCTCGTTTGCATGAGAACTCCACCAATGGCAAAGTCTGAGGCATCAATGTGCACCTTGTATGATTGTCATGAGGACCTTTTTAGGTCTCACACTGAGAGGGGGAGAGGGTGAATTAGTGTAAGATGCTCGCTTTTTATAAATCTTTTTAGATTTAACCTCTGTGACTTGTTAAAGTCAATGATCTAATTTTTATCTTTCTTCTTTATATGAGAGCAGTTATATGGATATCAATCAAACGCAAACACCCAAGAACACACAATAATTTTTATGTGGTTCACCCATAATGTATGAGCTATGTTCATGGTGTGATAAGATCACTTCTAAATCGCACAATCCACTTTTGTTATCAAAGGATACAGTTATGGTGTGAAAGGATCACCCCTTAACCATTTGTGGAAGGATTACTCCTTAACCACTTATAATGATCTCTTGATCACTTAATGGATTGATCTCCCGATCATTCCAAGGGTATCCTATCCCTTTTCAACAAGTTTATCAAAAGGTTTGTGACTAACACTTTCCTAAGAAGGATTACTCAATATGCACAAGGATTAGCTTCCTTGTAGCAAGTTGCCTCACCTGCTACCTTAGCAGGTTGCCTCTTTTGTTGCTGGACTTGTTGTTGGGGCATGTTTTCTCTTTTGCTGTTGCAAGTTGCCAAACTTACTGTTATTGCTACTTGCACCTATTGTTATTATTACTTGCTGCAACTTACTGGATGTGCTACTAAGGGTTGTGTTACTACAGGTTATGCTGTTGTAAGCTACTAAATGTGTTGCTGCAGGTTGTGCTGTTACAAGTTATGCTTGCTGCTGGTTGTACCTATAAGCTGCTGATTTCTCCTTAGTTTGCTACTTGTCCTTACTGTTATTGCTTGCTATTGGTTGTGCTTGCTATTACACTTATTAATATTGCTGTTATTGCTGCCAGCTACTACACCTCTCTTTAAGTGGCTGTTGCAACTTCTTCCTTGGGTGGCTCCTGCAACTCTTCCTCCCTTTAGTTTGGTCAGCTGCTACCTTCTTCTTTTCCCTTTGGTTTGGTCAACTACTACATTCTTCTTTCTTTGGTGTGGTTACTGCACACCTTCTTCTCTAGTTTGGTGTGGTTGTTGCACGCCCTCTTTTCTTGTTTGGTGTGGCTATTGCACACCCTTTCCTCTGGTTTAGTGTAGCTACTGCATGTCTCCTTTACTGGTTTAGTGTAGCTATTGCACATCTCTATGGTTGGTTTAGTGTGGTTGCTGGCTGTTGGCTACTGCAACTTTTCCTTCGGTTGGTGTGGTTGCCTCCTTTTTTGGTGTTTATTGTCACCTCTTCTTTGGTCAATTGTTGCTACAACTCTCTTGGTCGGTTGTTGCTCTCTCTTTGGCCAATTGCTGCACTCTCCTTGGTTGGTCGCACCTCTCCTTAGTGGTTGCCTTCTTTGCCTTGGCTGATCACTCTCTCTTTGGTGGTGACCTCTCTTTTTGCCACTGAACCTCTTTTTGCTGTTCTCTCTCAAAATTCTGTAGTACACATCGGTCTTGCAAGATGTATGGGGGTATTTATAGAGCCTTGAGATTAAGGTTACACAATTATTAACGAATAACATTGATTTCCAAAGGTTGCTTTACAATCAATGACTAGATTTGATTCCTAAAATTTAAGGTCAATAGTCAATATTTACTTCCTAAAATTTAGGGTCAATGGTTAGCCTTAACCCCTAAAATTTAGAGTCAACGGTTAATATTGACTTATCAATTTCAAGGTTGACCTATTATTAACAATTTTATCCAATGATCTCTCTACATCTCAATGACATTCATAACATCAAATTAACACATACAACCATGTGAGATGGTATTAATAACAAATTCAACATTAACCATCAAAGATGGGCTCAACAATCTCTCCCTTTGGATTTGTTGGCAACACTTTAAATCTAACTTTCAACAGTTAAGCATAAGCACAGTTCCCCCTAAAACATGCATCTTCCTTTTTGTATGTACTTGTACCTTTAACTCCTTTTTTTTTCTTGCTTCTCTCCCTTGACAATTTCTCCCCTTTTATTTATCAAGCTACTCCCCCTTTTAATCAATATATATTCTTTTTGGATTTATGCAAAATATCTCCCCTTTTGATAATAAATCCAAAGAACAATAAAATAAGAAAGGAGAGAAGGGTTAGAGGCATACCTCAGCCTCTAGGGGGTGGATGAATACATAAAGTCAGCCTTAACTTCTAAAATAACTCTCTTGACATAGGTTTGGTGAATATATTGGTAACTTGCTTCGTAATAGGCACATACTTTAGCTTTACTTCATTTTTCTCCACTCTTTCTTTAATGAAGTGGTACTTAATTTCAATATTTTTAGTTCTAAAGTGTTGGATAGGATTATTTGATAAATTGATGGCATTTTGGTTATTACAACCAATCAGCAATGGTAATTGCATATCCACCTTCAGATCTTCAAGCTATTGTTTTATCCATAGCAGTTGAGTACAAGCCTAAGTAACAGCCACATATTTAGCCTTTGCAGTACTTACAGTCCCTGAATTTTGCTTCTTGCTATGATATGAAACACATCTAGTGCTGAAATAAAATGCACCACCTAATGTTGACCTTCTGTCATCACAATTTTCAACTCAATCAGCATCTGTATACCTATACAAATTAAGTTGTCCACTTTTGTCATAAAGTAGCCTATAATTTGTTGTGCCTTTCACATATCTCAGAATTCTCTTAGCAGCCCATAAGATGTGATTCCTTAGGCTCACTTTGAAATCTAGCACAAAGTATTACAACAAAAACAAGATCAAACCTTGATGTTGTCAAATACAGTAAGCTTTTAATCAACTTTCTGTATTCCTTTTGATTAACCATATTGCCTTCTTTATCTAATGGAAGCCATATTGTACCAGCTTAAATCAACAAGGGAGTTGATGCTTTACAAAACCTTGGAGGACTAATAACAAAGGCAAGGTCAAAGAAAATAAAAAAAGCTCTCAATAACTTGTTATGCGACATTTACTGTCAGGAAGTTACTAGGTACGAGTTAAGGATGATGGAGGTTTCACCAGGGCTTGCAAATGTGTCATCTATGGAGGAATTTGAGAACCATGGCCTTGGGAAGGAAGTTGGATTTGGAAGCCCATGTTTGGGAATTTAAATGAATTATTTTCATGGGTTATATTGTTATGTAGTGGGTTGAATGAATTTCAGCATCTTAATGGGTTATTTTCATAGGTTTTTATTATTATTTAGTGGGTTAGACGAATTTCCTTAATAAGCCCATCTTATTAGTTAGGGTTTCGGGGGTTAGCATATAAAAAAGGCAAAAAGGGTGGCTGGAGGGGGCAGAGCCATTTTCATGAGTGTATGAGCTATTTTCTCTGATTCTTTGAGAACTAATTCTGAACTTTCATACTTGAATTTGTTAGTTCAATAGACTTATCTTCTTCAACATTGTTGTTGTTAGAAGTGGTGTTTGAATTTTATAGTTCTGGTTCTTGGTTGTTTATAATCATTGGGTTAGAACTCTAAATCCCTCATCCTTTATTAAAACAATCCTATACCAATATTGGTGTTGGGTTTCGTTTACATATAATCGGAGTTCGTATCATTTGGTATCAAAGCCTTGGCTTTAACTCAGGTTAGTTATACTTTTGTTATCATCTCTTTTGTGTATTCTTCATTGTTGGTTGAATAACCAAAAAAAAAAAAACAAACAAAAACAAAATCATGTATTTCTTAGGTTGCCTTTTTGCTATTTGTTCCTTCTACAAAAATACCCATTAGTTAAACAAAAAAAAAACGGCTTCATTGCTCAATTGGTCATTTACTCAACTATATTCGATAATTGATTGTTATCCGATTACATTGCTCATATCATTGAATTCTTTGTCATTCTATTTGCTTTATTTCCCATCTTCTTAATTGTGTCACTTCTCTGAAGAGGTAGGTCTAGGATTGATATATTCAAGTTTTGTTTGTTCTGAATTTAGTTTGCTTGGAACTATTGAAAGAGCTCTTAGAATCTTGCAATTCATTGTGTGAAACACGAGAGTTGAGGATTACTATAATTGAGTGGAGAGCAAACACACAAGGGAGTGAGTTTTGTGAGGTATATTCTTTATTTACTAACAATTTTGCATATCTAATGCCTAATGCTAAAAAAGGTAGTTTCCCACATAGAGAGGAGGAAGTAGTTATTCTAGATTTCAAATTGCTTATGAAATCCTTAGAGTAGAAGTTTGATAGGATTGACCAAATGTTTTGGGAAGTTCGAGACAAGATGGATAAAATAGAAGGGGAATCGAGTGTCAATCCTAAGAGGCCAGCTGAGAGGGTCATAAAGGAACAATTTGAACATGACTTTGGTAAAGATGGTGATGATTATTATGATGACGGTGATAATGTTAGTAGAAACTTTAAAGGTGGATTTAGAGAAGGACATGGTAATAGGAATGGTGGAGGACTAAAAGGCAATGGAAATGTTTATGATAGGTATAATGGAGGTTGGGACAATAGAAATAGAGTGGAGGAAGGAGTAAACAAAAATCTTAGTAATATTAAAATGAAAATACCTTCTTTCCAAGGGAAAGCTAACCCTAATGTCTATTTGGATTGGAAACGAAGGGTAGAATTAATATATGAGTGCCACAACTTCACTTAGGAGAAGAAAGTGAAGTTAGCTGTGGCAGAATTTACTGATTATGCTCTAGTCTGGTGGAACCAACAAGTTACCACTAGGAGAAGAAATTTTGAGAAAACCATAAAAACATGGAATGAGTTGAAGACTATGATGAAAAGGAGATTTGTTCCCAGCTCTTATTATAGGGATTTGTATAACAAGTTGCAAAGCCTTACACAAGGTTCCAAGAGTGTGAAAGAGTACTATAAAGAGATGAAAATTGCTATGGTTAGGGCAAATGTAATGGAGGATAAGGAGGCAACCATGGCTAGGTTCCTCCAAGGGTTAAATAGAAGTATAGTTGATGTGGTAGAACTACAACACTATGTAGAGCTTGAAGACATGGTACACATTGCCATGAAAGTTAAGAGGCAACTTAAGGGAAGGAGCACTTCTAGATATAATCAAAACCTAGGTTCATCTTTTTTTAAGTCAAACTGGGGGAAGAAGGAAGAGAAGATGACTTCTAAGCTTAAAACCAATTCACATAGACCCAAGATAGTGGGGGCAGCCTGGAAAGGGGCAAATTTGAAGAAAAACTTAAGGGCACCCAAGGAAAAACTAGAGACATCAAATGCTTTAGATGTCTGGGTAGGGGTCATGTGGCTTCATAATGTCTTAACAAGAGAACCATATACCTTAAGAAGAATGGTAACTATGTGTCTGGCAGTAATGCTAGTGATGAAGACCAAATGCCACCATTAAAGGATGTTAATGACATTGATGAAGGGATAGAGTATCCAGATCATGTTGGAAGGCTTTTAGTAGTAAGGAGAGCCCTTAATGTGCAAGTTAAGGAGGAGGATGATATTGAGATGCAGCGGGAAAATATTTTCCATACTCGATGTTTGGTTTAAGATAGACTCTGTTGCTTGATCATTGATGGAGGCAGTTGCACTAATGTAGCAATTACAGAGTTGGTGAAAAAATTGAACTTGCCCACAACTAAACATCCTAGGCCATATAATTTGCAATGGTTGAATGACAGTGGAGTGGTAAAAGTGACTAAACAAGTTGTGGTTCCATTTTCCATTGGTAGATATAAGGACAAGTTGTTTTATGATGTTGTACTTATATAGGCCGAGCATTTATTATTGGGTGGTCCTTGGCAATTCGATAGAAAAGTTTTGTATAATGGTTACAAGAACCACTATTCTTTCACCATGGATGGAAAACCATTTACACTTGTTCCATTGACTCCAAAACAGGTGTATAAAGACCAAATGAGACTTTATGAAAGTGAGCAAAAGAGGAGGAACGAAAAGAAAGAGAGAGTCGAGAGAAAAGAAAGTGAAAAAGAGAAAAACAAGGTGAAAGCATTTGAGAGTGCTAAGTACAAGAGTGGTCAGGTTCACAAAAGTGAAGATGAAAGAAAACAAGTGAGTGTGTTTGCAAAAGAAACAGATGTTAGGGTTGCCTTCTAAGCTAGGCAACAAATGATCTTGATCCTTTACAAGGATTCTTATTTCTCTAACACTAACCTTGATTCATCTTTGCCTAGTGCTATTTCATCTTTATTGCAGGATTATAATGATGTATTCCCTAAGGAGATCCGAGATGGTTTACCACCAAAAAGAGGGATTGAACATCACATTGATTTTATTCTTGGAGCTCCCATTCCCAATAAGCCAGTGAATAGAAGTAATCTTGAGGAGACAAAGGAGCTTTAAAGGCAAGTTGATGAATTGCTGAAAAAGGGACATATAAGGGAGAGCATGAGTCCATGTGCAGTGCCAGTGTTGCTTGTGCCAAAGAAAGATGGATCTTGGAGGATGTATGTCGATTGTAAAGTTATCAACAAAATAATAGTGCTAATTTGAGGACAAATCATTTTAAGGAGAGTGGGAATGATGGAAGCCATATTGTACCAGCTCAAATCAATAAGAGAGTTAATACTTTGCAAAACCTTGGAGGACTAATGACAAGGGCAAGGTCAAAGAAAATAAAGGAAACTCTCAACAACTTGTTATGCAACATTTATTGTCAGAAAGTTACTAGATACGAGTTAAGGGTAATGGAGGCTTCACTAGGGCTTGCAAATGTGTCATTTGTGGAGGAATTTGAGAACCATGGCCTTGGGAAGGAAGTTGGATTTGGAAACTCATTTTTGGGCATTTAAATGGATTATTTTCATGGTTTATATTGTTATGTAGTGGGTTGAACGAATTTCAGCATCTCAATGGGTTATTTTCATGGGTTTTTATTATTATTTAGTAGGTTGGACAAATTTCCTTAATAAGCTCATCTTATTAGCTAAGGTTTTAGGGGTTAACATATAAAAAGGGTAAAAAGGGTAGCTAGAAGGGGCAAAGTCATTTTCATGAGTGTATAAGCTATTTTCTCTGGTTCTTTGAGAACTAATTCTAAACTTTCATTCTTGAGTGTGTTGGTTCAATAGACTTATCTTCTTCAACGTTGTTGTTATCAAGAGTAGCGTTTGAATCTTATAGTTCTGGTTCTTGGTTGTTTATAATCATTGGGTCAGAACTCCAAATCCCTTAACCTTTGTTAGAACGATCTTATACCTTTATTCTAACCATGATAGAAGTGCTTACTTCTTTAGAGTTCTCCATCCTAAACCTTTTTAACAACTCACAAGCATACTTCTCTTAAGAGAGAAAAATTCTAGCCTTGCAAAACCTATAACCCTAAGAAGAATTTCATTTCACCTAGCATGGACATCTCAAACTTCTTCATCTGATTAGCAAAAATAATGCAAAGTGCCTCTTTTTCAGCATCAAAGATTAAGTCATTAACATAAACCATAATAATTAACTAGCCCTGCTTATCTTCCTTTATACATGAGTTGTCATCCACATTCCCTTTTCTAAACTTCATATCTTTGAGACATGTGTTTAACTTGGAATACCATGCTCTTGGAGCTTGCTTTAAGCCATATAAAGCCTTGTTTAATTTGTATACACTTGAATTATCATGATCAAGTATAAAACCATCAGGTTGTTCGATAAATACCTCTTCTTCAAGGTCTCTATTCAGAAATGCAAACTTCATATCCATCTAATAAACTTTGTAGTTTCTTTGAGCAACAATGGCCATGAATATTCTGATTACTTTAAACCTAGCCATAGGAGCAAATGTCTCTTCAAAGTTAACACCTTCTATTTCTGAGTAGCCTTTGCAGATAAGTTTTGCCTTGTTTCTTACACCTTATCTTTTTCATTAAGCTTATTTTTGAAAACCCACTTGGTTCTAATGATGTCTTTCCCTTTAGGTCTAGGTACTAAACACCAAGTGTTGTTCTATTCAATTTTATCAAACTCTTCATTCTTGGCACATACCCATTCCTTGTGCTTTGATGCTTTTTCCACTAACTTAGATTTAACCTCAGAGATTAATGAGGTTTGTTCACCATCTTTTAGTCTTCTCCTAGTCTGCACAGAGTCCTCTATACTGCCAATAATATTTTTGGCCTCAACTTTAGCTCTGACTCTTTTATAAGTTTAGGAATGTCTTGATTCTTCTTCTTCATCACATGTAACTTAAGAATCAACATCTTCTTCATGCTGACTGGCCTTAAATTCACTACTTTTAGACTCTTTTTGGTTGTTATACATGGTATCTTCAGTTTCCTCATGTTATGATTGCATTGTAGAACTATCTTCAATCACTTTAACATTAAAGTTTTCCATTATTTTCAGCAACCTTTTGTTGTAGCATCTGAAGCCTCTTCCATTTGGTACATAGCCCAAGAATATGTCTTCATCAACCTTTTCATCAAATTTACCAAGATGCTTGCCTTCGACTTTAATGAGACACAGGCTTTCAAACACTTTAATGTATTTTACACTTAACTTCTTTCCATATCATAGCTCATAGGGTGTTTTCTCTATATGTGGTCTCATCAGGCATCTATTTTGAATCTAAGTTACTGTGGTGATAGCCTCTCTCCAGTAGCCATGTGAAGTACCAAGCTTAGCCAACACAGTTCTTAACATATCCACTAGACTTCTGTTCTTCCTTTCAGCCACTCCATTTTGTTGGGGTGTGTAAGGACTAACATATTCATGCTTCACTCCATGCTTCTCCAAATAATTTTTAAATTCACCGCATGTATGTTCTATCTCATTTTCCATCTTGAGCCTTTTAATTTTTCTCTCCAACTAATTTTCAACCAACCTCCTATAGCTCTCGAAATTATTGAGAGCCTTTGATTTATGTTTTAAGAACATAATACAATTCATTCTTGTAAAATCATCAATGAATGAGATGAAGTACCTATCACCCTTTGTTGATCTTTATCTTATAGGACCACAAATGTTCGAATGGATGAGCTCCAATGACTTCTTTGGTTGAATCTCCACATTTTTGTGAGGAACGTTCACCATCTTCCCTTTTTGACACATGCTACAAATTGTATCTCTCTCTCTTCTCAACTTGGTTACATCTCTTACAGCTTTATTTTTTAACAACTTATTTAGCCCCTTTTGTTTAAGATGTCTCAATCTTCTATGTCATAACAACTTCTCATCTTTAGTGCTTATATAACATATATTTTTGCTTCTGGGAACTTGGTATAAGTTTCCATTTATTCTTTCACCTTTAGTAAGAATAGCACTATCTCTTAATCTCTTTATTGTGCAGCCACTCTTGTTAAAAGTAATTTTATGTCTATCATCACAAAGCTGGCTAACACTAATGAGATTAAGTTTTAGCCCTTTAACATAAAGCACTTTCTTTGATTTTAGTTTTTCTACACCAATTTCAGTAGCATCGATACCTTGAATCTTTAAGGCACCATTATTGCCAAATTTGACTAACCTTCATCATATTTTGCTACTCCCTTCAACATCTTAGAGTCTCTTGTCATGTGTAAAGAGCAACCATTGTCCAAAATCCATAACTTTTCTTTCTTAAAAGCTTTTAACGCTGCTTTTATAGCCATAGTCTTTTCTCTTCCTCTTCTTCTTCTTTGGCCGAATGTAGGAGCATGTATGGGTTTTTTTGTTTGCACTCTTTGACCAAGCAACAATGTCAAGCAATTCTCAGCAGTGTATCCAACCTTTTCGTATCTTCCATAGATTTCTCCCAACAATTCAAATCTGTTCTTCAATAGAATATGACTTCTTTTCACCTAAGATTGTCTCCTTTCCTGATAGAGTCTCCCCCTAGACTCTTACTTTACATTCCTTTTCATTATAAGCCCATTATTCCAACATGAATTAGCCTTATGCCTATACTTACCACAGCTTCAGCAAAATCCTTCAAATCTGGGTTTTCTTCTTTTTCCAAATGCATATTTCCTATCTTCAGAAACTATTGTGGCAACCTCCTCTCTATCTTTGACAACTTGTCTCCTTTGGATGAGACTTTTCACCACATCTTTTTTAACCCATTTTAGCTTAGGTTGGTTTTTCTTCTCCATAGCATTATTATGTTTGCTTTCAGGTACAAATACAATTTTCTTCTTCTCTTTTACCTTCTCACTTGGCTTTTCAATATAGCTAAGTCCTTTCTTCCTTATGAAATGAGGTCTTTGATTGCTTAAACACTCATCCAACTTTCTAGTAGCATCCTCTTTGATGGCATTTGCTAAAGACGACTTTCCTTTTACTTTCATGGCCTGCATAAAGCTTTTATCATGCTTCCTCAATTTGGACTCAGCCTTATGGAGCTTGGCCTGCAAAATCAGAACCTTTTGCTCTTGTGCAATCACCTTAACACTAAGATCTTCGTGTATCTTGCCCTACTCTGCCTCAAATACGCTCAACTCCTTAATTCTCTTCAAATACTCCTTTTCTTTTGCTTTAAACTCCTTTACTTTCACTGGGAGATCAAATTTATCAACAACAGAATTTTTATATAGCTTCTTAAAATGCTTTACCTCATTTTTCAGCTTGTTGTTTCTATGTAAACAAGCTCTCAATTCATTTTCAAGTTACTGAACCAACTTATCCTCTTCCTCTTCTATTGATTCCTCATCACTTGAAGATTCTTGATCATCATTTACTTAAACAACCAGTATATCCTTTATAACCTCATCATCGGAAATCAACTTCTTCTTTAGAATCTTCTTCGTCCAACTCGTCCAACTTGTTAAAAAGATTCTTTCTTTTGGATCTGAAGAATAACTTTTTCCCTTTGGCACTTAAATTTCCAGTTTTAAAATAACTGGACTGCTTTGTTCTCCTCCTTGGGACTAGTTCATTATCATCATCACCGTTTGCATCTCTTCTCTTTAGGCAATTCACGACAAAGTGTCCAATAGCTCCACACCTGAAACATTGTAAGGATAATTTTCCCTTGTACTTCCCTTTTCTTTTCCTCATATTCTTGGTGATATATGCCATGACTTTCTCCAATTTAGTATCACCATTTTCTTCTTCAGAGCTGCTGTCGAATTCTTTTTTTTAGTCTTTAATATTTAGTTTCTTCATTGCTTGGAAAACTAACTCTTTCTCCACCTTGAACTTTTTTTCTTTCTTTATTGGAGCTATTCTCATTTTATAAGCTACCAATACGCTATACAAATCATCTAGGGGCAACTTGTCCAAGCCCTTATCTTCTATAAAAGAAACCTTCGCATTGTAAACTTTTAGTAAGGTTCTAAGTATCTTCCTTATCATATTAACATCATTGATCTCCTCTCTATAGCTTCTAATGAAGCACACAATTTCGTTGACTCTTGTGAAGAAGGCATCCATAAATTTATCATTTTGCATCTTTACGTCTTCAAATCTGCTAATCTAGATTTGTAACTTGGCTTCCTTTACAACTTTGTCTCCTTCATAAATGTTCTTCAATTTGTCCTAAATTTGTTTGGATGTGTTGTACCTCACTACTTTGGTAAATTCTTTATCTGACAAGAAGGCATATAAGACATTTCTGGCCTTTCCATCACACTCCAAATTCTTCTTATCAACAGGCGTCATAGCATTACCTTCAGCAACAGGGATGAATCTACTAACAGTAGACTCAGACATATCAAGATTAAGTGACATCAGATATGTGAGCATTTTATTCTTCCATAACTAATAATTCTATTCATTAAAAGTGGAAATGCCCTTGTCGTTAATACTGTTCAAGCTATCCATGATATTTATTAGTAAAGATTCACAGCAGCAATAAACACTATCAGATCAAAGTAAACAAATTAGATCAATAAAGGAAACCGACTCTAATATCACTTAATAAGGACCTTTTTAGGTCTCACACTAAGAGAGGGAAAGGGTGAATAAATATGCGATGCTTGCTTTTTATCAATCTTTTTGAATTTAACCTCTATGACTTGTTAGAGTCAATGATCTAATTTTTATCTTTTTTTTTTATGTGAGAGTAGTTGTACGTATATTAATTAAATGCAAACACCCAAGAACACACGACAATTTTTTACGTGGTTCACCCACAATGTGTTAGTTACGTCCACAGTGTGATAGGATCACTCCTAAATTACACAATCCACTCTTGTTATCAAGGGATACAATTATAGTGTGGAAGGATTACCCCTTAACCACTTACAATGATCTCTTTATCAAAAAGTTAATCTTCTAATCACTTCAAAGATATCTCACCCTTTTTTAACAAGTTTATCAAAAGGTTTATGACTAACACTTTCCTGATAAGGATTACTCAATGTGCAAAGGTTACCAATGCAAAATGCAGATCTTCTCTTCCCTTGTTACCGGTGTTACCTACCCTGCTGCCTTAGTAGGTTGCCTTACCTGCTGCCTTCACAGGTTGCCTCCTCTACTGCTGTAAGCTACCAGACTTGTTATTATTGTTACTTACTGTAACCTATTAGATGTGCTGCTAAGGGTTGTGTTGCTGCAAGCTGCTAAGGGTTGTGTTGCTGCAAGCTGCTAAATGTGGTGTTGCAAGTTGTACTGCTACAAGCTGTTAGATGTGCTGCTACAGGTTATGCTGCTATAGGTTGTATTGCTGCAAGTTATGCCTGTTACTGGTCATGCTTGTAAGCTATTGGTTTCTCCTTGGTTTACTGCCTACCCTTGGTGCTATTGCTTGTTACTAGTTGTGCCTACAAACTGTTGGTTTCTCTTTGGTTTGCTGCTTACCTTTGTTGTTATTGCTTGTTGCTCATTGTGCTTACTGTTGTATTTGTTAGTATTACTGCCAACTACTACACCTCTCATTGAGTGGCTGTTGCAACTTCTTCCTTGGGTGGCTACTACAACTCCTTCTCCTTTTGGTTTGGCCGACTGCTGCACTATCCTTAGTCGGGTGCACCTTTCCTTGATGGCTGCCTTCTTTACCTTAGTCGATTACTCTCTCTTTGGTGGTTGCCTCTCTCTTTGTCGTTCTCTCTCAAAATTCTGCAACATACATAGGTCTTGCAAGATTCATAGGAGTATTTATAGACCTTGAGATTAGGGTTACACAATCTTTAATGATCAGTATTAATTCCCAAAGGTTGCCCTACAATTAACAACCAGATTTGATTCTTAAATTTAAGGTCAATGGTTGACATTGACTTCTTAAAATTCAGGGTCAATGGTCAACAGTCAATGATTAGCCTTAACCCCTAAAATTTAAGGTCAACAGTCAATAGTTAACATTGACTCATCAACTTCAGGGTTGACCTGCCATCAATGGTTTTGCCCAAGGACCTCTCTACATCTTAACAGCATTCATAACATCAAATCAACACATAAAACCATGTAAGATGGTGTTAACAACAAATCCAACATTAGCCATTAAAGATGGGCTCAACAGACTTGGAGTGAATGAATAGGATTAAGACTAGCTCTTCACACACAATTACCTTAAGTTCAATGAATGCTTATTAACACTTCACATTCCACTCTTAAAGATAGTTTTTCTTGAGGAAAGCAAAATAGCTCCTATCAAATAGTTCTTAATGAAATAGTGATAGTAATTTACAAGATCAAGAAATGATCATAATTCATGCACCTTCATCGGTGGCTCCTGGTCTCAGATGGCTTGAACATTAAACTCATCCATCTTAAGCTTCCCATCCTTAATTTTATAGCCTTATAGCATCACCTCCTTTTGTGTGAATGAATACTTTATTTTCTTGATGTATAGCTCATTTTCCGTAGCACTTGAAATACTTTGTTTAGATGCTACACATGTTCCTCCGAGGTATAATTATACAATACAATGTCATCTAAATATATGATTATTAATTAATCTAGGTATGGGTGAAAAAACTTGTTCATCAAAGTACAAAAAATGGTTGATGTATTTGTTAATCTAAACGACATGAATAAGAACTCATATGACCTATAGCTTGTGACACATATTGTTTTTGAATCATCCCTTTCCACAATCAGTACTTGATAGTATCTTGAACGCAAATCCAACTTAGTAAAATACCAAGCATTGCTAAGTTAGTTGAAGAGATCAGCAATTAGGGGTATCGGGTACTTGTTCTTGATAATCATTTTATTGAATATCTGATAATCAATACATATCTTAAAGGAATCATCTTTCTTTTTCTAAAAAAGAACTGGTTTGCCATAGGGTGTCTTAAACAATCAAATAAATATAACATTAAGCAACTTTTTCAAATTTCTTTATAACTTTGCTAGTTAAGGTGGCACTATGTAGTAGGGTCCTATGGCTAATGGCCTAACCCTGGTCCTAACTCGATCTTATGGTCTACTTTTGGTCTCATTGGAAGTTTCTACAGTAACTCCTCAGGCATCACATCTTTAAAATTATTAAAGATTAATTGTATTTACTTTGAAATATTAGACAAAGGGCTTAACTTATCATTATTGTGCTCTTTTTGAAAGGCAAGGTAACTATCCTCATTTTGTCTTACAACTTTCTTAAACTAAATTATAGATAACACCTTAAGTTGGGGCTTACTCGCTCTTTCAATAAAGATGACACAAGTTTTCTCCCTATTCATAATGTATATTATGTTGGCAAAAGAAACTGGAAGTGCCTTGACTTAATCGAGGAACTACATCCCTAAAATTACCTTAATGTGATTTAAGGGTACCACCAAAAATCCAATTGATCCATCCATGTCCCAATGTTGGTTTACACATCAAGAACAACACCTTGAATGGGCTTAGCCAATGAATTAATGACTTTCATGGAACCTTCACCATTTATGACTTTAAGAACCAATCACTTGGTTTCTTCGATAGAGATAAAGTTGTGAGATGGACAATAGCAGTGCATGCAAATAGTAGCAATAGCACATGCGGACAGTAGCAGCATTGTGTGCAGATAGCAACAGCAGCGCAAACAAACAATAGCAACAGTGTGTGTGAACAGCAAGAGCAATGCATGTGAACAACAAGAGCGATGCGTATAGACATCAGACACTGCGCGCAAACAGAAGTAGCAGTGTGTGCAGACAGCAGTAACAGCTTATGTGGAAATAAGTAGCAGCGAGCGCGAACAACAGTAGCAGCGCATGTAAACAATAGCCACAATGCGTGCAAACAGCAACAACAACATGAACGGACAACAACAGTGCACACGAATAGTAGCAATAACGCTTGTGGACAGTAACAGCAACCCATGCGGACAACAATAGCAGCGTGTGTAGGTAGTACCGATAGCGAGTAAGACAACACCGACAGCAAAGGAAGGAGAAGATCCATATTTTGCATTAGCAATCTATACACATTAAGTGATCGTTCTCTAGGAAAGTTTTTACTATAAACTCTTGATAAACTTGCTAAAAAAGGAGGGGATACCCTTTGTAATAATCAGGAGATCATGGTTAAGGAGTGATCCTTTCACAACCAAATTGTATCCCTTGATAACAAGAGTAGATTGTGTGATTTAGGAGGGATCCTATCACACCGTGAATGTAACTCACACATTATTTTACCAATTTTGTGAGAAAAGATAATAGTTAAAATACATTTTATCCACTTTTGCAATCTTTGTATATTGCATGATAAAATTTAGATCTATAAAATTGATAAAACTAACTATAGAATTACACTGATTAATGTTGTTATGGATTTAGTGTTAGTTTAATCATAAAAATGACAATATAACTTACACTTCAAAAATGTTAGTTCACTATTAATTTATGATTTATGTATATTTGTTTATAGAGTTTCATTCTATTTTTTGTGACCACCATATAAGGTGCTAACATGTAATGTTGTAGCTATAATATCAAGTGTGGTGGCTAGATTACTTCATATAGCTATTTGTATTTAAATAGCCCTATCATTTAGGAAAACTTGTTACTTATTCATTTCTTTATTTAATTAAAACTTTTCTTAACTCATATATGCTAATGAAGTGTTACAGAAAGGTATGATATGGTGCTTACACTCCACTCCTAGTTTCAAATGATCAATCTTAAGTAATGTTAAGATATCAAACCATGTTATATTAGAGAAAACAAAAAAATAACTTTTTGTTAATGGAAAGATTCAAAAGTTCTCTGAGTTATTCTTACAAATGTGCTCTACTTTGAACATTGGTTGGCAATTTTAAATTTTACTAAACTAAAGTATAATTAAATCCAAATTTGATTTTGGTTTAACCTTCATCTCTTAACTATAGTTAAGATGCATTACAACACTATCTATGATATCTCAGGATTAAAAAGATTAACATAACTAAGAAATAGAATAAGAAATCAAAAATTGATAATTGTTTAAAAACTTATCATAAGATTTTAGACAATTTATCAGAGATATTTGAAATTAAACATAATGAGCAATGTTATCCCGTAACAAGTATACATGTCTGAACGTATGATCTTATAATTCAACTTCATACATAATTCAAATGTAAGATAAACAATATTTCACATGATACTTAAAAATATTTTTTATCAAATATTAATTTAATTGATAAAGTTATAAATGATTAAATAAGAAATTCAAATATCCAAATTTAATGTCAAATATTTATAAATGAAAGTATGGTTCTCTCTTTATCCCTTATATTAATATAATGTTAAATACAAAAATATATATAATATAACAAAAGTTAAATAATGAGTTATTTCCATCATAAAAAATGAGTTCAAAGGAAAGAAAATATACTTTATTAATTTTTCACATCAAAGATTTTATAAAATCTATATTAATTAGGTTCTACATGAAAAATATAAAATTCAAAGATTCATCATCAAAGTTATTTTATATCTAATGATTGATGCATAATTATAATTAAATTTTAGATTATTTTCATATGAAATATGATTTTTTTAATTATGAGAAAAATAAGATTTTCATAACTTTAACTTTATAATAAATAAGTATGATAAAGTAAATTTAAATCAATATAATTAACTATCATTTGTATAATTATATGTTAAATGACCATTACACCATGTCATTAATTAAATAGAATGAAATATGCTAATGAGGGTAATATAACATACTAATGGTCAACACAATATATACATTGGTAGAGTGATCGTAAAGTGAACGTTGACATGGTTTATATTGTGCATACATAAAAATTGGTTTGTGGTTAAGATTTACTAACATTATTTTAAAAAGTCTATCCTTTCTACGTGCAGTAAGACTTGTTACGTGTATCCTGAGTGCACATTATGGATAACTTTAATTAACATGCACATATATGAGAAGATACTTCACACCTGTACACTAAATTAGAATATGTATTACAAAAGTTTAGGCACAAAAACATATGTTGCCCTTTTTGAAAAAGATTATACATATTTGATTTTGTCTAAAAAGGTTAAAAATTATTGGTTATCTTAATGGTAGCCATCTTTATAAACACTTGGCCCCTTCAGAAATTATTCTTGATTTTGTCTTTAAATTCTCAATTGTTTTCATACAATCAGGGATATATTGCGTGGATGTATTTAATATGATGAATTAAACATATAATACATCATTATTAGCCCTTTTTTTCATTATTGTGACAATACAACAAGAACATCAAGTTAATTTTTTTAGTTTATTTAATTATTTTCTTAGAAACAACTTCCTATTATAAGTACAATAATGTAAATTTATGGTCTTAATATGTTCAGCTTAATAAGCTATCTTTTAATTTGTTTGAACTAATAATGTAGCTAGATTTGATTCACTAGATCAAAGCAACCATTTCAAGGGTAAAATTAGTAATGTGAAGCATTTTAAAGTTAAAAAGAAAGAAGTTGTGACACTTAACACCTTATCAAGTGCAAAATACCTAGTTGATGTACTTTATATTACTAAAATAGACCAAAACTTATTAAGTGTTAGATGAGTCAATGGATAAGAATTATGCCTTATTGTTTAAGGATGGAAAATACATAATCCTAAATCCTAAATGTCATGAATTTTTGGTTTTTAGTATACAAAACAAAAACATTAGTGTAAACTAGCATGAAATCTGTAAATTTGCTTATCTTAACTCTCTAGATGAAAATGTCTTATGGCATAAAAGGCTAAAACATCCTAATTATCCTTCTTTAAAGCAAATGCATGATTTAGATTTGGATATGCCTATAATACATCTGCAACCTCTAATTTATGAAGTCTATTAGAGGGGAAAGTAATGAAGGCAACCTTTTCCTTAATGACAAGCTTGGAGAGCCATTAATAGGTTGCAACTCATTCATACAAATCTTTATAGGCCAATGAGTATGCCTCTTTAAATGACAATAAACATTTTATCATCTTTATTGATAATGTAACTATATTTTGCTATATCTATTTCTTAAAGTCCAAATCTAAATTTTTATGGTATTCATCACCAATTCATTGTGCATTATATTACATAGCATAATAAAGTCAATAAGAGGAAAAATAGGACCTTGATGAAAATGTCAAGGTACCTATTGTTTGAAAAGAATATGCCTAAATGTTTTTGGACTTAAGCTATCAACATAGCTAATTACTTGTGGAACAAACTCCATATAAGGCCCAGTATGGAGTTTAACCTTTATTGCATCATTTTGAGGTCTTTGAATATGTTTGCTACATCTTAATTTTTGAAACCAATAAAGATAAATTTGGTGAAAGAATATAAGCTGATATCTTTCTGGGATATAACAACCAATCAAAGGCCTATAGGGCCTATGATTACAACACAAGCAAAGTAATTGTAAATAAAAACATAAAGTTTAATGAGGAAACTAGCCTAAATTGGAATAAGGCCTAAGTCAATGAAAAAAAGATGTCATCCAACTTTAATTCTAGCCCCTTAATAGTAGGAAATGATATTGTAACATATTAGGTAGCTAATTTTAATCGTAAAGGAAATAAGGCCTTTGGAAAATATCTATACTAGAGGAAATATGACTATACTAGAACCAATTAGCTTTACGTAGGCTTTAAAATCAAATGCTTGGAATGATGCTATAAAGAAGGAATTAACTAGATTCATAAAAACTAAACTTAAGACTTATTTGATAGACTTGTTAATAGAAAGACAAATGGAGTAAAATGGATAAACATGGTGAAACTAAATACAGATAGGTTAGTTAACAAGCTAAAAGCCAAGTTAGTAATAAAAGTTACTCTCAACAATTTAGAACTAACTACACAAAAACATTTGTGCTATTACAAGGAATGATACAATTAGGTTGTTAGCTTTATCAACTTCTATGGGCTATAAGATATTTCAATTAGATGTTTAGTCTATTTTCTTAAATGAAACTCTTAAAGAACTAATATTTGTAGAACAACTAAGAGGGTTCCTTGTTAATTGAGCTAAAAACAAGGATTATATGTTTAAAAAATGTCATTTATATGCTAAAACAAGCTCCTTGAACTTAATATAACAAGATAGACATTCCCTTGCTTTAATAAAATTTTGTCGAAAGTCAAAATGATGGAACTATGCACAAAAAATCAAAAGGAGTTGAGTCAATAATTATTTCCATCTATATGGATGATATTTTGGTTACTAAAAACAATAAATTCATAATTAATAACTTTAAGACACATATAAGAGATGTTTTTAAAAGGATAAACTTAGTGAGATGAGCTTCTTAACACAAGCAGCTGTTTACTCACCAAAGAAGAAGAAAATCAACTCTGGCATAGGAGACTGGGACACTTAACACAGAAGAACATGAGGAAGCTGACCACTACTCATGTAATCAGAGACATTCCCGACCTCAGGAGAGAAAGAGTGTATGTTTGCTCAGCATGCTCTAACGGAAAATATACCAGAAAGTAGTATAAGACCAAAGAGTTCAGTTCTGAAGCAATGCTTGACATTATGCATACTGATTTGTGTGGACCGATTAGGACAAAAGGGTTGAATGGTGAGAGGTACTTCATCTTGTTTGTTGATGATTATTCCAGAAGGACCTGCATCATGCACCTCAAACACAAGTCAGAAGTTTTGAAATGCTTCAAGAGATACAGAAGATTGGTTGAAAATGAGAGTGGAAAGAAGATCAAAGTATTGAGGTCAGATTAAGGCACTGAATTTACAAATGAAGCTTTTGAAGATTACCTTAAGAAGTAAGGTATTCACCATCAGATGGCAGCAGCAAGAACACCTCAATAGAACGGGGTGGTAGAGAGAAAAAATAAAGCTGTGGTTGAAATGGCAAGAACTCTACTGCTGGAATCCAAGTTTCACACAAGATTTTGGACAGAAGCAACATTTACAGCTATACATCTACTGAATAGAGTCTTACTAAGGCCCAATACTAATAAAACTCCATATGAGCTATAGAGTGGGAAGAAGACAACAGCCAAGTATCTCAAAATCTTTGGTAGCCCATGTTTTGTGAAGAATAAGGAGCAAAACTTGGGAAAATTCAATGCTAGGTCTGATGAAGGCATCTTTATGGGATACTCAGCAAAGACAAAGGGTTACAGAGTTTTCCTGCATAAGTTGGGAAAAGTTATCACGTCCAGTGATGTGAGAATAGATGAGAATTAGAAAACAATGTATAATGGAGAAGCTGAGGACAATGAAAAAGATGACTTCAAGATAGATGAAGAATCAGACCAACATGAAGAAGAGGGAAAAGAAGTAAGTTCAAACTCAGAGAAGAGTGAGTCTGAAGATGAAGAAAAAGATCCTCTTGCAACTAAGACTATGTAAGAAAGAAAGACAAAGAAAACGTGGACCAATGCTCATTAAGGAAATTAGATCATAGGTGACCCATCAGCAGGAGTAAAAACAAGAAGAAGAATTGTGGGAGCTACTGTTTTATTCTCACAAGTTGAACCTAAATCTGTTGAAGAGGCTACACAAGACAAAGCCTAGGTCAAAGCTATCAATAAGGAGCTGGATCAAATCAAGAAGAATGAAACATAGGAGCTGGTTCTAAGACCCACTAATAAGAATGTCATAGGAACAAAATGGGTGTTTAAAAATAAATACACTGAAGATGGCAAGGTGGTGAGGAATAAGGCTAAGCTGGTTTGCAAAGGCTACACTCAGATAGAAGGAGTAGAAGTTGATAAAACTTTTGCACCAGTGGCAAGGTTACAAACTATTAGAATGTTCCTAGCTTTGGCAGCACATAAGAGGTATAAAGTTTATCAGATGGATGTGAAATCAGCCTTTCTGAATGGGCTCCTGAAAGAAGAAATGTATATTGAACAACCTGATGGAGTACAAATCAGTGAGGATGAGACACACGTGTGCAAGCTGAAGAAAGCCTTATATGGCCTTAAACAAGCCCCAAGAGCATGGTACAGCAGGCTGGATGCGTATTTGAGAAAGTTGAACTTCAGAAGAGGAACAGTTGATAATAACCTATATTTGTTCAACTCAGAAAAAGGCCAGCTGATAACCATAGTATATGTAGATGACATCATCTTTGGAGGGGATCACTCTGAGCTATGCCAAGATTTTGCACAGAAGATCAGTGAGGAATTTGAGATGTCATTGATTGGAGAAATGAATTACTTTCTTGGATTACAGATAAAACAGTGTGAAGAAGGTATTTTTATTTCTCAGACGAAATATGCCAAAGAGATGCTGAAAAAGTTTGACATAGAGGATAGCAGACCTGTTAGTACCCCTATGACAGTGGATTGCAAGTTAACAAAAGATCAGGAGGGAAGGAGTACAAGCCCTATAGAATATAGGAAGATGATAGGGAGCCTTTTGTACCTTACAACATTAAGCTTGATCTTATGCAAGCTATGTGCGTTGTTGGCAGATTCCAAGCTGATCCTAAGGAATCTCATGTGTTAGCAGTGAAAAGAATCCTAAGATACCTCAAAGGGACACTGGAAATGGGTTTGTGGTATCCTGCCATGAATTCTATAAAACTACAAGCATACACTGATGCAAACTAGGCAGGAAGTATAGATGACAGAAAATCAACCAGCGGCTGCAACTTTTACTTGGGTTTAAAGTGTGTTGCATGGTTAAGTAGAAAGCAAAACAGTGTTGCTTTGAGCAAAGCTGAGGCTGAGTATATGGCTGCTTGTGCAACATGTACTCAGGTGATATGGATGCAAAGACAATTGGCAGACTTGGGTGTTGAAGTGAAGTTACCAGTAAGTGTACTTTGTGATAATCAAAATACTATTGATCTCAGCAAGAATCCGATTCAACATTCGCGGAGCAAGCATATTGACATCTAGTATCACTTCATCAAAGATCAAGTGGAACAGGGTACAATTCAGTTGGAGTATGTTGGCACTAAAAATCAAATTTTAGATATTCTAACTAAACTTCTGTCCACAGAGCTATTTGAAAAGCACAGATTGAGTCTATTTATGCAAATGCCTCCTCAAGCCTGAAAATCAGGTGAATCCTCCATCTCTACTTTGCAAGTTTTTCAGATTCGTAATTGGTTGGCAAAGGGGGAGAGAAGCAATAGTGCAGGGGAAGCTATTAAGAAGGGGGGGAGTGCATCTTTAAGGGGAGTTGTAATTGCTGCACAATGGCTTTTTTTGTTATGCTTGTTGCCAACAATTACAAAGGGGGAGATTATTGTTTCCACAGCCTTGTATGGGTTGTAATTGTTGTCAACTACATTTAAGTGAGCAAGTAATTTGAAGCCACATAGAGGGGTAAAAAAGTAAAGCCATATAGAGGGACAAGAGAGTAATTTGAAGCTACATGGCAAGAGAGTAATTTGAAGCTACATGGAAGGGCAAGGAAGTAAAACCACACAGCAACCCTAAAGAGATATACAATCGGGTAGGAAGGAGAAAGAAAAAGACGGCCAAAATCATAGACAGGGGGACGGCAGAACGATACGAAAGAAGAGAGGACGAAAAAAAAAGGAGAGAAAACCCGAGAACGGCCGAAGAGGGGTGGACGAAGAAAGAGAGACCATCGGCAGAAAAATATAGAAAACCAAAGACGACCAAAGGGGGGCTAGACGGCAGGACGAAAGATATACCACCGGAAAGAGCGAACAGAGAAGCTGTTGTACGAAGGAGAAAATCTGAGACAGCCAAAAGTGTGACGACAGACCACCGGCACACCAGCGATCGGCGAGGAGAAAACCGTGTGACGGCGAGAGAGAGATACCTGTGAGGAACGGCACACCACCGACAGAAAAAGGAGAAAATCCATGACAACCAAAATCAAATACGGGGCTGAACGGTAAAACAGATCCGGCTGGACGACATGAGACCAGAACGTGCAACGGCATGAGACCAGAACATGTGTCAACGTGAGACCAGAAACGTGTGTGAGGCGTGAGACCAGCAAAGCGGGCAAACCAGAAACGTGCGTGAGACGTGAAACGCCAAACCAGAAATGTAAGGCAAGCCGTGAGACAATGGGATAGTGAAATAGGAGACAAGTGAGACCGTGAGACGGTGAAAGCAGGAGCTGTGTAAGATAACCTAGAAAAGGAATTCAGCGAAGCATTAAAAAAACTTAACGTATTTCCAGATTTCTTCAAGAGAGGTTAGAGAGCATTGTAGTGAACTTCTAAGCGGCAGTACAGCAGCCTTTTCAATTCAACAGAGGCAAGACAAGTTAGAAGAAGGGTAGACACAGTAAGTGACACTCTTTGTATTATACTTGCTTAGTATTTGCAATAGTGAAAGGAGTAGAGGATTAAGACATCCATTGTAACTGGAATTCTCAAGTATAGTGGATTGTCTCAGTAGAGGGAAAGTCCCTACCACTGTGGATGTACGTCACATTGACGAAACCACGTAAATCTCATGTGTCTTTACTTTGTTTTACGTTCTGTGTTTGAATTGAGTTGTGTAAACACAGCAAAAGTATCAGCCAACCCATAACCTAACGAAGACCTAATAGGCAAGGTGTCTAAAAGGTGACTTTGGGGACTATTATGATTAGTAGGTAGCAATAAATCTACCTTAGTCAAATCTGAAAAAGAGTTCGCTTTTAAGAAGAGGTTGAAGTTGTTCACATATCTGCAAATTGTGGTGATACTGATTCACCCCCCTCTTAGTATCACAAACTAGTAGATCCTAGGGTAAAGTTGGGAACTTCAAATAAAGTCAATTGAGAGCTCCTTAACGTCAAAGGTATTAAAGGAGGCAGCTTTCAAAGCTATGAAACACTTAAAGATAAAAGAAGAGGAAGAATCATCCAGTGAGGATGATGATGGTGATGAGGAAGAAAGTAAAGGTGAAGTGTTGGCTTACTTCACAAGGAAATTCAAGAAGGGGTCTAAGAATGGAAAAGGACAGTTGTCCTTGAGATGTTATCGTTGTGAGCAGACTGGACACTTTGCTTCTCAGTACAAAGTGAAACTTGATCATGAAGATAAGGATGGTGATGATGAGCAGAATTCAAAATGGAGAAGACCATCGTTTAAATCAAAGAAGTCCAGCAAATAGACTGCTAACCCACAGAAGAAAAAGAGAGGCTCATTCAAGAGTTATGTGAGTCAGACAAAAGAAGCTGATAAGGAGGAAGATGAAGAATCATCAGATGAGCAGGCCTTTATGGCATCAACTCAAGGTGGTAGTTCAACCTCTAAAGAGGAAGAGGAGGTTGATGAAGAAGAATCAGATCTTGAAGATGAGTTGGAAGCAGCTTCAAAGGAGATAATCAGAAGGGGCAGAACCATAAAAAGGTTGTAGGCTCACATAAAGCAAGTTGAAGCAAAGTCTGAGGAAGCTGAAAGTCAAAAGGATGAAATAAGGGCTGAACATATTGACTTGAAGAGAATATTTGAAGAACAGATCAAATATGTGAAGACCTTACAATAGAGCTTAGCTTAAGGACTTCAACAATTGAAGAAATGGAAATAGAGTTGCTGAGACTTCAGCAACAACTCAAAAAGAGTGAGGAGAACTTGCAAAAGTTTGAAGCGGTAGGAGAAACAAGCTCTGCAAGAGAAAAGAAGAATAAAACTTTGCCACAGAAGTTGGAAGAGAAGGCTGTGACTCAAGAGAAGATAACTGAAGAAGAGAAGACAGTTATCAAACCAAAGCTAGGGCCAAAAATGATGTATATGGTTAAAGAGCAGCAGCCCATAGCTACTACGTCTCATAAAGAAAAGAAGGTCAGCCAGCAAAGGGCTACGGCTGAACAGAAGAAAGAGAAGAAGGTGACTGAAATGAAAGTCACACAAGCAAAGAAACCAGCAACTTTGCCTACACAGCAAGTAATGAACAGAAGAAAACAAGCTGTAAGTAGACCCAAGAAGAGGCAGTTTCAAGGTCACTGTCTTTATTATGGAGTTTAGGGTTATAAGGCGAGTAACTGCTAGTGAGAAGGCCAGTATATGTCTCCAACTTGAGAAGATACGATGCTGCATATAGGGGGAGACAATACAGAATTCAGAAAAGAATACATGTCGTGAGTTCTTCCACATACTATAAAAGGCAAGAACACGTTAACAAGGATTGTTGGTGAAAGCCCAAACCAGTGGTTTCAAAGAACAAGTTTGCTATATTAGCAGACTTGAAACAGTGTGAAAGGTGCGGGCAGGATGGCCATAATGCCAAGAGATGCATGACACTTCTCCCTGAGCAAGAGAAGGCACTCAATGGCACAGTGAAAACAAGTGGTGCAGTCAAAGCTGAGAAAAAGGAGAAAGCTATCTTCTAGCCAGTTCAAAAAAAGGAATATAAAGCTAAAAAGGAGGTGGCTAATATAGCTGAAATTGCACTAAAGGCTAACTACAAGGATAAGCAGTGAATCCTTGACAGTAGATGCACTTCACACATGACGGGAGACGAGAGTAAATTGTCAAAGCTAAACGAGTCAAGAGAAGGCAGAGACAAGTTTGGCAATGATGATTCACTCAACATCAGTGGTCAATGGTCAGTGAATATTGGAAGAGGAAAGCTGAAAGATGTTCTACACATTGAAGGACTCAAATATAATCTAGCATCTGTCAGTCAACTATGCAATGAAGACCATAAGGTAGTATTCACAAAAACAGGTTGTCATGTAAAGAGTAAAGAGGGCAATACTGTTGCAGCTGGGAAAAGAACAGCTGAAAATTTGTATGTGATTGATGAGGACAAGACAAACAGCTGTTTACTTACAAAAGAAGAAGAAAATCAACTCTAGCATAGGAGGCTGGGACACTTAACACAGAAGAACATGAGGAAGCTAACCACTACTCATGCAATTAGAGACATTCCCGACCTCTGGAGAGAGAGAGAGAGTATGTTTGCTCAGCATGCTCTAAAGGAAAACATGCCAGAAAGTAGTATAAGACCAAAGAGTTCAGTTCTAAAGCAGTGCTTGACATTGTGCATACTGATTTGTGTGAACTGATGAGGACAAAAGGGTTGAATGGTGAAAGGTATTTCATCTTGTTTGTTGATGATTATTCCAAAAGGAACTACATCATGCACCTCAAACACAAGTCAGAAGTTCTGAATTGCTTCAAGCGATACAGAAGATTGGCTGAAAATGAGAGTGGAAGGAAGATCAAAGTATTGAGGTCAGATCAAGGCACTGAATTTACAAATAAAGCTTTTGAAGATTACCTTAAAAAGCATGGAATTCGTCACCAAATGGCAGCAGCAAGAACACCTCAACAGAACGAGATGGTAGAGAGGAAAAATAGAGCTGTGGTTGACATAGCAAGAACTCTACTGCTGGAATCCAAGCTTCATACAAGATTTTGGACAGAAGCAATATTTACAGCCGTGCACCTACTGAACAGTGTTCTACTAAGGCCCAATACTAATAAGACTCCATATGAGCTATGGAGTGGGAAAAATACAATAGCCAAGTATCTTAGAATCTTTGGCAACCCATGTTTTATGAAGAATAAGGAGCAAAACTTGGGAAAATTCAATGCTAGATCTGATGAAGGCATCTTTGTGGGATACTCAGCAAAGACAAAAGTTTACAGAGTTTTCCTGCATAAACTGGGAAAAATGATCACGTCCAGTGATGTGAGAATAGATGAGAACTGGAAAACAATACAAAATGAAGAAGCTGGGGACAATGAAGAAGATGACTTCAATGTAGATGAAGAATTAGACCAACCTGAAGAAAAGGAACAAGAAGTAAGTTCAGACTCAGAGAAGAGTGAGTCTAAAGATGAAGAAAGAGATCCTCTTGCAACTAAGACTATGCAAGAAAGAAGGACAAAGAAAACGTGGACTAGCGCTCATCAAGGAAATCAGATCATAGGTGACCCATTAACAGGAGTTACAACAAGAAGAAGAATTATAGGAGCTACTGCTTTACTCTCATAAGTTGAACCTAAATCTGTTGAAGAGGCTACACAAGACAAAACCTGGGTCAAAGCTATTAATGAGGAGCTGGATCAAATCGAGAAGAATGATACATGGGAGCTAGTTCCAAGACCCACTAACAAGAATGTCATAGGAACAAAATGGGTGTTTAGGAATCAACACAATGAAGATGGCAAGGTGGTGAGGAACAAGGCCAGGTTGGTTTACAAAGGCTACACTCAAATAGAAGGCATAGATGTTGATGAAAATTTTGCACCAGTGGCAAGGTTAGAAACTATTAGAATGTTCCTAGCTTTGGCAGCGCACAAGAGGTATAAAGTCTATCAGATAGGTATGAAATCAGCCTTTCTGAATGGGCTCCTGAAAGAAGAAGTGTATATTGAACAACCTAATGGAGTACAAATCAGTGAGGATGAGACTTACGTGTGCAAGCTGAAGAAAGCCTTGTATGATCTTAAGCAAGCCCCAAGAGTATAGTACAATAGGCTGGATGCGTACTTGAGAAGGTTAAACTTCAGAAGAGGAACAGTTGATAATAACCTATATGTCTTCAACTCAGAGAAAGGCCAACTGATAACCATAGTATATGTAAATAACATCATCTTTGGAGGGGATCACTCTGAGCTATGCCAAGATTTTGCACAGAAGATGAGTGAGGAATTTGAGATGTCATTGATTGGAGAAATGACTTACTTTCTTGGATAAAAAATAAAACAGTGTGAAGAAGGTATTTTTATTTCTCAGATGAAATATGCCAAAGAGATGCTAAAAAAGTTTGGCATGAAGGATAGCAGACCTGTCAGTACCCCTATGACAATGGGCTGCAAGTTAACAAAAGATCAGGAGGGAAGGAGTACGAGCCCTACCGAATACAGGAAGATGATAGGGAGCCTTCTGTACCTTGCAGCATCAAGGCCTAATCTTTTGCAAGCTGTGTGCATTACCAGCAGATTTCAAGCTGATCCTAAAGAATCTCATGTGTTGGCAGTGAAAAGAATCCTAAGATACCTCAAAGGGACACTGGAAATGGGTTTGTAATATCCAGCCATAGATTCTATAAAACTATGAGCATACACTGATGCAGACTGGGCAGGAAGTATAGATGACAGAAAATCAACCAGTGGCTGGAGCTTCTACTTGGGTTCAAAGTGTGTTGCATGGTTAAGTAGAAAGCAAAACAGTGTTGCTTTGAGCACAGTTGAGGCTGACTATATAGCTGCTTGTGTAGCATGTACGCAGGTAATATGAATGCAAAGACAATTGGCCGATTTAGGTATTGAAGTGAAGTTACTAGTGAATGTACTTTGTGATAATCAAAGTGCTATTAATCTCAGCAAGAATCCGGTTCAACATTCGCGGAGCAAGCATATTAACATCCAGTATCACTTCATCAAAGATCAAGTGGAACAGGGTAAAATTCAGTTAGAGTATGTTGGCACTAAAGATCAAATTTCATATATTCTAACTAAACCTCTGTCCACAAAACTGTTTGAAAAGCACAGATTGAGTCTATCTGTGCAAATGCCTCCTCAAGCCTGAAGTTCAGGTGAATCCTCCATCTTTACTTTGCGAGTTTTTTCAGATTTGTAATTGGTTGGCAAAGGGGGAGAGAAGCAACAGTGCAGGGGGACTGCATATTTAGGGGGAGGTGAAATTGCTGCATAATGGCTTTTGTTGTAAGTGTTGCCAACAATTACAAAGGGGGAGATTATTGTTCTAACAACCTTGTATATGTTGTAATTGTTGTCAACTAGGTTTAAGTGTGCAAGAAAGTAAACCACATGGAAGGGCAAGAAAGTAAATCTGCTGCATAAGGGCAAGAACGTAAATCCGCCACATAAGCCCTATTAGGGTTTCATTGAAGAGAGTATATAAAGGCCTTGGAAGACAAAGCTAGAGGGGTGTGTCGAAAATTCAACCATTCGGAAAACCTATACAACCGGCCAACCAAAGAGACAATCAAGAAAAACCCTACCCTAAATTGCAAAACAGCATAAATGGCAAAGGTGGGTGATCGGCCAAAGAGAGAAAACAAGGGAGGAACGGTTGGACAGCAAAGAGAGAGTACACGGCTGGACAGCAAGAGAGGGTGGATGGCAAATCACAAATCAGAAAAGGTGGAACGGCCAAACACAAAACAACACGCCAAAACCAAAGAGTGAACGGCAAAACCACCACCAGCTGAAAGAGAGAGAACATCCAACCAACCATTTGGCCAACACAAAGAGAAACCGTCCAAAGAGAGAAACCGGCCAACACAAGCTAGGGCATTCGGCCAAGAGAGAAAACACAACCTTGAGAGAAAACCCTAAACGTCCAAGCAAGGAGACAACCAACCAAACACAAAGTAGGAACCGTCCAACACAAGAAAACGTTTGGCCAACATAAACTAAATGGAAAAGCAATCAACCAGCAAAAGAGGTGTGAATGGCAAGGAGGAGAACGGCCAAGGCAAGGTGAACAGCAATAAAGAGAGCACGGTCACAACACACCAACAGCAAGTGAGACCTTAGTGAGTCAAAACCCTACAACAAGGAAGAGTAAACCAGTTGGACAATAAGAGTGAACACACAGCAAACCAAGGGAGACCTTGGATAGCAAGGGAAACTAGGCAACGGCTGGAAGGAAACCATGTGACTCACAGTAAGAGAAGAGGCAAACGCACCATTAGTAAGAGAGGAGATAGCACACCGTCCGTAAAGGAAGAAAGGAGAAACCGTGAAAGAGGAGACCACCGGGAGAGCAAACCAAGCTGCCCGAAGGTGTGAAACAGATAAGGGCAAACCAGAAACGTGTGTAAGGCATGTGACCAGCAAGGCGTGCAAACCAGAAACGTACGTGAGTCGTGAAACCAGCAAAGCGTGTAAACCAGAAACATGCGTTAGACGTGAAGCGCCAAACCAGAAATGTAAGACAGGCTGTGAGATATGGAATGGCAAACCAAAAAAGTGAGGCGAGTTGTGAGACAGTGGGATAGTGAAATAGGAGACGGGTGAGACCGTGAGACGGTGAAAGCAGGAGCTGTGTAAGACAACCTAGAGAAGGAATTCGATGAAGCATTGAAAGAACTCAATGTATTTCTAGGTTTCTTCAAGAGAGGTTAGAGAGCGTTATGGTGAACTTCTAAGTGGCAGTGAAGCAGCCATTCAATTCAACAGAGGTAAGACAAGCTAGAAGAAAGGTAAACACAGTAAGTGACACTCTTTGTATTGTACTTGCTTAGTATTTGCAATAGTGAAAGGAGCAAAGGATTAAGACATCCATTGTAACTGGTATTCTTAAGTATAATGGATTGTCTCAGTAGAGGGAGAGTCCCTACCACCATGGATATACGTCACGTTGACAGAACCACGTAAATTTCGTGTGTCTTTACTTTGCTTTACGTTCTGTATTTTGAATTGAGTTATGTGAACGCAGCAAAAGTGTCAGCCAACCTATAACCTAACGAAGACCTAATAGGCAAGGTGTCTGAAAGGTGACTTTTGGGACTATTGTGATTAATAGGTAGCAGTAAATCTACCTTAGTCGAATCTGAGAAAGAGTTCGCTTTTAAGAAGAGGTTGAAGTTGTTCGCATATCTGCGAATTATGGTAATACTGATTCACCCCCCTCTCAGTATCACAAACTAGTAGATCCTAGGGTAAAGTCAAGAACTTCAAAGTTGATGATCCAATTTTTTATCTTACTTCTTTATGTGAAAGCAGCTATATAGATATCAAGCAAGCACAAGCACCCAAGAACACACAGAATTTGTACGTGGTTCACCCACAATTTGTGAGTTACGTCCACGATGTGATAAAATCACTCCTAGATCACACAATCCACTCTTGTTATCAAGGGATACAGTTGATGTTGTGGAAGGATCACTCCTTAACCACTTATGGAAGAATCAATTCTTAATCATTTACAATGATCTCATAATCACTAGAAAAGTTGATCTCCCAATCACTTGAAGGCTTGATCTCCCAATCACTCAAAGGATTGATCTCTCAATCACTCCAAGGGTCTCCCACCCTTTTTCAAGAAATACATAAACAGTTTATGATAAAACTTTCCTAAGAAAGATCACTCAACGTGTACAAGCTACTGTTGTATAAAATGGATCTTCTGTTTCCTCACTATCAATTTCTCTTCTTAAGCTTTATTGATCTCTCCTTTGCAAATTCTTTCCTCTGTAGGATTGCTCAGCTGCAGGTTATCTCCTCTACAAGTTCTCTCCTCTACAAGTTCTCTCCACTACAGGTTCTCTCCTCTCCAAGTTATCTCTGCTGCAGGTTATCTCCACTGCAGGTTCTCTCCTCTGCAAATTATCTCTGTTGCAAGTTCTCTCCTCTCCAAGTTATCTCCGCTACAAGTTCTGCCTCCTTCTGTCTTAGCAGGTTTTTCCCACTATTGCCAGTGCTGCCTCCTTTTACCTTGGCAAGTTCTCTCCTCAACTACTAATGCCTCCTTCTACCTTAGCAAATTCTCTCCTTAACTACCAGCGTTGCCTCCTTCTGCCTTGGCAAGTTTTCTCCCCTGCTACCAGTGTTGCCTCCTTCTGCCTTAGCAAGTTTTCTCCTCTACTACCAGTGCTGCCTCCTTCTACCTTGGCAGGTTCTCTCTTCGGCAAGTTCTCTTCTTTACAAGTTCTCTTCTTTACAAGTTCTTTTCGTTACTAGTCAGTTCTCTCCAATCTCTGCAAGTTTCTCTTCTCTACTGGTTACTGATTCTACTGCTACAAACTGCTAAAAACTTTTTCTTTCTGTAGCTGCTCCTTTTTCTTCCTCTTACTGCCACTGTTGCATTCTCCTTACTACTACTACTACCTTCTCCTTACTGTAGCTGTTACCTTCTTCTTGTTGCTACTATTTCCTTTTCCTTGCTACAGTTGTTGCCTTCTCCTTGTTACAATTGTTGTCTTCTCCTTACTGCTTCTGCTACTACCTTCTCCTGGTTGCAACTACACTCTCCTTCTTCCTCTAGTGCTACTACTGTTTTCTTTTGTCACTACACTCTCCTTCTTCCTTAGGTGCTGCTGCTGTTTTCCTTTGCCATTAGACTCTCTTCCTGGATGCTACTACTGTCTTTTCTCCTAGATGCTGCTACTGTCTTTTCTCCTGGATGTTGCTACACTTTCTCCTTTTGGGTGTTGTTGCTGTCTCCTTCTTTTTTGGTGCAGATTTCTCCTTCTCCCTTTACTGGGCTATCTCCTTCTTTTTGGGTACAACTATCTCCTTTTCCCTTTGGTGTGGCTATCTTCTTCTCCCTTCGGTGCGACTGTCTCCTTTTCCCTTTAGTGGCTGCTCTTTTGCTGTTCTTTCTTATTTTCTCTATTACGTTTCTGCAACACTCACCTCTCTTAACAACTGCATAAATATATTTATAAGCTTTGAATTTAGAATTACCCTATCATCGACAGTTAGCATTAATTCCTAAAGGTTGCCCTACAATCAATAGTTAGCATTGATCCTTAAGGGTTGCCCTACAATCAACAGTTAGCATTGATCCCTAAAATTTAAGGTCAATAGTCAGCATTGACTCATTAACTTTAAGGTTGACCTGCCACCAACGGTTTTGACCAACGATCTCTCTACATCTTAAGCTCTTTGACGAATACAAAATGCACCTGTGGGCAACAAATACATCTTGACAAATCTATAAGATGTTGTTAACAACAGATCTAACATTAACCATCAAAGATGGGTTCAACAATCTCCCCCTTTGAATTTATTGGCAACACATTAAATCTACAAATCAGTAATTAAGTACAAGTAATAGCTTTTGACATTTATATCTCCCCTTGAAACATGCATCTCCCTTTTTACATGTGGGCATGATACCAATTAGAAACAACCTTTAACTCTTCTTTTTTTCTGCTTCTCCCTCTTGACCATTTCTCCCCCTTTATTTGATTTTTCCCTTTGGATTTATCAAGCTACTCCCCCTTTTGATCAGTATATACTCTTTTTGGATTTATGCAAAATATCTCCCGCTTTAACAACAAATCCAAAAAACAGTAAAAAACGAAAGAGGAGAGGGGTTAGAGGCATACCTCAACCTCTAGAGAATAGCTAAATGCATAAGTTCAACCCCTTTTATCCAAGATGTCCCAATCTTCTTTAATACCATGTCACAATAAATTCTAATCTTTGGTGCTCATGTAGCATGTATTTTTACTTCTGAAAACTTAATATAAGTTTTCATTTGTTCTTTCACCCTTAGTAAGAACAAAACCATCACTTAATCTTTTTACTATACAGCCACTCTTATTGAAAGTTACTTTATGTCCATCATTATAAAGTTGGCTAACATTGATTAGATCGTATTTTAGCCCTTTAATATAAAGCATTTCCTCTGATTTCAATTTTTTTGTACCAATTTCAGCAGTACCAACACCTTTGATCTTTTAGGCACCATCATTGCCAAATATAATTAACCCTCCATCATACTTTACTACTTCCTTTAACACCTTGGAGTCTCCTGTCACGTGTGAAGAGTAGCCACTGTCCAAGATCCATGGCTTTTCTTTCTTAAAAGCTTTTAAGGCTACTTTAACAACCATAGCTATTTCTCTTCCTCTTCTTCTTCTTTGGCCGAATGTAAAAGCATGTATAGGCATTCTTCTTTGCACTCTTTGGCCTAAGCAACAATGTCAAGCAATCCTCAGCAGTATATCTAGCCTTTTCGCATCTTCCACAGATTTTTTCCAATCTATCAAATCTATTTCTCAATGAAATATGACTTCTTTTCACTTAAGGCTGTCTCATTTCTTGATAGAGTCTTTCCCTAGACTCTTGCCTCACATTCCTCTTTATTATAGACCCATTACTCCAGCACACACTAGCCTTGTACCCATACTTACCATAACTCCAGTAAAATCCTTCAAATCTGAATTTTCTTCTTTCATCAAATTCATATCTCCTATCTTTAACAATTGTTATGGTAACCTTTTGTTCATCTTTAACAACCTATTTCCTTTAGATTAGAGATTTCATCACATCTTTTCTAACCTATTTTAGCTTGGGTTGGGTTCTTTTCTCCACAACGTCATTATGTTTGCTCTTTAGTACAAACACAATTTTCTTCTTCTCTACTACCCTCTCATTTAACTTTTCAATATAGCCAAGTCCTTTCTTCCCTATGGAATAAGGACTTTGTTTGCTTAGACATTTATCCAATTTTTTGGTGGCATCCTCCTTGATAGCATTTGCTACAGATGACTCTCCTCTCACTTCTATGGTTTACATAAAGCTTTCTTCATACCTTTTCAGTTCAGACTCAACCTTGTGGAACTTGGCTTGCAAAATCAGCACCTCTTGCTGTTGTGCAATCATCTTAACGCCAAGATCTTCGTGTATCTTGCCTTGCTCTGCCTTAAGTACATTCAGCTCCTTAATTCTCTTTAAGTACTCCTTCTCTTTTGCTTCAAACCCCTTTTCTTTTACTTGGAGATCAGATTTGTCAACAACAAAATCCTCATAAAACTTCTTGAGATGTTTTACCTTTTTTTCCAGCTTGCTGTTTTTGTGCAAACAAGCTCTCAATTCATTCTCAAGTTGTTGCACCAACTTATTCTCTTCCTCTTTGATTGATTCCTCATCACTTGAAGAGTCTTGTTCAACATCTACTTGAGCAACCAGCACATTCTCTGCCGCGTCATCATTAGAATCATCATCAACTTCTTCTTTATCCAACTTGTTCAAAACATTTCTTCTTTTGGATCTAAAAAGTTGCTTTTTTTTCCTTTGGCACTTGAATTTCTAGCTTTAAAGTATTTGAATTTCTTTGTTCTCCTCCTTGGAACTGACTCATTATCATCATCATTATCAGCTTCTTTTCTTTTTGGGCAATCCATAGTAAAGTGCCCAATTACTTAACAACTAAAGCACTTTAAGGGTAATTTTTCCTTGTACTTCCCTTTTTTTTTCCTCATATTTTTGGTGATGTATGTCATAATTTTATCAAGTTTAGTATCACCGTCTTCAACTTAAAAGCTGCTATCAAATTCTTTTTCTTGTTCTTTAATCTTTAATTTTTTTCATTGCCTTAAAAGTCAACTCCTTCTCTACCTTAGGCTTCTTTTTTTTCTTCATTAGGGCTATTATCATTCATAAGTCACCAATATACTGTGAAAATCATCCAAGGGCAACCTATCCAAATCTCTATCTTCTATGGAGAAAACTTTGACATTAAAAGTTTCAAGTAAGGTTCTAAATATCTTTCTTACCACAATAGCATCGTTGATCTCCTCTCCATAGCCTCTAATAAAGCATACAATTTCATTTACTCTTATAAAAAAGGCATCCACAAATTCATTATTCAGCATCTTTATGTCTTTAAATTTGCTCCTCCAAATTTGTAGCTTAGCTTCCTTCACAACCTTATCTTCTTTATAAATATTCTTTAATTTGTCCCAAATTTGTTTAGCTATGTTGCACCCCATCACTTTAATGAATTATTTATTTGATAAGGAGGTATATAAGGCATTTTTTACCTTTCCATTACACTCTAAATTCTTTTTATCAATAGACATCATAGCAACACCTTCAACAATAGGATAAAACCACTAACAGCAGATTCAAACACATCCAAACCAAGTGACATCAAATATAGAAGCATTCTATTCTTCCATAACTGATAATTTTGTCCATCAAAAGTGAGAATGCCCTTGTTGTTAACACTCTTCATTCTATCTATGATATTAACCAACAATAAATGTAAAAACTTACAATAGCAACAAACAATTTTAGAATAAAGCAAATAGAATGGATCAATAAAGGAACTAGACTCTAATACCACTTGATGAGGGCCTTATTAGGTTTCACAATGAGAGGGGGAAAGGGTGAATCAGTGTAAAATGCTTACTTTTTACAAATCTATTCTGATTAAACCTCTATGACCTATTAAAGTCGATGATATAATTTTTTATCTTACTTCTTTAAGTGAGAGCGGCCATGTGGATATCAAGTAAGCACAAGTACCTGAGAACAAACAGAATTTTTACGTGGTTCACCCACAATGTGTGAGTTACGTTCACGGTGTGATAGGATCCTTAACTATTTACAATGATCTACCGATCATTAAAAGAGTTGATCTTTCAATCACTTGAAAGCTTGATCTCCCGATCACTTTAAGGGTCTCCAATCCTTTTTCAAGAAGCACATAAATAATTTATAACAAAACTTCTCTTAAAAAGATCACTCAATGTGTACAAGCTGCTATTGCAAAAAATGAATCTTTTCCTTCCTCACTATCAGTTTCTCTTCTTAAGCTTTACTGGTCTCTCCTCTACAGGTTCTCTCCGCTGCTCTATGCTGTAAGTTCTCTCCTCTGCAAGTTATCTCCGTTGTAGGTTATCTCCTGTCCAGGTTATCTCCGCTGTAAGTTCTGCCTCCTTCTATCTTAGTAGGTTTTCTCCTCTACTACCAATGTTGCCTCCTTCTGCCTTGGCAGGTTCTCTCTTCAAATGTCGATACTACCTCCTTCTGCCTTGGCCAGTTTTCTCCTCTGCTACTAGTGCTGCCTCCTTTTGCCTTAGTAGGCTTTCTCCTTTGTTGCCAATGCTACCTTCTTCTGCCTTGGCAGGTTCTCTCTTCTACAATTCTCTCTCTACAAGTTCTCTCCATTACTAGTCGGTTCTCTTTTGTCTCTGCAAGTTTCTCTTCTCTGCTGGTTACTGATTCTACTGTTACAAGCTCCTTGTTTCTGCAGTCGCTCCTCCTTCTTCCTCTTGCTACCACTGCTACCTTTTCCTTGCTGCAATTACTGGCTTCTTCTTGCTACTGCTGCTGCCTTCTCCTTACTGCAATTGTTGCCTTTTTCTTGCTACAATTACTGCCCTCTTCTTACTGCTACTGCTACCTTCTCCTAGTTGCAGCTACACTCTCCTTCTTCCTCTGGTGTTAGTGCTGTTTTCTTTTACTGCTGCACTCTCCTTCTTCCTTAGGTGCTACTGCTGTTTTCCTTTGTCGTTGCACTCTCCTCCTAGATGTTGTTGCTATCTCCTTCTCCCTTGGTGCTGCTGTCTCCTTCTTCTTTGGTGTGGCTGTCTCCTTCTCCCTTTAGTGGGCTATCTCTTTCTTTTTTGGTGTGGTTGTCTCCTTTTCCCTTTGGTATGGCTGTCTCCTTCTCCCTTTGGTGGCTACTCTTTTGCCATTCTCTCTTATTTTCTCTATTACGTTTCTGCAGTACCTACCTCTCTTGATAGCTATATAGATATATTTATAAGTCTTGAGTTTAAGGTTGCCCTATCATCAACAGTTTGCATTAATTTCCAAGGGTTGCCCTATAATCAATGGTTAGCATTAATTCCCAAGGGTTACCCTACAATCAACGGTTAGCATTGATCTCTAAGGGTTACCCTACAATCAATGGTTAGTAATGATCCCTAAAATTTAGGATCAACGGTCAGTATTGACTGATTGACTTTAGGGTTAACTTTGCCACCAACGGTTTTGACCAATGATCTCTCTACATCTCAAGCTCATTGACGAATACAAAATGCATATGTGGGTAGCAAACACATCTTGACAAATCTATGAGATATTGTTAACAACAAATCTAATATTAGTCATCAAAGATAGGCTCAACAAGTGAATTCTTGTCCTTATTGCTAAGCCCTATTGTAATCTAGTAGTTATTTGCTTACTTAATCATTCTTACTTGTAAAATTGGTCAAGTAAAGTTTCCCATGTCTGCTCTAATGCTAATCATCATTCTTGTACACAAACCCTTCAATATATTTTGGTAAAAAGGCTAATGAAGATAAAATTTTTTCTTCTCCAACTTTATGTTCTTTCCTACTTCAATCTGAAATTCTTCTTACAAGTAAGTTATATTTTTTCCTATACATATAAGAAACTTGAACGTTATCGTATATAGCAAATTATTAAAGAGCAAATTAGAATATTGATTTAAATAAAATAAAGAATAGTTACCTATCCATTGCCAACAAATGTTCAACTCCAGATCAATTAGGCTTCCTGATTTCATCAAATACTGATAAACCACAACATACTACATGACATGCTACGACAGTAATCAGTTATATGAAAAGTTTGGTTGAACGGTGAAACCCTTACCGGCCAAATATTGTGACTGTCGGCACTACCCTGCCTTAAAAATACTGTTGAAAGCACCGTAAATTGTTGAGTTGATTCTACCGGTTGTAGCACAATGATTAAAAGTACTTCCAAGTCTTAGACTGTGGCTGAAATACCATATTGCTCACAGCAACCAATAACACCAATTGGTGGTGGTACTTGTGGTTGCTGTCTTCCATGCCTGCCACTATTCCTCTTTCTAGCAGAAACAGGTCTTCTTATTCTCAATTATCCCTTCCTTGTAACTTGTAGATGTCTATATTTTGGCTTGCTCCGTCAGCAATTACCTCATTTCTTACATTATTTTTTGCCATAATTGTAATACAAGTCGTTAGCCACTCAGCCAATTGAAGATGGAATTCTCTGATTTCATTGGTCATGAAGTTGCACTTCTCAAGCGAATATACTGCAATGTCAATGGAGGAGTGAAAGGTGTTCTCTAATTCCCTGGTTCATCATTGCTCCATAACTGAAGTATTATCTTCTAAACCACTCTTGATGTTATTATGACAACAACGGATGTCCTTCTGCAACCCTCTCATTATAAATATTTCTGGCATAACATCCACATCTTTGAAATTTAGAACCTCCATTGCATGCTTGCATAACAAGCTCTAAACTCAAACAATTTGCAACTGTGACTTATCTCATCACTACTTGCATCATACCGAACTAAGAATTCATAGGACTGCCTTCGTCTAACATTACAAGGAATCAACATGCTCACTCTATATGCAGCAAAATTGCCTTCCTCATGAAAGCGCATCATGTCACAGTACCTAATATCAGTCAATTCCTTTTGTGCAAAGAGAAAGATATTATTGGTATCTACTGTTCTAAGCTGCATTTCCATAGGCCATTCAATAACACACAAAATATTTGTGTGACATGAAATGAAGTCTGCTTTCTTTTCTTTCTCTAGTTTCTCCTTCAAGGCCATTTCATCCTTATCAACAAATGATATTAACGCGCTGTGTGAATAGACACATCCATTAAAGAATGCATTCATGCTTTTATTTTTCTCTGTCAAAGATATTCCCGTCCAAAAGTTACCTTTAACATAAGTAGGCACTCCACATATGCCTCTTGCGATGAAGAGTTTATGACCAATCATTATCAAGTAGATGGAACGTGCTTGACATTTTTACTTGATTGATTTCAAACACATCAATCATGACAAAATCATTCACAGCACCCGTGAAGGAAGATTTAATCTCCATATACTTTTCTTTTCCGCTCATCTTTTAAGGAAGTTTGAATAATATGTACCATAAAAACCATCTGTGCCTTGGGTTTAGAAAAACTGTTGTAACACCTTTTCTGATAATAGGACATTGGTCGTGGTTATGAAGTCTAGATGCTTTCCATCCCTGCAATTCAACCACGTGTTGAACAACCATACCAAGGCATCTACTTCCTCATCGCTAATAAGAGCGCAACAAAACAGATAGACTACCCATGACAATTGACCCCCCTATAAAGGGTGTAAATGGCACGTTATATTTTTTAACAAGTTATGCAGTGTCAAATGTTACAAATTATTGACCTCTTCATATGTTGCCTTACTTTGAGCATCAGTTCAAAAATATTTTTTTAACATGTCATTTTCAGCAGGCTCAAAAACATAAAAAATAAATGAAAATCCTCACTAGTTTTCTACATTTTGACAAATAGTTTATATACCATTTCTGCATCCCTTTCTGCCAACTTTAGCCTCTTCATCTTACTCAAATGATTAGTTAAATTGGCCTTAAAGGCACGAAATCTCTTTGTGGCTCCAGCTTGACTTATAATTGGGCGTATATTTTTTGACAAACCTAAACTTTACATATCATTCAACTCCAACTATCGTTTCATTTGATCGTTAATTTCACAACGTTGTTGGATGAAATGAGAACTTGAAGGGTTATTGAAGGTATGGTTGTGTTCTAATAAGACCTTCGTAATGGTCCACATTCCTGAGAATTTTGTAAGACACACAAGGGCCTCACGTCCACTCTTGACACTATCCCTCTGTTTAATACTATTAAGACCCTTGTTCATCTGCACTCGTCCTTCGATGTACATTATTGGAACTTGTTTTCCCCAGTTACCGAATCTTTTCTAAGTCCTTTCTGTTCCAAATCCAGTTGCTCGTGCATTTGTCTTAAACATTTCGAATGCATCATCAACAAACAAAAACGTCACTCTAACTTCTAGTGCTTGCATGTTACGCCCAATCAACCTGTCACTCTTTTCCTACCCGGACGCACCATTGTCACCCTCCGAGACATGACCATGCTTGTTACATCACATTCAACTCCTCTAATAACAAGCCAGTCTTCATATTCCATTGATTCCCTGCAATCCACGAACTAAAATGGGTGATGAATTGATCAAAATATTATAAGCACAAAAATATTGAACTTCCAATAATGTAGAAGCAACACAATGTAAGAGACATGCATTTGCAATCTGCACAGATCATGCTTATTTATCTTCTCACTTAAATGATTAGACAACTCCATCCAAACCCAATACACAACATTGATTTACACTGATTGACACTGTAAAGTAATTGCAGTTAGTAGCTCTTAACACAAGATTTAGCAACTTGGGATCAATCTCATATTTAGGCACAAACAAATTTAAATCGACTATCCTCACTCTAACTCTGACATTAGTTGCAGTTAGTCCATTTAAAAACACAGTTTGTTCACCTTTTAATACATCATTTATTTCAAACGCAGAAACCAGAATTCACTTTAAAAAAATACTATAATTATGGTACATATTTATAGAATAACCGATGTTCAATGCTAAGATAATGCTTCTCAATTTGCTCCTTCCATTAATGCACAAACCAACATACCAGAAAACTATTACCTACTTTTTGCAAGGCTGCATGTCAATGTAATTTGTTGTAGTTGCTCGCTCTAAATAGGAGGTTTATTCACTTTTAAATACAATCTATTTCAACAGCAAAAAATCATTTGCCCTAATCATATACCTAATTACAGTACATCACTGATTTACAACTATTCATAGTTTCAAAACCTCTCCTCTTCCTTCCCAAGCATATGCTAAAAAAAGCACCAACGGAACCCTATATCTATTACTTTTGACATTAAGTGTCATTTCCATTAGTTGCAATTATTAGATCAACAAACAAGATTTTTACTCATTTACTAAATTCACTTATTTCCACAACTATGGACATTCAAAATTACTTAAATTAAGTAAATATTCATTTTGATGCACCTATTAGATAGCACTTTTTACCCTTATCCCACTATTGTTGGTTTCACTTACTAATTCTACAACTCACTCACATTCTACCCCTCAAATCAAATTACTAGAATAAATTTACACGTTTGGGCGCCATTATTAGTGAAGAAGCAGGGTAACATCACCTAAATAATTAAGCCCTACTTCCCTTCTTGCTACAAACTCAATCTCCAATTTCAACTTGTGATGTCATGTCACATCTCCCCATATTTTTTCTTGCCTAAACACTTTGCCTGCCGCAGGCGGTATTGTGCTGGTTGGGATGAAAATTTCTTCAGATGGGAGCGTACTGTCATCTCATTAGGTCCGCAGTGTTACTACTTATTTTTCACTTCCCTGCTCTATTTCTGGATCTTCTCCGTTCCAGGCAATCTTTGTGTTGGGCTGCTAGTTGTCTGATATTGAGGAGGAAAAAATTTGTTAAGATGGGAGGAAAAATTTCTGCTACCATTTCCCAGCTTCTTCTCCCTTCCCTCCTCGGTTCCCCGCCAACTACTGCCTCGTTTCCCCCGCAAATCTCCCACGCTTGCCTCCCATTATCATGTCAAATCAGCCACCAAACGTTAAAAAGTCAACGTGAATAGGAATGTCAGTCAACTAAGCCGTGTGGGCGCAACTCCCTGACATTTTCTGATAGTTTATTTACAAAGTCGCAAGATTTTTAGTATGCCATTATTGTCACCTCGATTTAACATTGGTTGACTTTAAAGTCAATCCACTAAGCTAGTGCCTGTGGGTGGGCTGTCCCATTTCACATGCTAATTTTATTACCTACCACCTTCCAGCCAAAAAAAAAAAAAAAAAAAATTAGTAATCGAGGATGGACCACCACCATGAACATCCAAACCCTCTTGTAACTTTCACATATTTTTTCCACTTTTTTTTCAAATACTGTGATGAAAGGATTTTAAATTTCAGAAAAATTGTACGAATTAGCCCACATACAGTAATTTTATAATTATTTATTGTAAATTTTTAAACATTTAATAATATTATAATATAAAATTGTGTCTGATATACATTAAAGTTGGAGTGTGTCACAAGAATTGTTATTATTTATAATTTTAGATATATAAAATAAAATAACTCTATCACCATCCAGTTGGGGGAAATGAGCCCGTGAAAAGAAAACAGGTTTTGGCTGGGGTCTAAAAACACTATATATAAAATGGAGACTGTCGGTGGATTCGTAGGAATTCAGACGGGCTCATAAGTCAAAGCTTAAAGATTTTGTCTTGTGTCTTTGTAATTCGGTGGGAGAACGCAAAGCCACCAAGAGTTTCTGTTCTGCAAACTGAAAAACTAAAATCTTATCCAGAGAGAGTTAGAGACCTTCGTAAAATTAGTTGGTTTGGGGCAGGAGCAAAGAAGGAGAACCGTGAAGAACGTTAAAGAGTTGGGGGCGAGCTATCGTTGAAGGATGAACGGTGATCAAACGTGCGGTGTTATGGAGTCGCAGTACATAGAGAGACACCATAGGCATCAGCCCAGAGAGAACCAATGCACTTCTTTTTTCTTCAAGCACATCAGAGCACCTGCTCACCTTGTAAGCTTTTATCATTATCATCATCATCTGGGTGTAGTTTTTGTCCGTCGATTTGCATAATTCTTGCTTGTTTTTAAAGCTTTAATAAATGGTCTTCTCTTTTGTGTTTTTCTATTTGGTTTTCGCCTCTATCTCTGTTTCTTGTAACCCTTTCTTTTTTTTTTTTTTTTTTTTTTTGAGTACTGGTTTTTGAGGCCCCGGTTCGTTGACTTTTGTTTGTTAATTTGGGAAAATTTTGTTGTTTTATAGTTTTTCGTTGAATTATTTGGATCAGGTCTGGTCACTGGTAAGGAGATTCGATCAGCCACAGAAGTACAAGCCATTTGTGAGCAGGTGTGTGGTGAATGGGGAGCTTGGAGTTGGAAGTGTTAGAGAAGTGAATGTGAAATCTGGACTCCCGGCCACTACCAGTACCGAGAGGTTAGAACTTCTCAATGATGAGGAGCATATTATGGGTATTAAGATTGTTGGTGGTGATCATAGACTAAAGGTACAATTTTTAGTTTATCGATTTACTTGTAATTTATTCTGTGATTTTGTCAATGTTTGTTCTTGCTATTTTAGTCTCGTGTTAAACAAATTTAGATACACTTTTGAGCTTTCTGTGTTTATATCAGGATTTGATGACATAATAGTCATCGTTAAGAAATCTGTGGTTTTAACTGTGGGCTAGTGGCCGGTTTTTATATCATCGTTTCTGTATTTGATGTGAAGCTTTACTGATTTCTTTGTTGTGGCATCATCTTGGCTACTCAGAATGTGGTCGAGTTATGACCAACGGATCGGGAGTGCGGGATCTCATAGCCAAGTCCTTTCTGTCACTACTCCCCCCAACATCCCACATGAAATGTTCATAAAAATTTGAAGCAGAGTAGGAAATGTCATGTGGGATAGGATGTTGTGCCTTATACACACCGATTATACCTTTGCAAGTGCATAGACTTGCTAGGGGCGCCAAGTGCCTTTCCCTTTTTCATCGTTGGCCCGGTTGGTCATTCTGTTTTAGGGGCCATAATATCATTTGTTACTTTGGCGCCGTTTCAAGCAAAAAGTCGAGTACTTCATATTTTTCTTGAACCGTGTGTATGTTTTAGTCGAGTTTTGTAATTGCAGATTACAATCCTTTAATAACGTGGGAAACTTTGTCAGACTTTGCCTTTTTTTCCCTCCACTGAACGTCTGTCCAGCTAATTGCGCAACTTTGTCTTAGTGGTTGGATGGAAAACTTTTAAGGAAAATCCATATCGCATTTACCGTGATGTCTAGAAATTTTAGAGGGTTGCCCTGTAGGTGGCAAGGCATTTGTAATCTTCATCTAAATTTGATCTAACTGGAGTGATGTTGAAAGTTTTTTTTTTTTTTGGGGGGGGTGCGCCCTACGTGATTTCTCCTCTGTCAAATGCTCTTTTTTCCCTTTGCTTTGAAACCTTGTTGATCTTTAATTTTTTTCAATTCTTGTTGAACTGATTGCTAATGTTACAGAACTACTCATCAATTATGACTGTCCATCCTGAGGTTGTTGATGGAAGGCGAGGGACACTGGTCGTGGAGTCATTTATCGTAGATGTGCCAGATGGAAATACGAAGGATGAGACATGCTACTTTGTGAAGGCCCTCATCAGGTGTAATCTCACATCTTTGGCTGATGTCTCAGAGAGGATGGCTGTGCAGGACCGTATTGAACCCATCATTCGATTCTGATTAGTTAATTTGTGGAATTGCTATAGACATCTGCTGTTAAATGTGTGCAATTCAGGGATTTGAGGTTCCAGAATCTTTATAGAGAGATTGGTAGGAGTGTAGTCATTCCAGGTCCTCAGAAGTTTTGAATATGATTCTCTATGTGCTTTCCCCCTTGCAGAGACCAGTGCTTTTGTAATTGTGCAGTTCCTCCCGCACAGTGATGCTGTGGGGTTTCCTTATTTTAGCAGTCATTCATTTTCCCAGGACAGGCGAACAGTTTACCTTTTCCATGTATTTGTGCATTGTGATTTGTAATTACTCCGTCATGTCTGTGAGTATTCATGTCAAAGTTGATGCCTTCGGGCTTCGGTTAGGCAAAGCACTTTTAAGTGCCCTGCCCTGTTTGTTGTTTTTCTGTAACTTTTGCTGTAACTCTTCAGTGCTACTCGTATTTTCTATCGATGGTAATTTTGAATATGCTTTTAATGGTGTATGCAGAACTCACGAGTTACATCAGCAACATTCCCACTTTGGTAGCACAGTTCAATTAGGTGTCCTAGGCCTAGTCGAGATTCAGTCTGCCATTAGATTAGCGCGTCGTTTCGGTGCAGGGACCATCTAATCTTTGTTGTAATCTCGTTGTGCGTTTACGAATGATGCATCATTTTTCAGCGAAGGGACGCGAGATTCAGCACATGCAGGATTAAGAAGAGGTTAAGAGGCGTCAGACCAAAACTCAACGCCATTACTCTAATACTTGAGTTGGTGAAAACCTTGAAAGCCAAGAGCATGTAGAGTGAAAAGAGCTAGGGAGGAGGAGTATGGGAAACTTATTGCGCAGAATAAAAATACCCTTTTTTATCTAGAGTGTAAAAAATAACTCAATTTTTTCTTTATTTTCTTTATGTTTTTTTTTTTTACACTAAAATGTAAATGACATGATCATGCGGCTACAAAAGGACTTTGTTGACACGTTCTTTAATTTTTTTTATTTTTTATTTTTCACGTTACCCGACTCACTATTTTTATAGTACTTTCTATATTTAGATATTTAACGGCAATCATTTTCTTCGTTTTTTCTTATTAAAAATAGAATTTAGAATTAAAATTTGAAATTGAATATTGATTCCGTTATTTGAACATCACTGAAAATTAAGATTTTAAAAACAATTCTCAAGTTTTAATAATTCAAAAAAAAAAAAAAAGTTCATCAAACTTTGCAATTCAACAAACTCATCGTCATAACTGTTATCACCTTGCCACAAAAATTGATTACCGACATCACAATTCACAACAATTTACGAATGGCAATGAAACCTTCATTTACCCATTAACCTATATGCTCCTATAAGAATATCGCCAGTGATCAGTCACTGACGTAACATAGCAGAAAAGAGAAAAGATATGTTGAGGTGACATTTCTCAATCAGGAGACGATAATTTTATTTTGTCTCCTCAAAGGCCTTAGGCTTATATTTACCTGGATATTGCTAGTAGCCTCGAAGAAGAGTAGAGATCGATAATGGTTACCAGTCTGAGATTATATATTGGCAAGGCATAGCCTGCTCATGTCCCCTACAATGGGCTTCCCGCTTGCCCCTAATTGGTCCCACGGCTACAGCCCAAGATTGATTCGTTTTACCACATATATATATAAATATATATATATATATATATATATAGGTTGGCAAAGTGGGAAGCCCACGAGGGAGAGAGAGAGAGAGAGAGAGAGTGACCAATGCCTTGAAATTAAGATCCATGCTCTTGGAGATTATTAAACCTCTCTTACAGCTGCCTCTGTCCAGCTTAGAATGAGCTGTGGACCTTTTATAGACTAACAAAGCCTCTCTCCAAATACAATTATGGCTAATCACATTTAAAAAAAAAAAAAAAACCCACCCCCCCCCAGAAGGAAAAAAATAAAAAAAAAAACCTTTCAAGCGCAAATCATAAGCCCGTGCTCGTCTTCTCGGGTTTGCTTTGTTTTGTGTGTGCACGTATGTGTATTTTAAAGTTTAAACCGTAGAGGAGAGATGGGTGGGCAAAACTTCATCGCTTTGATTCCCATTTAGTTTCCCAAATCAGAAAATGGACAAAAGGAAAGTAGACGACGTGTTAATCGAGATAGCAGTCCGGCATAACAAGTAATAAAGCAGATTCCTAAATTTGTAAAGCCACCTTCACCGTATTTATTTGCAGTTCTCACTTCCATTGCTCTTTATTTTGCGTTTAAATTTTGTTTGTCCTAGCATATGCTTGAAACCAAGTCTTATAAGCATGCCTTTTTATCTCATATTTGTAGTATCTAGATTTGAAGCCTTCGACTTCATCTACCCCATCGCAACCTTAAAATCAAAGCCTATTTCTACAACAGACAACTCATTTGTTGAGAAATTTCAGAAGCCACATTTTAAGGGTGCTATTTGTGCTCATGATGTATATAAATTTGATGGCTTTGCATTAATGTTTTGGAATTACCAAAATATAGGATCTTGACATAGATGCCATGATTTATTATAACCAATCACACGTTTCTAGTTTGTTAAGCTTTTCTAGGACTTAGTTCATTATGTTAGATCATGTGCTTATTTTATATATTTTGATGTGTCAACTATTTAACTTAATTATTATTATATTTGCTATTTCATTATGTAGACATTTATAGTAGTTTATTTTTTAAAAAATAAGATTATCTTTGATCATGGTGAGTTATTACATTGATTATTATCATACAAGTGTTGATTATTTATATTTATTCATGGTTTTGGTAAGTGTTTAATTGCCTATATTTTTTATTAAGATACATAACTATAATGTAAGTTGTCAAGTATTGGAAACTTACTAGCAGTAAAAATTTTAGATCCTTGTAAGGAAAAGAGTTTAAAAAAATTTAGGATTTCTTAATGTATGAAAAGAAATCATTTGAGTATTCATATCTTAACCATGATCTTGAAAAAACCTTTAGCTAACAAAATTTTGAATTAAGCCTTGTATAAGAAGCTTCATTACTAGAAAATAAAATCACCTTAAAAGAAAATTTTACAACCAACAAATTGATAAAAACTTATATATTTTTAAGAGATCCTTTGGTGGCAAAACAATTATATAAATACTTTTAAGACCTTAACAAAGAATTTAAAATTTTTAAGTTAATAATAAATTGAACTAATTAATTGCACCAATTGACCAGAGCTAAAAATGGAAATAAATCAAGCAGTAATTCCAAAATGCTAGCTAATACTCTAGATGGAAGTTTTTACTTAAGGCTATAAGGTGCTAAGATTTGAAGAGAAAGAGAGAAAAATCTTTGTGTAAGAACTTAAATGTTCAAAGTGAGAAAGTGAAAGGAGAAGGTGATCTAAGTGTGTGTAAGTATTTGTACTCAAAAGAGTTATGAAAGAGTTGTAAGAAAGTCATTGGACTTTTGTCTATGTGTTATTGTTTTTCTTCCAATGAATGAACTCAATAATAGAGTGAAACTCTCAAAATAGTAACCTTGAGAAGAGGATGTTTGTTTAATAAATTGTCATATATCATTTTTCTCTCTCTTAGAAAACTCTTATCATTATTCATCACTCATGCAACACTTGAATTATATTGCAATTATTCCTCTTTGTTTGTTCACTCTACATAATTTTCTTTTTCATTTCACATATTTTTGACAACCCAATTTATCCTTGTATGACTAATACATTATTTTAACAATATTCCTATAATGATTATTTTCACTATAATAAATATGCATTATATTTTCATTAAACTTACTAAATGTTAAGCTCTTAAACATAAAAACATCTCATTTCCATAAGATGGAATTATTGTATAATTTGCATAACTTATTATTAATACAAGTAAAAACATTATATAAGACATACTTTTTAAATTTTGATTATAGTAATGGTTCTTACAATTATAGGTATATATGGACCCTTTTGTAGAGGTTTGCATATGAATATATATGTTGCACATATTATATTATATTAGAGCCTATTAATTAAATTGTCACCAACCACAATATTTAGTAGTAGGTTTATTTGAATTTTAAATTTTAGATTTAGGATTTAAATCCTAGTCCCTATAAACCAAAATAGAATAAAAAGAATTAATTAAAACTTTACATCCAATACTACATATTGAAACATAAAGTTGATATTTACTACCTTATCTCAATGTTTTATTCTTGGATTAACCATTATATTATTAATTTGTTAAAAAGAAAGACTTAAAGTTGAAAACTTTAAATATGTTACATTAATTTCACTCATATTCCTAATTTAGTAATGAAAAATGGTCAATCATAACTATAACTCCATGTGTTTGATTACATAAAACAAAAGGTATTGTCCAATAATTTACATATTTATTAACCTCTCAAATGAACTTTTTGGCCTACTATTAATAGATAAATAATTTTTTTATTTAATTATCATTACAAAATTACTAATTTACAAATGATTTTAACAATAATTCTAAAGTAAAAAATGTTGGAACATTTTAAAATTAAAAATTATGCATCTCTTGGTTTATTTGGTGATTACAAAAACACTTTCATAAATATATTTATTAGTACCGAGAAATATTTTTATCGATTAAATAAAATTTAAATTATTACATATATGATAGTCTTCTTTTAATCAAAATAAGAAAAGATATAGAGATATATTATTCTCAAGTAAATCAATTTTAGATAATACATAAACTTTTTAAATACTTAATTTTAATAGTGTAAATTATAATTAAATATACTTTATTTTATTTTATGAGAAAATTCATTACAATCTAATTGTAACATTGTAAAGGCAAATTTTGTCTTAAAAAAGGTGATATTAGATATACAATTTGAAGTAATTCTTTAATTTCTAAAATAGTTTTATTTTTAATCCAATAATCTTTAAGTAAAAATTATCATGGCTAAAACATCGAAAGAATTTGACTTTTAATTTTGTGACATATGAGATATATTCTTGGAATTTTAAATGAATTAAGTTTGATTTGGTAATATAAAAAAATCGAGAGAGAGAGAGAATGCTCCTTATGTAAAGCTCATTCTCAGGAAATTAATTTCATTAAAGTGGATGATAATACCAATTTCTTATATAAGCAATTGTACTATTTGAAAATAATAATAATAAATAAACAAATAAAAGTAGTTGGTGATGCCTTTTTAAATTTGAATTAAGGTGATCTTTATGGCAAGTGGATAAAATAATCAATTTGATGTGATTTATGGTAATATAAATACTACTTAAGATTGTGTGGTTTATAGTTTTAGGCCAATTACTCATTCAAGGGCCAACTTTAAAATTGCTTTATAAGAAGAATATAACATATATAAAAAGTTTAAAGGCCAATAAAAAGAAGCTAGAGTCTACATTAATTATATTATTCATTTGCTTGGAAGATTATGCATGAATTGGTTTACTTGAATTAAAGTACTTGTAAAAGTTTATTTTATTTCTTCTTATTTTAATTAGTTTATATTAGTTTGTGCTATTAATTAATTATAATGTGAAACTTAACTAATATGTATTTATTTATTATATTTTAATTTATATTTTACAATCTATTTTGAAGCTATTTAGTAATAAGTCTAATTTTTCTGTTTTCCAACTATTTTACCTACTTTTTAATATTGTTCCTTATTTAAGAGATCGAGAAACATTTTGAAAGAAGTTTTTTTTAGAGAATATTATTAATAGTATAGTTTGTATTTTGTTTTAATTCTTATCTAAGCAATTTATTTATTTAGTGATGAATTAATTAATAATTGATCCTTATCACTTATCTTCTTTTATTTAACATTGTGGTAAATCAAATTAGTTTCTTTTTATTTGTACCAAATTTCTTATAAAATAAAGGATTGTTAATTTTTCTATTTACGGTGTTTCTTTTTTATTGAATCATTGTCTTACACAAAATAATCATTCTTTAAATTTTCATAAACATAATTACAAATAGGTTTATAATTCTTGGGCACATTATAATTAGGCTCAATGTCTTATCATTAACTTATTTACTAATTTAATATATGAAGGTCTATTACTGAGTAATGAAAAATAAGGTCTAATATACTTTAAACGAATAAGTCTAGAACATAAAAATGAAAGGTTTTAGATAGCGTTTTACCACTAATTAGGTAGAGATTTTCATTAGTTGGTCTAGTTAAAACATATATGACTTTTTATAGTTGTATTTTGAAAAACAAAATGCATGAAAGTTATGGTTGTTGGATTTTAAACTTATGTCCTTCTAAGTAAATAGATAAGTTTCAACCATTAAACTAACTATTTTGATAATTATTATTGTTACTAACAGTTAATAAATTGTTTAAGTTATATAAACAAAAATTAAAAAGTTGTATCCTATAAAATTTAAACTAAGATAAAGGAGTTTAAAATATGACAAATAAAATGTTATAATCAATAAGTTTCTAAATTATAATTTAAAGTGAACAAAAATTTAGAAAGCATGATAACTTCTTAATTAAGATTAGTTCTTTATGATTATAGTGTTTATTACATTATATACAAAAGACTTTTAACAACGTGTTGTTAACCATAATCAAGTGCATATGTTGGTGATTATTATATATTGATTAATCAATAAGATTAAAGGGTTGACAAAAGTCTTGGTGAACTAAATTACTTATAATAAAAATTCAACTCAAAATTTGATATAATGTTAAGTTTTGAATTCAATAAGTTAAAATACATCATCAATGTGATTAAAGTGCTATATAAATTATTTCTATCCCAAGGTCATATAGTTTTTAGTATCCATAATTGAATTTGGATGAGTTTTTAAAATTCTTAATAAACTTAAAAGAGTACTTTATAGTAAGAGTTTTAATGTACATTTATGAATGTGGAATATTTAGGTAGTTTCAATTAGTTGAAGGATTTGGTTTTAAAATATTTATAAAAATATATATATATATATATATATATATATATGTCAATTAATTGAAAAAAGAAGTATAATATTGTATAGTTATTTGTGAGAATTAGTTTGATAACTTGTTAATAAAAATAATTAATTCAAAGTTTATCTATTATATTATTTGATCTTATTATAATGTATTTTTTACTATGTAAAGTTCATACATAAGATATTTTCATTTATATATTTGACTTTTATAATTATAAAGGATTTATTATATTTTTAATAGTTTAAAAATGATGGGAGATTATTGAAATATTTTTAAGATAAAAATTAGATATGTCTTTTGATTTATTTAATGATTGCAGAAAGATATCCCTTCATATAAAAATATAATAAAAATGTCATGTTTATTAGTATTAAGAAATATTTTTTTAATCAAACTATTATATAGATATAGTAGTTCTTTTTTTGTTTTTGATCAAAATGATAGAAAAATATTAAGATATATTGTTTTTTAATATAACAATTCTAAATAATATATAAATTTATCGAAAGTTTGATTTTAATAATACAAATTATAATCAAGTATACTTTATTTTATATTATAAGAGAATTTGTTATAACTTTATTGTACTATTGTAAGGATAAATTTTATTTTAATGAAAGTAACATTAAATATTTGAATTAAAATATATATTTTTATATTTAATGCAATCCTATTTTTGGTACAACAAAAATTAGACTTGAGTACAAATTAAATTGATTCTTGATGGATCTGACAATTATATGTTTACTTTTAATTTTACTTTCAATTTATGTGTCATTTTAGTTTATGGTCATATTAAATTATGATTTTAGTTCTAGTCCATTCTAATTGTAAAATATTTTCTAAATTAAATTTGTAGAGAATTTTTGAATTTTTTTTAAAAACTTGATACGAAAATTATTAATATGGACAATGAAATACTATAAGAAATTTATAAATAAATATACGATAAAAGAATTTAAATAAATAAAAGATTTAAACTTAATTTTTACTTAATTAATTTTAATTCCTCAATCAAATAAAATTTTCACAACTCTTTTTTTTGTTTAAATTCTTTGAATCACTTTTTGTTTAAATTTTTTGGATTATAATTTATTCATTAATTATAGTTTAGTTTGAATGCAAACTATATTTATTATCTAAAATGGAAGTTTAATAGTAATTCATCGTATCTCCCCACACTTTGGCTTGGTTTCGGATTTTGCCGATAGCTTATCTCCCTAATAAACAAGAAATTATGGCGAGTGTGTTGGCGGATTCTCAATTTGATATGTCGTAATTGGGTACAAAGACTTCCTTTTGAAGCAATCATTCCAAATGTGGCAGGTCTTCTGTCTAAAAAAATGTAAATCGGAAAAACGAAACTCAAAAGTAAGTAAATTTATATGAATATAATTAATTTTTGCAGTCTACTTATATTATATTATATTATTATTTTTTGCATAATAAAGTAATTAATTATATTCCTTCGAATTGACTGATTTTGAGTTCACCGGTCGGACCCTAATTTCTTTAGTTACATTACATCCCAATTCTCTTTTTCTCTCTAACGGGAAAATGAGATGGTTTCATTTCAAACTAAGATAGAGCGGCAAAGCGATTTTTCTAATTTACACGAGAAAGCGGAAAAACCAAAAAGGTAAAAATCCCACTCTTCAGCTTCTCAGGTTCCTAGAAGTGGTGCCTTGAATCGGCACCGGCAGCCACGGACGCGTTTTTCCGTCGCGCTACTCTGGCAATGGCGAGAATTAAACACATGGCGACTCGGTCCAGCACTCGGCGGCGGAAACCTAGTCAGATCTCCCTCTCTATCTCTCTTTCTCTCTCTGCCTTTAGTTCGTGTTTAGTAGCTGTAGGAATTAGATGTTATTCTCATGTATTATGTAGAATGAATGGCGAGCGGCCTTCGATTTTCTATCCTTTTGTTTTATCTAAACCCTAACTTTTTTTCCTCTGGTATCACAGCCGACGCAGGCACCACATCAGCTTCCCCGTCGACGCCGCTGTCATCGGTAACCTCCGGTTCTTTACTCTCTTACACACACGTGTGTTGTTCTTTGTTTGATGTTCTTGTGATTATGCGTTTGCTTGTTTGATAGCCCTCTGTTTTACATTTGCCTTTTTTTTTTTTTGATATCAATTAATTTCCCTTTACTAGTTGTGAAAAGGACCTCAAATGAGAACTCTTGGATTAGCTTTCTTTTTCTATGAATATTCTGCTTTCCAATCAACAGAAATTTTGTTTCTTACAATTTCTATTATCTTTGCCCTTTATTGTTTGCTGAATGGAAAAGGTATTTCCTTCTTGTTACTCTCTTTGGTCATCAGGAAATCCGGGGGGGAGGGGGAAGAAATTTCAAAAGTCCAAATTGTTTTTAGTTACATTCCAGTGAACCCTAATGCATAAAGTCAAATGGACCATTTATATGAGGCCTAATTTGGTGAATAAACTTTATTGTTTGCTGAATGGAACAGGTATTTCCTTCTTGTTACTCTCTTTGGTCATCAGGATTTTAGGGGGGGGGGGGAAGAAATTTCAAAAGTCCAAATTGTTTTTAGTTACATTCCAGAGAACCCTAATGCATAATGTCAAATGGACCATTTATATGAGGCCAAATTTGGTGAATAAATTTTTTTATTGCATTTTGAATCCAACAGTAATAGACATCTCAATGTCTTTGCTTTTAAAAAAGTCTTTTATCTGTTCCTCCATATTTAAATTCCCAAATTTGAAGTTTTCTCTGTTCTCCTTACATGATTTATTTTCTTAATCTAATTTTTTGAGGGAAGAGGTCACCAAAACCAAGGACAAGAAATACACCAAGAACTTCACAAGGTGACTATTTTATTTATTTTATTTCCTTATCTGAGAGGTCGGTTTGTGTGCTGATTGATGACAATTGTGCAATGGTTATCCATTGGTCTTTTTGCTGATACTTTCTTTAAGCACCAGAGTCACAGAAACAGAAGAGACGCCACAAGCCAGGAATAAAGGCTCTCCGTGAGATTCGCTACTACCAGAAGACTTGGAAGCCACTCATTCCAGTTGCCAGCTTCATTCGAGCGGTGAACTCTCTCTTCTTCTCTTTCTCATTTTTTGGATGGGTGGGTATGTGGGTCTCTATATCTATCATTACACATCACCCAATTTCTTTCATCTTAGCTGGAGTATAAATGCTCAAGTCCGTGAATCTTTCTCTTAGAAACCATGTCTTTACTTTCCTTTGATTCATTTAGTAATTATGACATAGGCAATTCTTCCAGAAGTTGTTAACTTGTCAATTGCACCAGAATTTCTTTTGCCTCTTATGGTGAGTGTTCAATTCAATGAAGCTATCTTGATTGCTCCACAGGTAAGAATGATCACTAATGAATTCTCAATAGAAGTTAACCGCTGGACAGCTGAAGCATTAGTAGCAATTCAAGAGGTACTGTGACTTCTAGTGTTACATGCACATAATTAAAAAATGGGTACATGCAAGGATATGTAAACTATAGTCCATGTATGCTTTTTTCTCTGTGTGTGTGTGTGTGTGTGTGTGAGAGAGAGAGAGAGAGAGAGAGAGAGAGAGAGATGCATATAGGCCTGTAAATGTGCATGTGGAAGCATTGGAGATGTACATATGTAACTATAAATGATCTTGTCCATGTGTCTGTAATGGTCTAGTGTTCCTGCTTCTCTAAATGGTGATTTATTTTTTCTAACATAGCAGCTGTATGAATCCTCCTTTAAATAAACAATTCTTATTTAGATTTTAGAAGCATGGATGCATACATTCATTTAAATAAATTTGAGAGGGTAACATTAATCAAGTCTTTTGATGAGCTGTGGTTTCATTCAGTCCAGCCATGTCAAGTCACTTTTCTTACCCAAAGTTAAGATTCTGGCGGTTCATTTTGTTGTTTTGGTTTCAGTTTCATAAGAATGCAGATAACTCATACTACTTTTGATTAGCATGACCATCAATAGATATTGATATGACCAATTATCCATTCTTGTAGGCAGCAGAGGATTTTTTGGTTCATCTATTTGAGGATGGAATGCTTTGTGCAATTCATGCAAAACGTGTTACACTAAGTAAGTTAGATTTCACACAACAATTGCAATTACATCCTTTTTCCTCCTCTTTCTGTTTTCCAGATAGTTCATGAGAATTTTTGTACTTTACTTTTTGTTTTTCTTTGGGGAATTTTTTTGATCAGTTACATTTTAGCTACCTCAGCTATTACATCTTAATGTTCCTTCTGCATTAAATTCTACTGTTGGATCTTTGCATCAAACCAACCACCCACATGATCTTGCTTTAGTTATGGTCTGGCTATAACACCAACTCGTCATAGGCCTTGGCCTTCCTTCTTAGCTGCAAGTTTTGCTGTTTTATCTGCATAAAAAAACTCTGTGTTTCACATCTTGTGAAGTTATTCAGAGGCATGCCTTTGAGGATTTTGAATCTATATGGAATTTGAATTTCTGTTTAAAGGAATGCTTGCATTGATGCAGTATGTGATTTTTAATACACAATGACTGAAGGAAAATATCTCAGGCAACATAAGCAGTTAAGAAGTTCTATTGAATTTATAATGCTTTTGAGAGGTATTGGAATCATCTTTGGTTGGGCATGTTTCTTTCTCTTCCTATTCATGATTTATATCAAATTTTGTATTGTGGAGTGGCAACGTAGATATGGTTCAGACTTAACGTTTCAAATCATCTTGGCCCTTTCTAGTTGAACCTGCCTCTCACAAGGGACACAGCAGGCGTCATTTTTACAGTTCAGTTATTACTCTTGGACAATCTTTGGGATTTATGCTTACAGACCACTCGATACATTTGGATGGACCACAAATCTCAGGTTTAGGATGTGCCTTTGCCTTTATTAAGAAGAAGGCTAATCCCGAGAGTGAATAAGTTCTTGCACTTGCACTGACTTGATAAGGGCTTCTCTTTTCTCTGCCTATTACTCGTTTGTTCCTCTTGTGTGTTATTTTGTCATCTTTCTAGGGAGTCAAAATTAGTCCAAGAATATTGTAGAAGCTTCAATTTGATGAATAATAAATAAGGATATCTATGATGACTGCATGTGGCGTGTGTTATGACTCAACTTTTATGACTTATCCCCTCAAATTGAATGAATTTGGTAACCAAGCTGTTATCACCAGCATCCATTAAAGAACTTGTTTGTTTGATTAACTGTTCCAGTGAAAAAGGATTTTGAGTTGGCACGTCGGCTTGGAGGGAAAGGGAGGCCCTGGTGATAATGTCACCGCACAACCTAAATTTTCTTTAGGGATTGTGATCATAACAATTTGTAATTCTACAGTACTTGTGCAGCGATTACCTCCGTGTAGTTTTGCATCGTTAAAAACTAGGAAGTAGGGAATAGGCCCAATTTTCATGACACCACCATGTACATGCTTAATGATTCGATTATTTTGTATTGTATGGTAAAACGCAGGTAGATTCATTGCCAGAATTTTTCTCTTGAATCCGAGCATTGTCTATGTCATTGGACCATTCAATACTTGGTAAGGTGAAGTTGCCAGGCGGTACCGATAGGTATACTTCGGTTGCGTGCTTCAAACAAGTGGCTTCTAATTTCATGATTTAAAAAAAGAAAAAAAAAACAAATCATATTACATCGTATCATAATATTTATTATACATGCAGTTATGTTTGAGGTCCCTTACCTAGTATTTTGCATTAAAAATTGTAAGCAACTTCAATGACTTGAGATCAACATAAATTTCCCCACTTTGCCAGCAAGAAATTATTCTCTCGGTTTGACTTGAAATTTGAGGAATTATTTTGAGCGGTTAGCGGTTGGCCCTTGATGGTTAGTGTGTGCTTTTTGCCCTGCACTCTGGACTGTACTTTATTGCGTGCTTGGTGGGCATTGAGTAAAAGAAATTAGAAAGGATGGTTCGTCGGCTCTAAGCATGTTAATCACAAGAATCGGGGATTGTGGTTTGAACCCAAAAAAAAAAAAAAATGTTCTTAAATTTTATCCGACATTTTCCCCAAACATTGCATTTTCATCCAGCAATTGTTTTAAAGTTCATAGTTATTTGGATTAATGTAGGCCTCCTAAAAGCGTGGGCAGATTAGGCAGCAGAAGGTTTTTTGTGTTTTTTTTTTTCTGACAAAGCAACTTGTTTTAAAGTCGGTTATTTATTAGGATGTGTTAAGTGGAGAAATGACAAATTTGTTAAAGAGTTTACCTATCTATATGTATGTATGTATGTATTAATAATAATAATAATAATAATAATAATAATAAAACTTTTGGCAATGAAAATCATTTCAAACACCACCACCAGCGTCCGTCTGAAATGATAATGAAGTTCTTAACATTTGTTTCCCGTGGAAATCAGAAGTGGGAATCGAAGGGGAGGAGATTCACCTTCAGTATTGGATCTTAATAGCTACCGGCACGCGGATATATGAGGCGAAAGAAAAAATCAGTGGAGGAAGATAGAAAATTGAATAGTTTTTAAGGGTAAAAAAAAAAAGAAAGAAAGAAAATCGAGTGGTAAGGAAACGTTTCTCCCTAACTTGGGGGTAGAAACGTGAGAAACTGTCTTTCAAAGACGAAACGGGGTTTACCGGTTGCCATTTTAAATTTTGTCCCTCAGCACATGTTCAGGTTCCGGGCCGCTTCAGGGCATTTGAGTCACCTAGGGAATCGGATCGTGGTTTTCACACACTTTTTTGTGATATAAAAAGAAGGAAAAAAAATATTAAGCGATAATAGTTAAAACGACGCAAGTTAATAAAATTTAGTAAAAGAATACTGTAAGAAGTAGATGAAACTAATTTTTTTTTAAAAAAAAAAAATTACCTTAATGTCATATCTTATGTGCTTTGTGTCTCCCAGTGGCTAGAAACATACCCTTATTAGTAGAATCCACCCCCCCCGGCGGCCGGGGGAGAAAGCAAGAATTTAAAAAATTATTTTACTTTAGTCCACAAGGGTGTAGGGGGTCTTGGCCACCCCAAAGATAACGAAACCTTGTAAATCCCACTTGTAATATAAGTTATCAATCTGAAGTGTACACAAGTAAAATGTAGGATCAGTGGGATTATGCCCCACCGGTGTCGTTCCGTTTTTTCTCTAGATATTGTTCAAGAACAACCCCACTGGTGTCGGATTCTACCTTCTCTTATCAATCGTGACGCCAATTTTTGCAGTCTCCCGTTAGGTGGAAAATTTAAGTGCAAATTAAGTAAGGTGGAGTGACGCTTACGAAAGAAGACAAAGGTTGTCGCAAACCATGTCGGATGTCATGGAATGAGAGATGCCAGTCCACACGGAAAGAGGTGCCAAAGTGTAGAATAAATGCGACGAGCCACACACTCTATATATATATATAATTCAAATATTTGTTTACCTCTCGGAAAAGGAAATGTAAAGGCGTTTAAGGGTTTTGGGGAGCAGCGGTGCATTGGGCAATGTGTTCAGCTATAAAAGGATGTAAGAGAATACTGCTTTTAAGATGTTTTCGGGCGTGCAAATCAAAGCGATATAATCGAAGAAGACACTTTGCGTTTGCTAATTTAATTTAAGCTTTTCCCCCCCGTCCGCCCTTGTCCCACCAAACATCCATTTGATTACGCGCCCATGTGTCAAGGTTTAGTTGGACCGTGGCTTCTTCCCAAAAAGAAATATGGAGAGAAAAGTGATGGAAAACAATAATATGTGTCTGTTGCACTTCTCTCAACCACCATCATGATGCAATGGTTCTTTGGGATAAAAGCTCGCTCTATATTTTCCCTCCATGTTCAACATTCCTTACATCGAAAGAAGTTATTAAAAGGAAAAAGAAAACACAGCAAGTTCGACATTCTTTAATTAGGTTGTCAAAAGATTCACAGAGTCACAACGGTAATTAGTAGGAGGACTAAGGTCATGGCACCTATTGATGTGATCTTTCTGCAGTGAAAAGAAAAGACTGGTAGTTTTGGGTTAATTACGTTTAACAAGCGGCGTTGAATAAGAGAAGCATTGTGCCTGCAGGTATTACCAGAAGGAAGTATTGGTGAGCATGAGCGTCATGCCAAGCCAACAGTTATTTAACCAGGAGCGTCGGCGTGCACTTTTTTTACTGTTGGGCCGTAACCTGCCTCTGTCCACTTTGGGTAGACCCACCTGCCTGCATCTTCATTTTTAGGCCCAAAAAATCGTGTGTTTTTGCAAGTTGCAATAATTCTCTTTGCCCCCTAGTTTGTCATTATCATAGCTACGAAGTTACCAAACAGCTGGGGTTGCTCCTCCTAGCTCTAGCTCTAGCTCGCACCAACGATAATTCTTACCAGTTAATGCATCACAAATTTCGGACAGTTGGAGACCTCACTGAAGCCGTGGCTGGATTGACTGCAACAATAGTTATGGAGTAATAATAATTTGGGAATTTGAAAAAGCAAACATAAAATCTACGCCCTCCCAAAAAAAAAAAAAAAAGAAAAGGGCAATTGTTCAACGTTAAGCGAGGGAAGCTGACTGACTGGCTTTCAAAAGACAAATCTGCCCTCGATCATTATTTTCAACTTTTCCTCGGTCCCTGTGTGAATGTGACCCCGAGGATATACTTGTCTTTTCACTTGGGATTAGACTGACCTGGGGCTTTGACCTCGGTATTTTTCCCAGCCAACAGTGACAACTACAAGTCAAAACTATTTTAATTTGTATGTTTGGTAGGACCTGCCGTTCGCCTCCCTTTTTTTTTTTTTGATTCACAACAACGGAGGCCGGGGGGAGCTCATCTCCCCACGCCAATGCACAGACCCATTAATTGCTGGCCACTCGCTCCCGGTTAATTTATTGATAAAAAATCCCACCATTTCACATTCAGTTTCCTAGACCTCCCCCAATCCAGTCTTCCGTGAAAAGTCGTGGCGTTCCCCTCTGATTCTTTTCCGTTTCTCTTTCTTTTCACCATTTCTCACTACTCCGACCAGTAGCTGAAGAAAACAACAACAACACCACCACCACATGTATGGATAGACGTCGGCGGAAGAAAGCAAAGACCTCGAGCTGCTGCTCGGAGGGTGAGTTTCCTTCACTCTGCTCCATTAGTACTCTCTCCTCTATATACATACATATCTATATATACACGTATGCGCTCCATCTCTAGTTAGTTAGTTAGTTAGTTTCTTTTCACCCAATTCATTTCTTGCGGACTGTCGGCGTGAACTTTTTTGGGTGGTATCTTTTTCACTTTCTCCATTTTCTTTTTGAGTTTCGTCTTTTCCTGGAATGATGCATGTCTTTCTTCCTGGGATTTTGGCAGAGGTAAGCAGCATTGAGTGGGAGTTCATTAACATGTCAGAACAAGAAGAAGATCTTATTTATAGAATGCATAAGCTTGTTGGCGACAGGTAACAATGAGAATAATCTGTTCTCCTCCAAGCTAGAAAGTCCTCATTTAATTCCCCCTTTTCTTTTATTTGATTAGTGAACATATATATATATGTTGATTTCTGGCCTGTGCCTTTTGTTGTAGTTGGCGTAACCTGCAAAACGGAAGCTCCATCTGTTTGGTCAAAGGGCTATTGTGACACCACCATTTAGTTTAGGTCTTTGCTTTTCCTGGCCATAAACAAATATTTATGTTCGTGTCCTCTGAATCATAAAATAGAAAGCCGTATGTCGGTCATCCCATTCTCAATATCTTAAACCTGAACAAACTAACATAGCCATGCTATTTGCACAGACGGCAGAAAGTTTGCCTCAAATTACACTGTTCTCCATGTCCAATTTTAGTAACATACGGTATAGGAGTTCACACCCATTTTAAGGGTGCATTCACAAATGCTATAATTTCTCTCTCCCCCCCAACTCCTTTTTTTTTTTTTTTCTTTTTTTTTTGGTTTTTCTGCGAAACACGAATGCTATACTGTAGTTATTTGACTGGCAAGCACTCTTTTGTCGTTATGTTGTGGAATTGTAGAAGGAAGGGAAAATGCAATTAATATAAAAAAATGAATTATGGGTTGATTTAGATAAACTTTGCATGTTGATTACCCAGTGATTTGAACCTACATAATTTCATTTTACAGGTGGGCTCTGATAGCAGGTCGAATCCCGGGACGCAAGGCAGAGGAAATAGAGAGGTTTTGGTTAATGAGACACGGTGAAGTGTTTGCCAGTCGCCGAAAAGAGCTTAAGAAATGCAATTCCTAAATTCCTTTTGATTTACATGTGTTTGTTGCTAAGTGAGCTGCAACCCACTCCCCCCTCTCTCTCTCTCTCCCTCTCTCTTCTCAATCTTTATCGAACTACTTCTGTACGTTATAGGTTTCTTATTGATGCAATGAATGTGCTCTCCTCTCTCTCTCTCTCTCTCTCTCTCTCTCTCGCAAAAGGAGCCAGTAGACGAGACAATAACAGGCGGCCGGATTTGGACCGTAGATCGGACGCATATAAATCGATGGGGCAATGATATATATTACTTTGCGTGAGAAGATATCAAATGTGTCGCATGACGTGATATCTGACACTAAAAATGGGAAATATAATTTAAGAAAAAAAAGAAAAATATAACAAGATACGAGTGTTATTTCTTTGTCAATTACATTTCATTGCTTTGGGTAATATTTTAAAAATAAAATTTTTCAACGCACCACATCTTGACGAATTGGCAAATTAATCAAAAGATTATAAAGTCTACCAAAAAAGTAAAAAAATTTACACACACATACGTGTATATGCATGTGTGTATATATATGTGTATGTGTACGCGAGTGTGTATGTGTAAGTGCGTATGTATTCAAATCATTTATTTTTCTCACAATGTCAATTTCTTAAATTTATTGACTTAAAAATTAAATAAATCAGTAATATTATGTACTAATTTTTTTTTATAAAAAATTAAGAATAGACACTCAATAAATTAAGATATATTAAGAACATATATTACAATATAGTGTGAGAGATTAAGGTGCGAGAGTTAGGGAGAAAGACATTTAAATCATTAGTTGTGTGTTTAGGCATGCTAACGACTCGACAGCATGCACTGGCATCAAGTTACTGTACTTGGAGGTTACTAGTGATAATTCAAACACATTAATACTTCCTTTTATCAAATGGCTTAGATTCTTTTCAAAACTTTAGAAAATAATACATGTTTCTCGCCAAAGTTAGTAAAAGTTAACATATGTTCTGATGAGTGGCTATGGCATTGACATTAGCACACAAACTATAAGCTTAAGTTGACATTAACTAAAAGCAATTGTGGCTAGCTAACAAGTTAAAGGCTTAAGGTGTAGATAAAGTCAGATTGGTTCTCCATACACCACAAAAATAAAAAGATTATAGGTATTGATTTCCATAAAAAATGTGGGAGTGGTGAATGGTGGTAGAAATGACAACTCTTTTAGAAGTCCTATCCAAGTCAATGTATTAGCATAAATTCTTTGAGAAAAGAGAAAATGAGTAGCTAAACAAGAGGTTGATCAAGTTCTCAACGAGGTTTTAAGTTCTCCTTTAGTATAAATACATGTTTTTATGAGAAAATGAAGGTGTAACTCTAAAAATGGGAGTCCTATTATGCATAACTAGCTTGGTAGTCCAATTGTGCATGTGTTTAGGTAATTGACGGTATCAACCAACAACAATATAAATATGTGTAGTAAAATAGTTAAGGGCATAATAAAAAGTGTAAAGAACAGTTTTATGAGAGAGATCTTAAAAAATTCTTTGTACTTTGAGTAAAGTAATAAAGGTTGAGAAGTAATTCCTATAAATGTTGTTATGCCTTATAGGTAAGAATTTGGTTGAAATTAAGTGTGATTTAGCATTATCATAAGACCAAAACTTTGATTGAAAGAGTTGGCTTATGACAACTGGTATCAAGGCACCCAAGTTTAGTTTTTGGCTTATGGATTGGGTCTTGATGTAGTGCAAGAGTGGATATCCAAGATCAAAAAGTCTCTCAACGACATGTTTAAACAGTAGACCCTTTTGATTTTGGCAAGACTTAATAAGTTAAAAATTTTGGTACGTCTCTTGAAATATAATTATGATAGCTTTAATTCTTTATGGTTCTCTTATTTTGGCAAAGTAGAATGGGATATTGCTATCCTCAAAAGGGCTAAACCTAAAAGTCTTTGAGAGATAGTGTGACCCAAAGCAATTGAAAACTTCTTGTGAAACATGAAACAATATTTCTTGGTCATTCGGGTGCTGAACGAGGAGAAGATAACCTTTATTAACATGTATCTTGCCAAGGACACCAAGGTATAGTGGTGAACTAGGCTTAATGATAATGTAAGTTTAGGCAGGTCATAGATAAATATGTGAAAAAGCTTAAAGAAAAAATTGAAGAATTAGTTTTTTCCTTACAATGCATCATGAGTTAAAGGGAATTGTTAAAGAAATTGAAATATAACAATATAATGCAAAACTATGTTAAAAAATTTAGTTCCCTAATGCTTAATATCTGCGACATGTTAGATAAGTAAAGACTCTTCAACTTTCTTTTGGGTGTCCAACCATGGGCTTAAATTGAGTTAAAAAGGTAAGGCGTCAAAGACTTACCTTCTATTATAATTGCAATAGATGGATTAGTTAACTTCAAAATCAATAAGTTCTTTGATGATAATGTAAGAAAGTCGTTGCCTAAAGATAAAGGCAAAAAAAAAGAATGTAAGAAAAAAGACAAACATTAAAATGGTGGAAATGAGAAAGGCAAAGCTACCAATTAAGAGTAGAATAAAAAGAAGTCTAATTCTAGTTGTTTTATATGTAATTGCCCTCGTCATACTAAGGAATACTCAAAAAGGGGAAAGTTAAGTGCTGAGGTTGTTAAGGAAGGTGGCAAAAGCTTGGTTGCAAATGATGTTGAACCTTCTTATGTCAATCTTTTGTAATTAGTAAACACAATTTAAATGGAAAGACCTCCACAATTTGGCCTAATATATGTAATTAAACTTAACAATTATGAGTTGATGATAATGGTAGATACTAGTCCCACATATAACCTTTTAGCTGAAAGAATAATAGAGTTGCTTAGGCTAAAAGTCTATAAGAGTGCCAAATAAAAACAATCAGCTTAATAGCCCATGACATGTTTAGCATAACAATAGGTGTAAAGGTAACTATTGGTAAGTGGATTAGAATCCTTAACTTTACGATTGTACCATTAGATGATTTTGATATCATATTGGGAGTAGAGTTTTTTATACAAGTCAAAGTTGTTTTATTGCCTCATTTGGGTAGATTAATAATCATGCATGAAAACTATCCTTATTTTATTGTGAGCAAAATAATTCGCCTAACAAGCAATGGTGTGAAATTAGATGGAATACTTTTTATAATGGAAGTAAAGCATGACTTGAAAAAGGGTGAAGCCATTTACTTGGCTATATTGATAGAAATGAAAGAGGGGTAGTGATAGAGGTAGTTAATAATGTTATTGAACTATTGGGTGACTTTATAAATGTAATGCCTTTGGAACTGCTAAAGTGCTTTCCTCTTCTATGTGTTACTAACCATATAATTAATTTCGTTTTAGGTTTTAAATTGTTAGGTCAAGTCTTTTATTATATGAGTTTGATGAAATTCGCTAAATTAAGAAAACAATTGACAGAATTAATGTACATAAGCTTGATTTAACCCTCTAAGGCACTATATAATGCCTCGATGTTGTTTTAAAAAAAGCACAATAACTTCTTATAGATGTGTGTAGATTACAGGATCTTAAATAAAATCATGGTAAAGAACAAGTATTCTATCTTATTAATAGTAGACTTCTTTGATCAACTAACAAAAGCATCATACTTTACCAAGTTAGATTTACAATTGAAAAATTAATGAGTCAAAATTATAAAAAAAGATGAGGGCAAAACCACATGTATTAGTTATTATGGCTTATACCAATTTTTAGTGATGCCTTTAATTCGACTAATGTCTTTGTTGCTTTTTGCAATTTAACGAATAATGTATTTCATGACTTTATTGATCAATTTATAGTAATATGCCTTGATGATATTATTGTGTATAATGAATCCTTTAAAGATCATTCAACTCACTTTCAAAAAGTGTTATCCCAATTAATAGTGCATCAATCATATGTTAAGAAAAAAGTATGAGTTTGCTTATAGGAAATAATGTTCCTAAGGTATAAGATCATTAACAAGCATTTAAAAATGGATAAAGAAAAGATTCAAGCCATTGTAAAATGGCCACCTTTACCAAAATGATAGAATTATGATTTTGTTTAGGCTTATCAAACTATTATAGAAAGTTTATGCATGTTTACTTTAAAAAAAGTGTCTCACTGAGTTACTTAAGAAAGGCCAATTGTAGAGGTGGAACAATGAGTGTCAAAAAGCCTTTAACAAGTTTAAGGCAATAATGTTGACGGAACCAATATTGTAGCTATCTAACTCTGAATTACCTTTTGATGTCATTACTAATACATTAGTCCATGTAATTAATGGTGTTTTGATTCAAAAATGTCATCTTATTGCCTATGAAAGTTGGAAACTCAATGATGTAGAACAACGATACTCAACTTATGAGAATAAAATGTTTTCTCTTATACATTACCTTCATATTTGGCAAATCTATTTGTTACATATTTATGATATGTATCAACAACATAGGAAAATATACTTTTATATGGAAACACGAGCCAAGAAGAGGCAATTAAGTAATAGATGAATTAAGTTGTCAATAAGTGTAAGAAGTTATTATTGCCCTCACTGAAGTGCAAAATGACTTGTTAGACAAAGCAAAGGTGTAAGCCCTATATGATGTAAATTATCAAAAACTTGAACAGCAAATGAATAAGGGTGTGGTAAGATAATACTAACTTAATAGCGGGCTATTGCATACTAAAGTTAGCCATTTATATGTTCCAAAAGGTATAAGCCTTAGATTGGAGATTTTATAAGAATGTTAAGACTCTTAATCGACAAGTCATCTAGGCATTAAAAGGATAATAAACTTGTTATCCTACAACTATCATTAACCAAAGATGGGAGATAATATTAAGATACATGTTAAGACATACATTGTTTACTAACAAGATAAACTTAAAAGACATAGGAAAGTAAGGTTATGACAACTATTACTAATTTGAACAAAATCATAGGTGTTAGTTTTTATAGTTTTCATTGATAGGTTCCCAAAGAATGATGGTAAGGGTTCTGTGATAGTAGTGGTTAACCAATTTTCAAAATATACAGTGTTCATTCTAACTTTTTTCTTATGTTAAACGAAAATGATTGCTAAATTATTTTATAAATAAATAGTGAAATACTTTAGGTTGCTCGAAGATATAGTGAGTGATCAAGATCCTTACTTCATATACAAGTTTTTGATAACTTTATTTAACATGATGGATTATGAATTGAAATTTTCTACTATAAATTATCCTTAAACTAATGACCAAACTGAGTGAATTAATGACTTGTTGGAGGAATATTTTTGACACTACGTGTTGGGTAGTTAATGAAATTAACTAAAGTTATTGGATTCAACCTAATTTTATTACAACCTATATTAATCATCTTAATAAGTATAAGTTCCTTTAAGTTGGCTACAAGACATCAACCCTTTACTCCTAATGAAATTACGAGAATAAAAACTAGAGGGAATTGTTCGACTGCTTACTATAATGCTTATTTAAAATAAGAATTGTTAAATGAAACTTAAGATAGCTTGAACAAAACAATTTAACATATAAAGAAATATGTTGACAAGGAAAGAAGGAATACTAAGTTTCAAATTAAAGATAAAATACTGCTAAAATTAACTCCTTAAATATAGAAAAATATCAGTAGTAAAATGGTGCATTATGGGTTAATTCTAAAGTATGATTGTACCTTTGTTATCATAAAAAAAAGTTAGCAATATTACTTATCAACTATAACTATCATACTGACTAAAGGTACATCCAACCTTCCATGTAAGTTTCTTGAAACCTTTTCATAAAGAGGTAAGTGATAAGCTTCCAAAGAGACAAATTACAACATAAAGTGGAAAAGATTTTAGGTTGTTGAATATTTGGGCAAAGCAAAAAGAATAAAATTGAGTATTTGATAAAATGGGAAAATTCTCCTTATAGTAAGAAAAGTTGGGAAAAAGACATGACCTTCTGGCAGTTTGAAAAACAAATTCAAGACTATTTATTAAACTTGCCAATGATGACATTAGCTTACTAATAAAGGTGGTTTATCAGTCCCTTATGCTTATTAGCTTAAGAATACAAGTCAATTGATGACACGTTATATTAATTCTTGTATAAGAAATTAAGTGTAGGTATTTAATTAAGTAAGGTGTGTCAAGGATATGTGCATTATAGCATAGTGCGAGAGGCTAAAGAGTGAGAGTTGGGGAGAAAGGCATTTGGGTTATTAATTGGGTGCTTGGGCACATTGAGCAACATGGTGGTATATGTTGTTATCAGGCCAGTCTGTTTGTAAGCTACTAAATAATAATTCAAATGCTTTCTCTTACCAGATGGTTAAATTCCTTAATACTTTTTAGGAAATAGTGCACATCTCTCACTAAAGTTAGCAAAAGTTAAAATTTGTTCTAAAAAGTGGTTACAACACTAACATTAGTGCACAGGTTATAAGCTTAAATCAAATCTAAATTAAGACTGATTGTGGCTAGCTAACAAGTTGAAGGCTTGAGGTATGAACTATGTCAAATAGGTTATCTATACACTATGAAAATAGGATAACATGGGTATTAATCGTCACCAAAACATGGGAGAGGGAATGATAATAAAAATGACAAGTCTTCTAAAAGTCTTATCTAAGTCAATATATTGGCATGAACTCTTTGAGAGAAAGATGACATGAATCACTAAAGAAAGGGGTTGATTAAGTCTTCAATAAGGTGTAAAGCTCTTCTTGATTATAAATACATGTTTTTATGAGAAAGTGGAGATATATTGCTAAAAATAAAAGTCTCACTATACATGATTAATTTAGTACTTAAATCAAACATATTCCTAAGTAATTAGAAATATTAACTATTGACATTATAAATATGGGTAATATTACAACCAAGAACCATACAATGACTATATAGAAAAGTATAAAGAAAACACTTGTAAATGAAATATTTGTAAATCCTTTATATTTTAAGTAAATTAATAAAGGTTTACAAAATTATTTTTATGTGTTATTGTAACTTACTATACATTATTGGCTTAGTATCTAAATCATGTATGTCTATGGATAGTTAAAAGTGTTAACTATTAACCCGATAAATATTTGTAGTGTGACAACTAAGAAGCATACAATAATTGTATAAAAAGGAGCAAAGAAAAAAATACTTGTAAAAGAGATATTAGTAAATCTTTTATACTTTGAATAAAAAAATGAAGATTTGAAAAGTAATTCTTATAAGTGCTGTTACATTGCGTGAGTGAGAATTTAACTAAAATTAAGTATAACTTAATGATATCACGAGACCAAAATTTTGATTTAAAGAGTTGGCCAGTGATAGACTACACGATAGCATGTGTTTACCCCAATTCAAAGTTAAATACTTCAATTCGAATAATAATTACTGCACTTTCGTTTTAACTACAAACCTAAGCACCTCTCCAAGAAAAAGATCAATTTAGCGATGGTAACTTGCCACCGACAGTGGCATACACTTATCTTTTGTGTTAAATTAACATTTAATGCTCGACTAGAACCTTGGACTTACGAAAAACAAGTCCTCAACATAGAAATAAAAATAATGAATATAATTAGATACAATTAAAAAATTAAAAAAATGTTATTTTATTTTATTAATGATGTCTAGTTATTTCACTTTTTATTCTCCGTGTAATTGCTTGTAAACAAAAATAATATCGTTGCATACATAATATATGATACATGTCGTGACATAAATCACATGAGATGTCGGCATATCTGTTCGTGTTGTGGTCGTCGACCCAATCACCTACATTTTATGTCCATTTCGAGTTTCATGACGAGACTTTAAGCGCATTGGTTCTGTTTTTTTTTTTTTTTTTAATGGATTCTAACAACCTCCAGCCACTTACACAGGTAGTGTTCACACATGGTGCCCTTCGATTAGCTTCTCTGGCCATTACTGTACCTGTGTCTTCGAAATCCCGAAGCCACATCCATTTTCTGGGAACTCAGGGTGAAAACTCGTACGTAATGGCGCCAAAATTGAATGCTTCTTGCATCTGTAAAATCTTTACGCATTTAATGTAGAGACAGTCAGTATAATTGCCTAAGGATTGTACCAACTTGCCTGTCCATGAAAAATCAATCGTAGATTTTCCTGATTAAGAATCGAATGTTTTGTTTGTATTGAACCTAATATGGGTTTATACAAATTGAACATTGAACCATAATATTACCTGATGTTTAAAATGAAACTTTTGTATAAGACAAATTGGAAAACGTAACGAAGTTTTAGTTTTCTAAGAAAGAATAAGAACAAGAGCGCAGCAAATGAAAATTGTTAGGCCTTTGCTTTGAAAAGGCTCATTGTGACCAATTTTGCTATATATAATTTAATTCATTTAAAAATTAAGTCAAATTAATTTAATATCAAATATGATTAAAAATAAAAAGAAATAAATGAAATTCTCCATCACCAATCTTGAACCTTTTAAGACTTTTAATCCTTATTTTACAATTACAAAATTGTTAGCTGAACATTACAAATTATCTATTCACCCGACTGCAAAGACCAAATTACAGAATATACACTTTTGGGATAACTGCAAGTGGCGTTCCCGCCATTGATACAGCAACTATTCATTTTCTTTAAAATGGTAAGTTTCTTCCCTTGTTTTCTTTAATAAATGCAAACTTTATTTTAATGATTAGTGCTTTTCATATTAAGTGTCTTTTTCATATTAAATATCGATTAAAGAAAGCTAGTTTTTCAAAGTTAGAGGTTGAAAAATGTTTAGAAATACACCAAAAAAAAAAAAAAAGAGTCGCGCTGTGCACACATTTTTTCAAAAAATTTAATATTATTGTTAAAATGAAATGATTGTGTTCTGATAGATTTTGTTTTTTTCATATGATTGAATTGACCAATCACCTTGGAAAAAAAATAAACTTGTAAAACATATAATTTGAAGGTTAGTATGCATAGAATCCTTTACTAGTTGAACCAATGACCGAAAAAACTAATTTTGTATAATTTATTTTCCTTTGCAAAAATCAAACTGAATTTTTGAATCTAATGGAAAACAAATATTGCATTTGGATATTCGTAATCAAAATTGTCAGAAGATTTAAGAGACCAAATGACTTGAAATTTAATTGGAATTCCTTAATTAATGTAAAATTTATAAGAGCGATGAACAAACTTACCTTTGTTTTAATTATAATGCTAAAGGGAAACTTAAATAAAATAGAATCTTGCACATATAAGAAAAAAAAATGACATAAAAAAAAACCTATCATAGAATTGAACGACAATATAAATGCAGTAGGTTCACCTAAAACTGAAACAATAAATATTGGATTTAACTCCAACAATATTATACGGATATAAAAAAAAAAAAAACAAAGAAAGACGCAAGTGTTGTAAATTAGAATGTAAATCAACTCATGAAATATATAAAACACTGCATGGCTGGAAATGTTCAATAGTAAATGACAGTCATTGTTGATTCGGAAACAAAATCAATACAGCTAGGGAATTCTTGTTTAAAAATCTTTATGGATAAAAATTGTATGGAAGCTCATGGAAAGTAGGAAAAGAAAAGGAAAGAAAAGAAAAGAAAAGAAAAGAATTTTTGTGGTATTGCGATATGTCTACACCCTTCATTTTATTTTATTTTATTTCCTTTTTCTGGACAGATAGAGCCATATCGACAACCATGAAAACTGGGTAGCCAACACATATATACAAAGCCAAGTCAGAAGACAAACAACGTTGCCCCCACCAAATTTTCTTGTACAATCCCCATGAAGATTAGTGTAAGCCAAAGGTAACAAAACTTGTCATAGGCTGTAAGAAAAATTCCTGTGATGAGAAAACCTCTGCGGCTAACCAGTATAAAGACCCCCAACTAAGGCATCTATCTGTCAAAACTTCAGACCCCGATTGCCATCCATTTAAGGTTCTCATAGCATAAGGCCGAAAACAATAGAACGGAGGCATGGAGGCAGCCCTATCCTGAGCCCTTCTTGTGCACCGACATAAAAGCCCTTCACCAGCCTGCATAGTCGTATCCATGCTAGGCCGTCCCTGTTCCGAGTAGTCCCTGTCTAGACCTTTTTATATATCCAGAACCGCTGAACTCCTCTTCTTCAAAGGATTGTTTATTATGTCTTTGAATAAAATCTGAATGATTATCTTTATTTTAGAAGATCAAGAATCAATGTAACTTTTGTTCTTCAATTGGAATCCAGAAGGTTGCACGCTACTTATACTTTTGACTTTCTCATAAGTTAATGCACGTAAATTAAGGATTCTCAATAGATAGATCTAATAATTTAGAAAATAAATGTTCTTAAAATAGAGTTGCAAATTAGTCAAGCCAAGTTAAGATTTATTTTATTTGGACTTAATTTGATAGAAATTAATTTAATTTCAAACTAAATTAAAGTTTCAATTTTAATATTTAAAATCAGTTGAATAAAATTTTAATCAATTCGGGTTCAATTCATTCGTAAAAATCTTTTAACATCTTAAAATTAAGTTTAGTTTAAACTCTATACCAAATTCAGTTCTATATTAAACTTATTTGATTTTATTTAAACAATATTTCACATATAAAAATATAATTAATATATAATATTTATCAACCATAAATAATGTTTATTTACATGAGTATTTTAGTTAATATAAGATTAAGATAAACAAGAAAGCAACCAAAAATAAGAAATAAAAATAAAAACTTAGAACTCATACTATTTTTATTAAAAATTAAATGACACATTGAATAAGTTTTACATAATACTTTAGATGAATCTTTAACAATATATTAAATAAGCTCTAAAAGAAATTTAAATAAACTTTTAATATTACATTTAAATTCAAAAGAGTTTTAAACTATACATTTATCTAACTTTTAAACAAAATTTAAGTAAGTTGTCTAAAATTTTATATAAGTCGAATTCTCTTTTATTCAAACTTAACTTATTCAATAAATGAACTTAAAATTTAAGTTTGAGTATTATTTGGTTAACTAAATGAACAAGTTCTTATCGAACTGAACAATTAACCTTTTAACAAATTTGTTAGTTTGTTTTTAGGCTTAGTCTTAATGTACTAACAATTTAAAAATAAATAAATATTTTTTGCTCAAAATTTTTTAAAATGAAAAGAAAGACCTCTGATGTGACAACCTTATGGCACAAGATATATATATATATATATATATATATATAACTTTCATTTGAATCGGAAGGATGTTTTCAAAATCAATGTGGTTCAGTTTGGAAATCAAAATTTTGTTTTTTATTATTAAACGGATCATCGAACTATAAGTTGTATAATAGAAATAATTATTTTTATCTTATTAATTTTATATTCTTTTAAAAACTTAAAATTTAGGATTTGAAAAATAAAATTGTAAATATTTGACCATTAGAGAAAGAGTGGCGATATGTGAAATAATTGCCACTTTCATCGACCTTTATTATTATTTCAGGCTAGCTCCCAAATTTAAGAGAAAGTGTGACGAAATCATGACCGTTTATTATTAATCAATGATATAAATAAAACAAATAAATTTCTTTATTCACACAGTTATATTTGTGTGAAACTAAATAAACTTTTAGGATTGATTGATTTTTATTTATTATCTAACAAATTTTGCATATGTACAATTCTTACATGAATTGGTATTATTATTATTTTGTTTAAATAAAACAAGAACTCTCTCTTCATACGGTCTAACCACTCTCGCAATAAATAGATAATTAAATAAAAAATTTGCCCATTGTTCATGGATCACAAATGGAATCAACACGTTGTTGGCCATGGACCGGTGGTTGCAATGGTATTCGGCCTCATGGGAATCTTTAGGCTCGCTAGTAAATCAGGGGCTTGATCCAAGAAATTTTCGGTGACCCTTTTTCTACCAAAGATTCATGACGCTGATGATGAGGTATAGTGAGATCATTTCTTTAGGTTCTCCAATATCCATACCCACTATAATTTTTTTTTTTTTTTTAAAGAAACATAAATACACACACTAATCCTATGACATGAAATTGCCATTTGGCAGCAGCCCTCTCCTCCATTTTCTTGTATTTTTGGCCAATTCTTGGTTCTTGTGCATCCACTAATTATTATTGAGTTTTAATAGGCGTTATTACAGCAATGCCATGGTATAAATTCGACCTCGTAAATGTCATGGAATAAAATCAAAGCACTTGAACTTCATTGCCTTTGCTACCTCTTGAATTTCTCTTGCCGTTACAACACAAGAATATCTCTCCCCCTTCCTGTGTTTCTTAATTTTTTTTGGGGGGGTTGAAAATTAAAATAAAACAATGGGGAAATATACTGGTATTTTCCTTTTTCTGTTTTTCTTTTGTGGTATTATAGTTTAGTTTTGTGGGTAGTTCATTTCAAACTATTATGTCCGACTGAAAGTTTATGTCTTATTATATGGATAATTCTTGAAATGGGGCTTTCTGTAGACATGGAAGAAATGAAGAGGAGATGGGGAGAAAAAGAACAAGTGCTAATTCCCATGTGTTGGCCTTTCCACTAAAGATGGACCTCGACATGCAAATTTTTTCGTGGTACGACGAGTCCTTTGACAGCTTGATTTCTAAGATGGATAGTTATTTGAGAAAATTTTTGGTGTCTTATATTATAATTTTTTAATTAGTTATGTTGAAATATTTTTAAATAATATTTTTATTTAAAATTTAATTATAATGTGATTTAATTAATAAAAATAATTATATATATTATTATCTTATTAATAACTATAATTTCAAATTTAATTCTAGTATAAATGAATAAACCTAATTGAAATTATATAGTTATATATATATAGAGAGAGAGAGAGAGAGAGTTGGTCTTCTCTTTTTTCTCACACAAAAATTTTATTTAAGAGTATATGATTACAATAAAAGTTAGAAAAAAAAAATCAGTTTTTAGATTAAGATGACTTATTTAGACACATCAACAATTTTAATTTTTATAAATTTAGATATATTATTTACAGTATTATTTATATAATATATTTAATTTTAAGACAAAAAGGGTTAAAGTTTATGATAATAAATATATTTAAACATTTAATAAGGAGCATCAAAGTTTACAATTTTGAAAATTGAATATTTTTTTTTTGGTATATGATAAAGAACATTATACTAAATTTGTGATTCTTTCTTTAATTGAAAGAAAATTAATGAATATTTATATTTATTCATTATTTAGCTTTTATGTTTGTTGTTGAGGTCTTATCTATATACATATATATAAGTAGTACATCATAATCTAAAGAATTAAACAATTTTTTAATTTAAAAGAGTCAAAGGGATGGCTTTAAGGGGTTCAAGTTTGCGATGTGGTTAATAGTCATCAAAAGTCATAGAAAGAATTATTGAATCCCTTGTATAAAGAAATGATGCCAAAAGACGGACTTATAAATTCCTTAATTAACATTATTGGTGGCCGAATCTAGCTTAAGGAATTATAATTCCTTTTTCAATGAAGGATGATGACCTATGTCTAAATTAAATATATGTATATATATATTTCTTTGCTTTGACACTTATGTTGATTTAAAAATCAACTTATTGTGTATATTATGTAATTGTAAGTATGTTTGAGTATGTATAAACACTATTTATTAATGTAATTTACAACCTTATGCATAATGACTTACACATTTGAATGTTGATTTTCGTAAACAAATATTGAGTTGTATTTTAAAAGGTATATATTAAAGTTATATATACTAGTCACAAAGTGATCAAATTAGTATATTTAATGTCATACATATGTTATAATTATAGTTTGATTGTTGCGAAAGTGATCAAACTAGAACATTTGAATTGACATGCATGCATTATTTTTATAATTTATTTGTTATCAAAGTAGCCAAACTATTATGTTTAACGACACATATAAATAAATGATTTATTCATAAGTTTAATGAAATATTTATGAATAAAAAATATTTAGATAAATTAATATTGTTATTCATTAGAACTTTAAAATTTACCCAAAAGTAAATTATTATTCTATGATTAATAACATAATTGATGTATATGAATATTTTGATTAAATATATTTATTTATCCAAAGATATTAAATATATTTAATTAAAAATTTTAATTACCTATTAAATTTAATAGTATTACTTATGATAATGTATTACAAGATTTTTCAAAAGAAAATTATTATGTACTTCAATAATCTTATAATTAAAATAATTTGTAATTAATTATGAACATTTATGATTGTACAACTGTTATAATTCACTTATATATTTTAATTGTTATTTTGTTTAAAGTTTAAACTTCTTAAAATGTTATAAACAAATCAATTTTACTTATGCGTTACAAATTTTAACTTGTATTGCTAGTAAGTAAATCCATTAATATTATAGATTCAAGTAATGAGAAATAAAAGTTACATCATAAATATAAAAATGATATAATAAGTTAAGCCTTATATTTATAAAAGCACTTGCCACTAATAACATTAATAAAACTATTTCATAAATTAAAAGTAAAAATGAATATTTGTAGTTTATAAAAAGACAATTTCATTTTATAAATTCATTATAACATTATAAAGGAAAGGTTATGTTACTTGGGCTAAAAAGAAAGAATAAAAGAACAATAAGTGTCACTTTTGTAAAGAAGGATAAAGATTATAAAAAAATTACTTAAAATGTAAGGCTTGATTTAAAATAAAATAAGTTAAATACTTTAATATGTTTTGAATCAATTTTAATTAAAGTTCCTTATAATACTTTGTAGTTTTACTTTAATGATATTATTCATGTATCCATAATGGCATAAGCATTCATTTTGATTTGATTATTTCAATTGATATAAGATTACAAATATTTTTTAATATATTTTTATTAATATATTATGTCAATTGAAACATGAAAAAATTTAAAAACAAAATCCTAACTTACTATGCATCATAATATTAGAATTAAACGTAACACAATAGATGAGAATTTTGCTCACTTAATAGTATAAATATTTGGGTCATATATAAAAAAGAAGATTACTTTGATTGATTAATAATGAGATTTTTTTGAATTTAGACTTTGGTTATTTCAAAACTTGTATAAATTAGATTCAACATATATAATCAAACATGAAATGAAAGAAGCCATAAAAAGCAACTAGCTTCTTGCAATTATATATATTAATGTTCATGAAACTTTTGATAATCTAGTGCTTAATAAAGAATTATATTTCATTACCTTTAAAGATTTTTTTTTCATATTATAGTTATGTTTATTTGTTTTATAAAAATCGTAATTATTAGATACCTTTTAGGTATACAGAAGGAGGTTATGAGCAATTAGACAAAAGGTTAAAAAAAATTATAAAATTTAATAAAGGTAGTGAATATTATTAAAAATATAATGAGTTAAGGTAATGTTTAGATTTATTTGTAAAATTCCTTGAAAATTATGATATATGTACACAATAAATTATGTTAGATATACCTTAGCAAAAGGCATGATCAAAAGGTGTAATCAATCATTAATGAACATGGTTAGAAATATAATGAGTAACTTCTCCTTACCCAAATTATCGTGAATAAATGTGTTCAAAACTGAAAACTATTTGTTAAATAGGATTTTTACTAAGGTAGTTTAAAATACTATTATCGAATTATGGAAAAATGAAAAAGTTAATTTAAGACATTTGTATGTTTTTGGTTCTATAGAATTATATCCTCAAACGATCAATAATTACTATATTAGTTATTTAAAGAAGTCTAATGAGTATATGACTAAAGTTTAACAATTGTAAAAGCTGGTAATGAATGATTCACTAAAAATGATAAAATTAATGGGAATAATAAATATCAATTAGGGTAAATATTTTTTGTTGATAACAATTTTATTATTCATTATAATACTAAATGTTATTTTAAAAATTAAAGAACATTGAAATAAAGAGATACTCCCTTAAGGAACTAATTCAAAATTGACTAATGTAAATCAACCATAAGAAATATTATTAAAAGGATCTTAAAAGAAAAAGAAACAACAATTTTGAATGCTTATATAGTTTATTTATAAGAATCAAGATTTTGATATTAAAATCAATAAGAATCTAATTTTATTTTCATAACCATTAACATACTAAACATAATTATAACATTGATGATTTAATATGATTAAAAGTTGTACCAAATATATATGAAAATTATATTTCTTAATAGAAATTTTGAAAAAAATTATATTAATCATCGAAAAGCTTTTTTGTTTTTTTTTTATAGAAAGTAAAGATTAAATAGTGTGTAAACTAAAGAGGTCAATAAATGACCTTAAACAAGTTTCTCTACAGTGATATATTAAATTCAATGACATCGTGATATTTTTTAGATTAAAGAAAAAAAATACTATTAATTAGTGTATATTTCAAAAAATTAATGGAAGGAAGTTTGTTTTATAGTCTTGAATATTGAAGATATATTATTTCTCACTAATGTTTTATATATATTGTTTGAGATTAAAAAAAAATTTCTAAAAGAATTTTATAATGAAATATATGAAAGAGATATCTTATATAATATGAATATAAATATTTTATAATAAATTAGAAGAAATGTTAGGATTGTCTCATAAATATTATATAGAGGAAATTAAAAAAAAAATAATATGACTAAGTCTTTACCTGAGATTATTCTTATACAAATATATGACAAATTCAATATCATGCAATGTTCTAAGAATGAAATGAAATGTAAGAAAATGAAATCAATTCCATATGCTTATATTGTTGATAACTCAATGAATTTATTAATTTGTACTAAATTGAATATTAATTTTGTGATCAAAATTTTAAGTAAGTGTAAAAGTAATCTTATAATGGATTATTAGAAAATTGTAAAGAAAGTGTTAGATATATGAAAGAATAAAAAATTACATGTTTATATAAAAAAATCTAGCTATTTAAAAGTAATTAGATATTTGAATTGAAAATTTATTTAATGCATTGATAGTAAAAATTCACTTTTGGTTATCTATTTTTATTAAGAGAAAGAGCAATTTTGTGGAATATTAAAAGATTCTTTCATTACTTTACTATTATAAAAGCAAAGTTGTAACATGATTCAAAGTGATAATTCATATATTATAACTATTGAACTTTTTTCAAAACTCAAGGTTGTCGACACTATTATTAAGTTGCTGAAAATTTATGTGATGAATCAACAATAATATTCTTCTCTAAGAATAACAAATACTTAAAAGATACTAAATTTAATGAAAATTAAGATATTTTATTATTAATGAAAAGGTTAAGAAATAAAAGTATCTGTAAAATACTAATTGATCTCATAATAATAAATCAATATAAAAATTTATAGTCAATGTATTCTTATAATAGATTTTAGTTATACTAATAATAATTGATAATATATGATATAATGACATTTTGAACTTACTAATATATTTCTAACATACATTTCTATTATTTATTGTTGTATAATTAAGTATATATTATTATTTTAAAATTAATAAGAATGTTTCTATAAGACATTATTATGTATAATTATATATATATTATAAGTCTTTTATGATAGGTTGCAGGTGTTATAATATATAAAAAGAAATATTTTGAATAAAACTCGTTTAACCACCTACGCTGTTCGTTCTGAGAAACTTGCAGATTTCAGATCCACCGGTACCAATTCCTTCTTAAATGCTGGGATTGGAGGCTCTGACGGGGAGCTTCGATGATTTTGGTTTTGAGAATCACCTTAACGGTACCAAATTATGAACCTCTTTGAAAATCAATTATGAATTAAAAGTTCCATTTCCATTAACCTTTTTAACCATTTGCTCATCTTGGCTTGCAGATCCTCGTGAGTGTGAAACTTTCCTGCTAGCGGGCATGCACCATGGGATGGAGTTCGCCTAGGAATTTCCAGGGGGTCAATCTGCCAAAGTTTCATATGATTGATTCAAAAAATAGGGTGTGTGAAAACAGACAGTGGCTCCATGTAAATTGGTCCTGGACTTTGTATCTTCGTAATCAAGGTTACATAATGCTGTTAGGATACGAACATTTTGTACCTTGAAGACATTAGATAGTTTTTAAGACGAAACTGGGTTCTAACCCAGAGAAAAAATCTGGTTTGTTAGGCCGCCGTCCATTTAACCACTTCTATCCTTTTAAGCTTTTTTGAGTTTCTAACTAAAAAACAATAGATCATCATTTAGTATAAGAAGCAATATAAATATATATATATATATATAGATATTTAAAATATTATTTATTAAATATTTACAATGAATAGACAAATTCATTTTATAAATTTTTCATGATTGACGACCAAGATGGTTTTTTTTTTTTTTTTAAAGTAAGTTAATGATTTGTCTTTTACCAACTATTGAAATGGAGTTTACATTTATGGAGGAAGATAACCGAATAGTTTAAAGAAAATAAAATGTTGTTGTATCAATTAAGTTTATTTCACTTTGATGCCAGTGATTTTTGCACTTCTTTCAGATTTTGGAGGTATGTATTTTGTTTACAGCTCGAATGCTTTGACTTGTGCAGGGACTTCTCACATCCTTGAAAAGATGAATGAAGCAAAAGGCACACAAGAGGAGCGTCATCCCAATCGCAGCCAGTCAAACTCGAGATGTAATTCCATTCAGTGGCAATTGCCACTTTCTCAGTCAACCACGTTGCCCGTAACGCCCTCATGGTTTCGTGTAGCAACACTCGTAAGTCATAAAGGGCATTAAAGACGGACAAAGAAACAAAACAAAAGACAGAAAAAACAGTGCCACGTGCCGACAATTAAGAGGGAGGGAGGGGGGGTTTCATTGGCAATGGGCCCACGCGCTTTGCCTTGTGGAATTGTAGAACTGAAACGACAGGGCAAATTGGTAATTCAGAAATCTTTTTCAAGGATGGTACTCCTCACATCTTCTTCGAAGTTTATCTGAGATTGAACTTTTTGATAATTGGCGTTGAAAGATTCAGAAAGACATGTCGGCCTCTTACGTTGAAATTGTTGGCGGCTTTGATTAATTGATCGTGACATCGACAGGTATGGACACCTACGGGCAGCAATGCATCTAGACGATCGTGGGTGGACTAATTTCTAATTGATAAAGGGTTCTTTGAAGTATTCAACACCTAAAAAGAGAGAGAGAGGCGTATACTCAATTCACGACTAGAATATTTGAAAAGAGTTTGAGAAGTCTATATCATTAATAAATGACTAGATGTTTATTTTTAAGTTTTTACATTCCAATTTTAAGAAAGAAAGTATAAGATTCATAAAAATATATATAAAAAAATTATCTCTTGTTATGTAAGCACATTTAATTCTTGATACACCAAGATAAAGTTAGAAGAAAAATATTTATGGCCAAAAAAAAAAAAGATTACAAGAAATTATTGATCAACATGGCTAGAGGTATACTTTTCATTAAATTAATCTATGACTTTTAGTTCTTTATATTTTTTCATTTGATGTAAAAGTATAATTTTTCAATTGAATTTATTACAATTAAAAATTGTTTGTGTATTATGATTTTTACGTGTTTCATTAGGTTGACAAATTGGATCCTTTAAAGAATTTTAGGTTTTCTTATAATTTTTGCAATATATCATATTAATTTTATATCCATCAATAACTTAAAATCATCTTTAAGCATATATATGTAACTCAATGATAGAAAAAGAACATGTTATATATATATATATATATATATATATATATATATAGAGAGAGAGAGAGAGAGAGAGAGAGAGGTCTAGTGGTGTAAAATGACCTGTTAGTTTATTGTTGACTTTTCTTTAGGTTTGTTGGTCTTCTAAATATACAAAATTATTTATGCATCTTAGAAGATTAAAAGAAATTCATAAACTAAGTTTGGTATTTATTATGTGTATATTATGTTTTAGTCTTATAAATGTTATTATAAAGAATATCATTTCAATTTAAGAATAACCATACATCTTGAATTATTATGATATTAGTAATTTAAAAAAAAATTATATAAATGTATAGTCATTAGACTATAAATGATATATAAAAGTTGCGATTAATTATTTGAAATAAATTACTTTGCTTTATAAGAAAATATTTATTTTATTAAATTAATTAAAATAAGATGGCAAATTAGAAATTAAAAATTAAAATTTTTTATACCTATAGGTATAAATTTTTTTTATTTTAATATTTAATTTATTAGTCTTATTATATTGTAAATACAAATTCAATGTATGATGCAATTTTTGTTCACAAAAAGGTTTGAATTTATATTTTTTTATGGTTTGTTATTTTTATGGCATTAATGTATGTGTGTTTTTTGTTAATGCAATTATTTTTATTACTTTTTATGATAATTTTATAAATTGAAAAAAATAGGTTCTTTTGATTTTAAGGTGTAAGGATGTGGATTTGGCCATTTGTGTAAATCAACTACCTATTTTTATGGAATCAAATACCTTAGTTGAAATAACTACTTATGATAAATGGGAGCTATTATATCGTTTGAGCTTAATGGTTATTAAGACTTATATTAGCAAAAAGATAAAAGGGCTTTATTTCTAAAAAGGAGAAAGCTAAAATTTTCATGAATGCTAATAAGAAACAATTTGTGAAATTTGATAAGGTGTTGATTAACATCTTAATGAAAAAAATATAATGCATGACTGAAAAAGAAAGGTATTTTCATATTCTTAGTGTGTTATCAATCTTTTTTAATTGATGTGTCAAGTTACGCATAATGGATTAATTATGGTATTACAATCCATATTATCAGTACCATGCAATGCTTTCTAAACTTAAGGAAGTCGAAAAAAAGTGAGTAAGATATCTATTTAGAAAATTAGATGTATTTTTATATTGAAATTATGAGAACTTATTGTTAAATGTTAAAATTTAGTTTTGTAGTAAATTTAGAAAACATATTTTATGTTCCATCGTTCTTAAAAAATTTGGTTTTCATTTCTACAATAGTAAATATAAGTTATTAGTTTTCTTTTGAGAACATTATTTTCAATATTCTTGCTAATAAAAATATTGTTAGTCCCGATTGTTTGGTTGATGACTTATATAAATTTGATTTAAACCTTACCCAAGAATGTTATGTTATATTGCATGACAATATTGGCATGAAAATATATATTACTAATGAATAATTTTCTTTATTATGTTATAAAATATTAGGTCACACCTCTTTTAAAAAAATAATAAAAAAAACTAATAAATGACAAAGTTTTAACAATTATTGACTTCACAAATTTTGATACTTGAGTAGATTATATAAAAGGTAAGCAAACTAATAAGAATATTGAAAATACCAAAAGAAGTTTAGAAATTCTTTAGATAGTACAAATAAATATCTATTTGCATTTTATTTATTTGAAATTTGAATGAACTAAAAACTAAATTATTTTTCATTCAATAAAATATTTAATTAGAAATTCAATAATATTATGATACAAAGGAAGAAATGTTTACAAAAAAATATAGCATGACTATTATGATTTATGTATAGAAATTTCTTTTTAAATAGATTAACTTATATAGGTAGTTCAACAAAGATATCACCTATTTAACATCATATAGACCAAGTGAAAAAATGTTATAATATCTTTTAAGTTATTATAATATCTCTTAAATGACCTCAATGAAAAAGGAATAAATATTATATAAGATGATAATTAAGTTATTAATGACAATTAAATCAATCTTAATAAAAATTAAAGTAGATTAATTAAAAGTTTCATTGTAAGAAAATTAAAAGGCTTATTTTGATGGGAGAAAACCACAAGATAGCAACAAAAGGGTTTTTAGCCTAACCTATATTTAAAAACTCATAAATCATCAATATTATATTGTATTAGAAATATAAGATAATAAATTAGAAAACTACTCTAAATCATTTTGTTTTTGTAATTGCAGAAAATTTTTAATTAATCTAATTAAAGGTATAGTTTCTATTAAATCAATATATAATTTTTAATCCTTTATATTCTTTCATCATCTTCTTCTTCTTCATCATCTTTTTTTTTTTTTGAATAAATGGGTGTTGATTTTGTTAAAAATTGTGAACATGTTTTCATATATTTGCTTTGCCACATTTCCTTCCCAAATTATATAGTATCTTATGAAGGAGGGGGTTATTGAAAATTTTAAGTAGGGCTCATTGTTATATTAATGCATTTATGTTCATTTAAAAGTTAATCATTAATGTTGGTCCAGTGGACTTGCAAGTACCTTGGTTCATGATTGAGCTATCAATATATATGGGTTAATCTTAATCAGAAATAGTAAAGTGGCACTTATCTCATTACCTGTTGGTACCTTACATTGTTGTTATCGCAATTATTTTTTTTTTCTATATTTAAAGTATATAAAAGATATTAAACAAGCCACCAACTCAAGTAACCAAAGTTCAAATTATGGTAAATCACAAAAAATATTGAAGAATATCCTTTTTTTTTTTCGCCTTATTCGTTAATTTTGAAGAACATACGTGCGAGGTTTTAAATTGTTACTAATTAACTTTGATGTCTGGGCGCTGTAAAGATCATTGAATCCCAATGCAACATGTTAAAAAAAAAAAAAAAAAACTTCCATAAAGTAATGAGGTAATAACATCCGACCCAAACTCAACGAGCCTCACTCAGAATCTGATCAATCGGAAACCCAAAAGTCATGCAATATAACTTCAAATCCGTCCTCCGAATGATTCATATCCAAAACAATATGACATTTAAGTGACTTTCAATCTAATTGCATCTTGGTTTAATTTGACTAACACGATTTGACTTTCAATCAAATGACTTGAAATTTGAGTGAGTTAAATACTAAACAATTTACCTAAAAGTGCCTTGAAAATTCAATGTAATAATATTTTAAATGACCCAAATCGAGTAACTTGAAGCTGAAAGTCCGATCACTAACAGTGAGGAGACCGGAATCGCGACCTCTCGATCATTTGTCATCTGTAAGTATTAGGCCCATGATCTCAGGGCAGAGGAAGATGTGACCAGGATAAAAATGCAAAGAGAATAATTAAATAATGATATTTTAAAAATAATATAAAAATACTAAAATATATAAATGAATTATATCTATTATATAATTCAATAAATGTTTCTGTATAAAATTGCTTAAAAATGAAAATATAGGTTTTGTTTTTTTTTTTCAAGAGCAATAAAAATAGTCAGGCCTCATATGTTCGAAAATGAAGCGTGCGGTGATGGACAAATAAAATGTGAACACGAATGTGGGTCCTATGCATGTTTGATCCACGGCTCAAGTTCAGCGTCAGCGTGACCAAAGGGGGCAACAATTGAGGGTAGATATTGTTGAGGGTGTGTTTGGGATTAAAATTGAATTTTGTTATTATAGGTAGTAAATTAATAATTATTAAATTTATTATTAATAAACATGATTAATTTTTTAGTAATTATTTAAATATTAAAGATAAAAAATAATAAAAAATAATAAAAAACTCTTTTATAAAATTAAATTATAATTATTTTATATAACAACAAAAACTATTATCTTAAAAAAATTAACCAATCATAGTGTACTTTTTATTTTTTTTATTGCATTAAAATATTACATTTTTTGAAATAGAACTTTAATTTTTAACGTATTTATGTTTAATACAAATCTTATAACTTGTTAAATATTAATAAAATTATATTTAATTCAAAATATAAATTTTCAATAACTACAACCTTTAAAATACACCCGCAATGCCTCTTTAATAACACTCTTTTTGTATTTTATCATCTCTTTCAAAAGTGAAAAGAAAACTGAGCATAAGTCTAGAAAGTCAATGCATGGAGCAACGTCGAGACCACCAAGAATTTTCAAGCCCCTTTCCGCGTTAGTACACACCAATTTAACTCCCCACGACAAAAAATAAATTTTCTCATTGCTCTTTTTGATGCGTAGGAATGTTGGGGGTTTGAAATGGTCAGAAAATTTGACATTTCTCATTGCCGTGCTATGCATGTACGTAACCACTTCCAGTGAGACAGAGACAGAGAGAGAGGGGGAGAGAGAGAGAGGCAAACTAAAGCGCTTTTTCTCCAGTGAATAAATTTCTCTCGTTTTGGCTGCTGCCTTTCACTTCCTGAAGCAACCACCCAACTTTCCCCACAACTTCTTCGCTGCGAAAAGTTGTTGCATTCTTGCTTACAAATACCTTCGCTACTTTCAATCTCTTTTCTTTATCTCATCCACGAATCCCCATCTCAAGATTTGGATCATTTTCCGATCACAAACGATCTTCAATCAAAAGATATAGAAGAGCCCTCTAGCGGCGCTTTCTCTCTCTCTCTCTCTCTCTCTCTCTTTTTTTTCTCGTAGCCCGTTTAATCTCTTTATAAAAAACGACCAAAAAGTCGTTCATAAGTGGATTGTGCTGTGTTAATTGGTAGCATTTTTTTCTAAATGAAAAGAGCGGCGGATTGGGAGCAAAAGACGCTCTTAAAGGAGCTAATCCAAGGGAAGGAGCTCGCTGAACAACTTATAAGCCAGCTTAATGCTTCGTCATCGCTGGAAAAGCCTCAATTCTTGCTGGATAAGATATTATCTTCCTACGAGAGATCACTCTCAATGCTAAATTGGAGTGCCTTCGCCGCCGAACAGAAGCCCACTGTTGGCGCATTGGAAGTTCCGCTTTCGATTTTCAATAGCAATAGTCCCAGGAGCAATGACTCCAATAAAGATTTGAAAGAATCCAAAAAGAGGTATCTTTTTTTTTTTTTTTAAATTGTTAAAAAATTTTTTTGCTGCGTATGCTTGGGGTTATTGATCTTTTTTCTGGGGTTTGACTTGGGTATGGTTTGCAAATTGTGCATTGCAGAAAGGCAGAGCAGCAATGGACTGAACGAGTGAGGACCACTAGTTCAGGGGCAGGTGATGTGGAAGGGCCATTGAATGATGGCTATAGCTGGAGGAAATATGGGCAAAAACACATTCATGGAACTAATTTCCCAAGGTGAGCGGCTTCGTTTTCTTTACGCGGTATTATTTTGCTCAATTAATCATTTTGCTATGTCCCACATGAAGTGCAAACATCAACCTTTTTATTGTTGCCCCCCTTGCCAATCAAGCAAACAACCAATGTCCTGCACAATTTGAATAGAACTTGACATATGAATTATATATACAATAGCTGCTTTTGCTAGTGGAAACTCATATGGATGGGACCAAAACCGTACTGCCAGCCATCTCTTAGCCCACGGTATTTCGTTCTTGGTCTCTCCGGTTTTTCATTTGACCCCCAAACAACCCAAAAAAAAAAAAAAAAACACAAATCCACCCCTTTATTTATTTATTTATTAGTATTTTTTTATTATTTTTTTTAATTTTTTAAAAAGGGGGGGCTCATCTAATGAAAGAAAGAAATTCAAAAACACGCGCACATATAAAAAACGTTTGATCGTCTCGTCACAGCTTTGGCTTTTCATCATCCGGGAATGAATGGTGGGTGTGGTTTCTCTGACGTGTTCGCAGGGGATACTTCAGATGCACCCATCGTCACTCGCAGGGCTGTTTGGCCACAAAACATGTTCAAAGATCGGACGAGGACCCCACCATCTTCGATATCACCTACCGAGGTAGACATACATGTGTCTCATCGTCTCGTCGGGCCGCCACGTCATTCCCATCCCCGGATACTGCCACGTCAACGCAAAACAGTGCTCCCCAACTTCCCCTGGGAGAACGGCTTGAAATTAAAGCCGTCAAGGACTTGGACTTGGGGCAGCACGCCAAGGAACAAATATTTCCATCGTTTTCCTTCGCAGAAATCGGGAAAGAAAATGAGGAATATGGCTTTCTTCCGGATTCCATGGGGGAAGACTATTTCTTGGACAGCATTTTTCCATCATTTGGGTCTCCGGCGACGTCCGAATCCAACTATTTCTCACTGTCGCCGTTCCGCTCCAACGTTTTGGGAATTGGTGACAATGCGCACACCTCGGCATCCGATCTCACCGACATAATTTCAACCCCGACTTCTGCCACCAATTCGCCAATTTGGAATTTGGACTTCTCCGATGTGGATTTTGCTTCCAATTTTCCGGTTGACAACCCAGATTTCTTCGCTTAATTAATATTGGCAGCATTTAAAGATAGATCATATATAGAATTGTTCGAACGTCATACCTTTTGGTACGACAGTAAGCTGCTGTGATGCTTCCGGCCCAATGGAACGTCATACCTTTTTCTATTTGATTTCCTTAATAGCAATGTTTCGAGATTAGTGTCGTCGATGCAAGTGACAAAGGAAACATGAGTCGCCTGGATTTCCTCATTTTAGACCTGAGGGCAAACAACATGGAAGTCAACTTTCATGTGTTTCATATAGCTATGAAAAATCAGATTTTGACTCAAGCACATAGTGGCATCATTATCACAATAACCAGTCGAAGGAGAAGGTTGCCAGAAATGGAGTTGCCATAGCACATTGCATACTCAATTAACCTCTGTAATAGTAGAGGCAATACCTCTAACACTCAACTTTGGTGGATGATCAAGTAACAATGTGTTGCTTCCTAAACAACTAGTTAATTGAGTTAGCTCCAAGAAACACAACAAAGGTCAAACTAAAGGTGCAATCATCATGATTACCAACCTAATTAGTATCTTAAAAGTATGGAGCAGGGGAGCATAATAAGCTAAAAGAAGAAGATTAAGATTCATTGTTTGCTTGAGATAGTACAAGACAGGTTTGGCAACAAACCAATGATCTTATTCAGCAAAGTGCATAAACTAAGACAGATGGTTGACTACAAAGCACATATCTAAACATGACATAGACAAATATTGAAGAGCTTCAATTACATGATGATATTAAGTGGTATTTGCTGGTAAAGAGTCATTATGAAGGGTTAATGTTTCACTAGTGGACATAGAACTATGAACGCTGTTGGCAAAAAGAATGTTATGTTCTTGAAGAACCTCAACACCAATAAAAAAGGCAAGTGCTCCAAGGTCCTTTAGTGAGAACCATGAGGTCATAGCTTGAACGACAACATTAATAGTATATGGGTCATTACTAGTGATGATTATCATCCACATAGACTAGAAGATAGAGAAGAGTTGCACCATTGGAGAAAACAAATAAATGAGTGTCAAACTTAGAAGTAACAAAGCCATCAGGTGCAAAGTTCTTGTTACCAAGCTCGAGGCACTTGATATAGACCATAAATATCCTTATTTAATTTGCATTTATGATTAGTGCATTAAGGACGAATAAAGCTAGGAGGTTGTTGCATATAAACATCATCTTTCAAAATGCGTTGCAAAAAGGCATTATTTACATTAAGTTACCAAAGATTCCAATGAAATTGGATAGCAAAAGGTAAAATGATCTAGACAATTATGCTATTAAACGAGCTTAGTAATGATCAAGAGAGCTTTCAATTTTCCTCTTAGTTTTATAGATCTACTTATAAGTAACAAAATTTTATGAAAAATTAGAAGCTACTAGCTCCTAAGTATTGTTGTGGACAAAAGCTTTAAACTTATCATACATGGCATTGCACTAATGAGAATGTTTTGATACTTAGAAAAAGTTGGTAAGATTAAGGATATTTATGACTATAAGATAATAAAAAATGTATTTAACCTTTAAAATTTTCTTTTTAAGTGTTTGATGATACTTGTAGGTGATGGCAAAGTAGGTGATGGTAAAGAAGATGAGCTTAGTGTAATGTTTGACGAGGTTGATAATGCACTACTTGATGAAGTAGCTGTATCTATTTAAAGATAACAAGAAAGATGAGGCCAACAACATGAGGTTTGATGGTAAAGGTAACAAAGATGGCAATGGTGGTGAAGGTGGTAGGTAACGAGTAATATAGATAAGAGAAGACAAATTAGGAGGAAGAGATAGTAGGGATATACATAGAGAGACTACAAAAACCTAAGACAATTAAGTGTTGAAACTAATGTGGATTACATTTGATACGAATTCCAATTATATGTAAAAGGAACCCAACACTAGTGTTGGTATAGGATCATTCTAACAAAGGTTAAGGAATTGAAATTTTGACCTAATGATTTTAAACAACTATGAATTAGAATTATAGGATTTAGATGCCACTTTTAACAATGACAATGTTAAAGAAGATGAGTCTATTGCACCAACACACTTAAGTATGAAAGTTCAAAATTAGTTATCAAAGAACTAGAGAAATAACTTATCCACTCATAAACAAAGTTCTGCCTCCTCCAACCATCCTTTTTCCCTTTTTATATGCTAACCCCCCAAAACCCTAGTTGTTAAGATGAACTTATTAATAAAATTTGTCCAGCCCACTACATAATAATAAAAACCTATAAAAATAATCCATTTAGATACTGAAATTCGTCTAACCCATTACATCACAATATAACCCATGAAAACAACCCATTTAAATGCTCATACATAAGTTGCTAGCTCCAACTTCCTTTTCAAGGTCATAGTTTTCATATTCCTCCATAGATGACACATTTGCAAACTTTGGTGAAGCTTTTATCATTCTTAATTTGTGCATAGCAATTTCCTGTAAGTAAATGTCGCACAACAAGTTATTGAGTGTTTCCTTTATTTTCTTTGACCTTGCCTTTGTCATTAGTGATCCAAGGTTTTACAAAGCATCAACTCTTTCGTTGGTTTGAACTAGTACAGTATGACTTTCATCATTCCTGCTCTCCTTAAAATGATTTGTCCTCAAATCAGCACTTACATCATCAAAGAAAAAAGGTAAAAAGTCAAAAATATTAAATGTTACACTTACATTATACTCACCTGACAAATCAAGTTTATATGTATTATCATTGACTCTTACCACTACTTAAAAAGGACTATCTCTTGGTTAAAACTTTGATTTCCTTTGTATAGGAAATCTATCCTTTTGTAAGTATACCCAAACCCAATCATTAGATTCAAAAGGGATATGCCTATGACCTTTTACTAACTTATGTTTCATATTATTTGGTTTTTCTCTCAATGTTAAGTCTAACTTTCTCATAAAGTTGCTTAACCACTTCAGCCTTCTTTTTCCCATCTAAATTAACCATGTCCTATATAGATAATGATACTAAATCTAAAGGAGATTAAAATTATAAACAAGTTCGAAAGGAGAATAATGTATAGTACTATGAACAAAACGATTATAGGCAAACTTCACAAAAGGCAAACATTCTTCCCAAATTCTAAAGTTCTTATCAATAATAGGATGCAACAACGTACCAAAAGTTTGATTTACTACCTCAGTTTATTAATCTGTTTGTGGATGGCAAGTTGTAGAAAACAACAACTTTATTTTAAACTTACCCCACAATGTCTTCCAAAAGTGACTTAAAAATTTTGTATCATAATTTGACACAATACTCTTTGGCATTGTTTGTAAAGGAACAATCTCTCAAAAAAAAAAAAAAGTCTGTAATGTGTGTGACATCATTCATTTTGGTATATCAAAACGAGACAGCTAATTGATATCTTTTATAAGCTACAAAAATTCATTAGTTAGGATGAAAGTTGCATGATGATTAAGAGCAAGAGGCCAATTAAAATGAGCTATTGAAAATTTATTTTTGAATAAAGAATCAGCATGTTCTCAGCAGAATAACATATATAATTGTGTATTTTTTTTTCTTCCTTAATCTTTGATGTCCTTTTCATTTTTTTCCCTAAACGAATATATCACGCCAAATGTTATTGCACAACTAACGCTTCGAGTCCAACTTTGACCATAGTCCCTTTTCGAGGAAAGAAATATTATTATTAAATAGGTAAGATTTGAGGCATCACTTTGTGCTCGTGGCTTATCCTGAAATTGCACCCTTTTCGCTGTTGTTGCTATAAAAGTAATGCCAGTCAAATTGTAGTAATTGCGTAGGTCCGTCCATGAGATAAGTTGGCGTACTTGTGAAAAGTCCATATTATAAAATAAATTAACATTTTAATCCTAATGTTCTTTATTATTTCACATTGATGTCACTATTTTACAATAAAAAGTATAAAAAAATTGATATTAGAAGGATAATACTTTATTTGCCAAGCATAGCAGTGATTTTACTTTTAATATGACTGATTAACTAGAGTTTTAGTGTATAAAAAAAATAATAAGATTTCATACCAACATCTAACTGAATTTTTATTAATATTTTTTTAATAAAATATTACAAATTTGTACATTACGTGAGCTTAATATTAATATAAATATATATTGTTAAAATTGAAAGAAAGTTGATAATTCATTTGTATAAAAACTTTTGCTTAATTTTTAAAATATTTAAATATTTAGTTCAAATTTTAATTTTCTTATTGGGTTCTGACATTTTGTAGGATTTAACATTAACTTTGTAGTTAGTTTATAATTTTAATATTTTAATTAAATTAAAATTTTTACATATATTTGATTTGTTCACATTATAATTTATTCAATTCATGTAGTTATTTATATACCCATGCAATGCAAAATATTCATTTTGTTTTAAGAAATTCTAAAAAGGACCAAAAAAAAAATACTCCTAAATTATTCCTTTTGTTTGCTTAAAGAAGAAAAAAGTTTTCAAAATTTTCTCTTTTTTAAACCATAAAAAAGACTTATAATTTAAGTTTTATTTTCTTAAAAGGGAAAAAAACTCCAATTCTTATTTATTTTTTAAATAAAAAATTCACAATCTAAGTTTTTTTTTACTATTAAATAAAACAGAAGTAAAAATACATTTTTCAATAAATATGATAAATTCATATTCTAATAAATTTAGGGTATCAACAAATATTTGATTTACTCAAATTTCTCTATTATATCTAACATGTATTATAATTTATCCATTTCATGTTAACAATTTTTTACATATGTTTAAATTCATACAATTCAGAAACTCATAATTAAAGTAACTAATTCTTTAAAAAGAAAAAAAATCATAATTTTTTCCTTTTTTGTGTTTTTTAAGAGAAAATTTTTCAAATTTATCTTTTTTTTTTTCTTAAAAAGAAAGAAACTACTTTCAATTTTTTTTAATTTAAAAAATTCCTAACTTAAGCCTTTTTATTTTATTATTTAAATAAAACAAAAATAAAAATATAATTATTAATAAGTATTGACAAATACGTGGGTTGCACGATTTTAATGCTAGTATTGAATATAAGTAAGGTTGAATTAAGATACCAATAAATTTAAGTCTATATGGGTTGTGACTATATATCAATGTCTTTTTCTATGATTATGGCAGGGTAACAACAAGAATTATGCAAAAACAATGAAATTATGCTGTAAAAAATTAATGTTCTAGCAGCAAAGTTAAAAAGTTATTGCCAACAAATTATCGTGAAAAATATTTTGTATCCAAAAATTTCAATGAGTTAGAAATTTGAGGAAATTGACGTGACTCAAATAAAGAACACTGCGCTTCTGTACGCCCAATATATGAGCTCCTACAAGTCTTCTTCTGGGTTTCTTCTATATATAATATGGTAACCGCAAAGTTACTTGTGCTTGTGCTTACACGTGAAATCGCAAAATAAACGAATTAGTTGGCGGCAATGCTGGCCACCTACTTCGCCCCAGGCCCAGTGCCGATGACATTATTGTGAAGCGAACCAACATTTCACAGTTGTTGGGACAACAAAATTAGGCTTAAGTGTGTAATGAGGTCTCTTCTTGCCTTTTTTTTACTTTTTTTTGTTTTTGGTAGCCCCTCAAATTGCCTATCGACATCATCGTATGCGAATTGAAAAAGGGATCAAATACAGCCATGAAGATGAAAAGTGATTGTTGTTGCATATTAACCCGAAATATTACACGGTTACTTGACGCAACCAAAACGGATATTATTACAAGAAAGGAGAGAGAAAAAACTGCAGCCTGAAATACAGAAAAAAAAAAAAAAAGGGGCCTTTTTTTTTTTTTCCCCGGGGGGGGTGGGGGGGGGGAGGGGATGGTGGAGGGATGAGGTGGGGGAATGAATGCACTCCCAATTTCTAACCAGATTCATCAGCTTTGGCTTTCCTCTTCCAGTCGTAGGCCAGTTGAGATAGCGAGTTGGAAGAAAACCCATCTTCACTGAGAACTTCGGCTGCCGCGTCTTTTAAATCCTTCATTCTGCTGCTGACCATTTTCCCTTCTTCGCCTTGCATCAGAGCCCTCACGACATTTGCAACCTCCTCTCGTCCAATTATGCCATTTTGACCAGCCTTAGCTCTCAGGGCCACTTTAACGTCCACAGTTAACATCTCTGCATTCATTTTCTGCTCGGCATAGAGTGGCCATGCGATTAATGGAACACCATTTATCACACTTTCAAGGGTCGAATTCCACCCACAATGGGTCAAGAACCCTCCGGTTGACCCGTGGCTTAACACTTCCACCTGTGGTGCCCACGAGGGCACCACCAGGCCCCGCCCCTCAGTCCTATCCAGAAACCCTTCTGGCAAGAAATCAAAAGGGTCTTTCTGGCTCTGGACACTGAAAAAGCTGGCATTGGCCAAGTGGTCATTCGGGCTCCGTACCACCCACAAAAATCTTTGCTCGCTCATTTCTAACCCAAAAGCCAGTTCAATTATCTGATCGCAAGACAGGGTTCCACCGCTACCAAATGACACGAATAACACAGACCCATATGGCTGAGCATTCAGCCACTGCAAGCACCGACACTGCTGGGCCCCGCTGTTTGAACCCACTTTCACAAGCGGTCCGACTGGATAAACGGGTGGCTTATCGCCCCTCTCTTGCAGAGCCTTGATGGCTCCATCTTCGATGTAAATGAAGCTATTCACCATAACTCCCTCAGCAATTCCAAACCTCTTTGCATGATGAAGAAACCACCTGTACGCATCGTTTTTCCGGTCCTGAAGCGGGTCGATCAAGTCCTCACCATGGACCGGTACGCAACCGGGTAATTTAACCGGTTCTTCCATCTCCCTATACTCGCAAGAAACCATCTCATCCAGCTCTGGCAAGTGAAATAACAGAGACAAAGCCATGGCAGGCGATGAAAAGAAAATGTATGGAGGGACATCAAATTCTTTGCCAACATCGAATGCGTCCGTGCCAAAAAGATCAACAACCAGGGCCACGAGTCTTGAACTTGAAACTAAAGACAGTAGCACCTCTCGCAAAGAAGGTAGCGACCTTATCATAGTGAGCGAAATTATGGTCTCAACTTTCGCATCTTTGTGGCAATCATCCAAGGAAACTGGAGGGAGAAACATGGGATTCACAGCGCTGGGAAGAGATTCAAGGACCGATTTTTGGGCTTTAGAGGGAGGGCCATGGGTCGGGACAATGAATGTGACCAAAAGTTTGTGTTGGTGAACGAGTCGCTTGGCAAACTCAGCGAGTGGGATGAGATGACCCATCCCTGGACTCGGTAGCACGGCCACATTGGGCGTAAGTGCGCGTGTTTCAGCCATTGCCGCGCTTAGCGAGCTTTTTGGGGGCTTTTCTTAAGTTGTAGTATTAGTAGCGGTGTAGAGCACAAAGAGAGAAGCCGTGTGGAACATATTCACAGGGATTTTTGTCTTTTTCATCTTTATTATTGTCTTGTAGCTTCTCGTGAGGCGTGGTGCATATTAACGGAGTTTTTTTTTTTTAAAGGTAAAACAATTAATTTTTTACATTATATTAGAATATTTTTATAATTATTTTTATTTTTTAAAATTCTCTCAATATATTATTAAATTTAATTTATATTAAATGTTTTTATTATATGTAATTACATAGCAATTGCTAATGTGTTATATTAAATATGTATTTCTTATTATCATATCGTCAAATTTATTCATATAAGTTAAATTGTAATCTTTTCAAAAAAAAATTCAATAAATTAATAATATAAAATATTTTTAATATTATAAAAAGGGAGGAAAAAATAATATAATATTTAAAAAATATATTTTTTAAATTAAAATTTATGTTATATTAATAAATCTAATGATATTTAGAAGAAGATACATCTATATAAAGTTGTATATAAGTATAAATTTCACTTTCTAAAAACTTAAAGATAGATAAGAGGGGTTTCAAGTTTTTAAACCCATAAACTTTTAATTATCAAATTTTCTCAAGTAATAAAGAATTAGACCTTTAAAATTTCGCCCTATTTATTTTGCTGTTTATGAGCTATAATCAAATTTCGCCCTACACAGAGTTAGTCATTCACGGATTGAAAGGTCTTGCTTTTGCTTTAAAAATATTCTTGCATTTTGTTTTGTTTTGTTTTGTTTTGTTTTGTTTTGTTCGTGGAAACACATGCAATAAGATTAGAAAACAACTAATAAATACTCTAATATTAATGTTAAAAATTAAAAACATAATTTTCATCTAAAATTTATTTAAAACATCAAATACCTCCAAATTGAATTTACTTTTCGATGTAAGATCACACGTTGAATCACCAACTTTAATAGCACCATGACCAACGTATGATCAAAATAAATAAAATCTCTTTGAAAGTTACTCATTTTCCATCAATCAAGTATCTTATAATGTGAAAAATCACATATTTTTCTTATTTTTTTTGTTTTATGAGCTTAAAAGATTTTCTCTTTTGTTTTTGAGTTATGTTAGAATAAAAAGAAGAAAAGATTACGCAGAGGTTACCTTTTTTTTTTTTTCTCATAAATTTTTTCCTCTTAATTTTTTTTATTTATTTTCTTGGGCCAAGTCAAATAATTCAATTCGTGTTACGCCAATACTCAGGCGCATAAATTAATATTTAGCAAAATGCCTTTGGACAAAAGTTTGATTATAAAACTAAGCTTGGGCCGACGTCGTTTTCGGAAATTACGCAGTAAAATTCAAGTAGCAAAAAGGCCTTGGGGGGTTGTGACCTTTAATGAGAGAAAGGGCCGCCGAAATGTTCTCGGGCCCAAGAACAACCTGCGGAACTTACCATCAGTAGCCCGCTCTCAGGCCCAAAATAAAAAAAATCGTAATAAAACGAATAAAATTGCAAAAAATAAAAAAATAAAAAAAAGTTCTATTGTTAAAAGGATGCGAACTCGGCCGGTGGTGGCGTCAGTCGCAAGAGGAGAGGCGTAATTGGAGAGCGGAGAGATGATACACAGGAAGTGGAGTCTGTTGACGGCACCGGCGGCGATCATGGGCGGGATCGTGGCGACTACTGTGGTGGTCGCCAACCTTCTCTTGGTTGAGAATGTAAAGCTTTTTCCTCCTCTCATTTACAAAACCCTAGGGCGTGGGCGTGGGCGTGGGCGTGGGCATCCTTTTTTGATTTCCTAATTAAGAGGATCCCATCACTTTTTGGATTTCTGTTTCCTTTCGTATGAATCAAATAACAAGCAAGCAAGCAAGCCCTTGTTGTTTCAAGATCGGACAAAATTTTTAGTTCCTTTTAGATCTGATATTTGGAATTTCTCAAAAGAATGTTTAATGTCTCCTCCTAAACTAAACTAAAGATCAAGAATTCCCAAGATAAGCAAGCCTTCTACCTTTGAAACGCTTATTATAGTTCCATCAGATTTAGGGCTTGTAGAATAAGTATGTTAGTTAGTGCCTTCGTTGAACCTCGTTGCTTTAACCGTGTCTTTTATTGCTGAATGAATATTTGGCATTTGGTTTTTCCCAGCTTAATCAACAGTTGGATGTATAATCTAAATTTGCAGGGTCCATTTTCTAAGCCCGAGCAACGGAATCCGAATCCACCTTCATCAGCAAAGTAGAATGGAAGAGCGGGCTCTTGTTTTTAATATGTAATGTAAGCTGTTTGTTCTTTTGGGGGAAGGGGATAAGAGGTTAGGTGAATGGGGGTGTTTTTGGTGGGAACAGAGGATTGCAAATGTGTTTTTGTGGATTATCATTTTGACCTGCTTGCTTTTGGACATGGTTTCTTGGCTGAATAATGTGGAGATGGTTTATCAACATCTGTGTAGGTTTCCTGGAATACTCTTGATAATAACATCACTCAAGTTCTACTTCAATATATAATTCTCAGTAGAAGTTATTATTATGTGATGTACAACTGCATCGTGAATGTTTGATTTTGAGTTTCTGTGGTAACACATCCCACTTGAGGAGTTAACGGAGGTCTGAGTTGTGGCTGCAACTGCTAAGTTTGATTTCGATTAAGCATATGAAACTGTGTTTATGTTTTGATAATTTGCTGGGTAGAAATGGAACCATGTTCCCTCCTGCCACCACCCTCGGGCCTTCTTTTTACATGTTAGGTCCCATATGAAAGCGCAATTTCTACTTCATTAGTTCCAATTGGGTCATTTGCTGGTAGCTTAGATTGGATGGTTTGTATAAATTTCCTTATAAGTCCAGAGGCAGATTATGCATTGAGCAACTGGCCATTGAACTTAAGTTGTGTTGCAATGCCTATGCATTTTCCTCTCAGTAATAATTTCCAGCTTTATAAATTCTTTTACGGGTTTGGAAGTATTTGAATTTTTGAATTGTGGGCCCACCCCAATTTTGGGTGGCAGAAAAAGATTTATGGAGCCAACTCTAATTATATTTAGAATTGAGGTTTTGTTGTCATTGTCGTTGTTGTTGTTGGACCCACCCTAATATCGATTGTTGCTTAGAAATATTCTTGTAATAGATTGCTAGATTGGGTCCACAAGGTGGTCTAAAGAAATCCTGAGATACGTTCAGCCGCAATGCAAGATAGGCTGGTGATAGTTTGTCTCTGTATCAAGTGATGTGAAGTGTAGGAATGTTATTTTGCCATAGACATTAGACTCCTTAAGCCATTGTCGGGTACATAATTGGGTTCTAAATTTAGTGGCATTGGTAATTTGCGTATCTGCACATATACTTGTTGGTTAATATGTGAATATTCAATTCTTCTGGTTTAATTTCTATTTGCATAATGTTAATTACATGCTTTGTGGGGTTGTGTATACAATTTTTCGCAAAGGGGCAGAATCAAGGTTGTTAAAATCTTGATTCAGATGGTGGGATTTTATGGCCCAATGATCATATATGAAGTTCACGATTTGAATCATGTATAATCTCTTTGAGGTAAGATCTTGGTAGAGTTAAGATTCAAATTGTAGGATTAGTAGGATTATAATTTGACTATGATTCTCATGAACTTTTGAGTTTTTGTATTTTTGGGCTAAAACTTCTTATAAATCTTACAAAATAATAGTTTCTTATTCTTACTTTTGTTGATCTATTTGTAAGCTACCTTTCTGAGCTTTCTTTGATCTTTGATGGCAAAATGAATGAGTTTCTATGGGTGACAAAGCGAGGCGTCGGACTCTTAAATTGAGATTTACTGTTCATTTTTCAGAATTTCATATAACCTTGACTACAAAATAAATCAAAGCTGTTCCCTTAAAAATCCAACAATTTGGTGCATATAAAATTTGAAGCTTAATTTTGGACACTCTAATAATTTTAAAGGTTTAAATTTTAATGCTTGAGGTAGTGGGTTTTGTCAAAGAGTGAAATTAATGCAGATGGAAGAGTTATTTTTCGTTGTTGTATAATTTAAGATTTAATGAATTTTTAATTTAAAAAAAGAGAGGAAAAAAAAAATAAAAAAGACTTTAGTGGGATTAGTAAGTGGCACCTGCTCAAAGAAATTCAAGAATGGGAAAGGAGGGAGAGGGTTGGGGGGTTGATGCGGGAGTAGCTTTTATCAGGGTAGGTTCCAGTGCCTCAATTAGCGAGCTCACCACCACCGCCACCGAAAAGATTCATTTGTTTGGGTTCCAGCGCCTTAATTAGCCGGATTTTTAGTTACAAACTTATTCCTAAATTTTGTTTAAAAGAATTGACTTTAATTGTTTTTTTATTGACCTAAATTCGAACTTTAATAATATTAGTAACCTAAATAATAACTTTTTCTCCTATGACGTTTTAACAGTAATAGAATAAAAAGTAATTCAAGGTTTCTTTTTAAACTTTTTTTTTTTTTGAGCACCTTTTACTTTTTAATGTTCAAAAATATTTATACTACTTTATTATTATTTTTTTCTTGCTAAACGAGTTAGATTTATATGTCTATTTCACAAATATTTACATAAAAACAACATTTTCATTTTCTAATAATTCTTAAATAGTATTTTTTATTTCAAATTTTCATTAATATTGACACTTATAAACTACTTCAAATATGGTATGCCTTTTTCTTTTTTTTTTTTTTTTACTATCTAGTAAGCATTAATAATTTTGTAAAACTTTAAATTAAGTAAAAAAAAAATTCAATACTATTTAAGGAATATTTATTCTAAAAATAAAAATTATGAAAACATAGTAATATAAATAAAGTATCTAAATTAATTATTTTTTTATTCGAGTATAAAATGGACTTTAACACTCTTAATTTTTTCAGCAATCAAGAGTCAATATTCAGAAACAATAATTAGCAACTGCAACCAATATTAAACAATATTGAATAATAAATAAATTAAACGTACCCTTACTTGAGAAAATCTAATGACAAATAACTAAAATATATAATAACATAAATGAGAAAATCAATTTTAATATAAAAAAAGTAAGTATTTATAATTCACAAAATGATTAAATATGAGGAGGGATCAAAAAGTGATTTATGCCAAAAATAATAAAGCCTACATAAACCATTACTTTCTATAAACTCTACTTACTGAAGGTGTCAAACTTTGACTCAATCTAAAGGATCTACCTGAATTGGAAAATAAAACTTAGGATCTGATCCAAAATAACACGAATGTAACTTCCTCTGCATCTGCAAGTAATTTAAACCCCAAATGGCCCAAAATTCACCCATTTGACCAGTCGTGACACCTCAAATACCCAAGATTCGGCGGAGAGCATACGTGCCTAGCTAAGAACATGGTCGGGCTGTGCGAGTATTGTTGTGCTTTTCTGCCTGAGTTTACCCATTAATCACAAGCTGAATTTACCATGGTCCGATGAGAAGTCTCCGTCCTGACGACTAGTAATAGACCCAAATAGCAAAAACACAAACAAAAAATATCTGATCGAGGAAATGAATTGCACAAGTACACCAACAAACTTCAAAATGGATCACAATCATTTTACACGAGCAACGTGACCGACAGACTCAATGGGGCACACACACCTCGATTCCAACATTTCATCGTTGGCGTACCATGATGTCCTAAGTAATTTGTCTACATCCTTCCGGTAAATCTGCTAATAAGGTAACTAACTTCACATTCCAATGTCATACGGTTCAAGGTTTCCCAACATGTCGGTAGGCGCATTGGCATCTTGTAACTCCTGTGACTTTGTTAAGCAGCTCCCTTTGGACCCCTCATGCCAAATCCATGCTTTACCTTCTCAACTCTGTTTAAAAGGGAGAATCAGTAATGCCTTTTTTCAGATATTTGCAAGCCATATGATCGCATGTTTCATAATCATCATATGTGTGGGTTCACCACATAAAAATGGATCTAGGGAAAAGAAATAACAAATTAAAGGCTGATGAGTTCATTACTAACAACTTTGACCCAACAACATTCATTAAATAATGATTACCTGATAGATACATGAACAAATACTGAAGTTTAAGTTTATTATGCAGACAACAGGGAAATGGACAATCTATTGGGAAAAGTGTCCATGGAGGTGACTGGCCAAGAAAATACAAGACAGCCAAACCGTATAATACAGGCACAAACTCATCCACATGGCTTTTACATGAACATTGGCTTGCTATGGCTTGACAGCTGATTCAATGGAATGGATGACCGGGCGACCATTTGCATAATGATAATTTTATAATTTCCTAGTTTTCATGTTCACATCCAAAACTTTCAAATATATATCTTTATCCTTCCCCACTGCAAGTAGCTGATGTAAGCAATTATGTTGAAATAGGAATATTGCTAACAATCAATTAAGTCCTGTTGACATTTTGTTACTTAATTTTTCCCAATGCAGCAATTCAATCACTGTCACGTGCAGAATTACAGATATTACGTTGCAAAAGAATCTACAGTCAGCAAGGAAAGTCGAGGATCTCTTTCATCAAATAGCAGGTAAAAGTAAATAGATGGTCAGTTGGAAACTTACGTTGGAGCAAGTTTGCCAAGGCTATCTAGCTCTTCACCAGTGTCCTCATCTACAACTCTCCCCGACATCTCAACAATGTAAGACCTGTCTCTATCAGTAGGAAGTCCTCTAGTTGCAAGTAATTCCAAATCTTTGTGGTGAAGCTCTCTTCTGTTCACAAAAACACCAGTATTTCCACCAGAACAGTTTTCTGGCATGGAATAATTGAATTCTTCAATGCATGGCTGCAAAAGACAAACTTTTCCATCAGTTAAAATTGAAATAGAGTTATAACTACAAAATAGCAGACTTAGATTCAGCCCAAAATTTAGTTGGTCTTACAGGAATAATGCCGAGACAAGGCCCACCCATAACACCCCAAAATCCAGCGTGGAAGTCATACCTGTTACAGAAACAAAGACAAAAGCAAACTATTACTACAAACTTTTCTCACCCTTCTTCATCTGAGAACAAAACCCTTACTGCACATGAAGCTGAAGATTTGAGTGTCCAGAAAGAAGAAACATGAGAAAGAACAATAAAGTTTCAACATATCAGAATTATTTACAAGATCCAAACATTGTCCAGTTTAGATTTGATTATAAACATTTGTAACAGCCTAAGCTTATAATTTATAGGCATGTATACATCCATCTAACCTATAAGCACCAAAAGCTAAATCATGCGAGCATCACACCATAAAACCCTAATTTTAAATGACAACAGCCACAAGTAAGCATGAATTTACCAATATTGTCCAGGCTGGATTGGTCCAGATAGCTTCTCAGCCTTCTTAATCCGACGATCTGATATGATATGCCCATTTACAGAAACCTTTCTACTATAATCATCAACTTGATTGGATCTGGAAAAGTCCTTAAAGCTCTTCTTGATGTTAGCAAAAAATGATTCACCACCTTTGTTGATTTTCGGTTTAGGCTCTTCTCTGCTCGTGTCCTTTGAATCTTGGGATAACACGGTATTAGAATATTCATAGAATGATACATCCATCTCAGTAGCCAGAGATGCATCTTTGATGGAATTTTGTCGTGCGGCAGACTTGTTCGTTATCACCTTTTCTTGGTCTGAGCGACTGCTCCGGTTGCCCTTCCCATATCGGTTCCCCACATGATTATTAGAAGAGTAATCAAATTTATGTTGAAGTTGTGAACCAGGAGATGGTGGAGACGAAGTGGATTTATTTGGCTGCTGACCAGAGTTAATGATCTCTCTTTGAGCTACTAAAACACCTGGACTGTCTTCATCCTCAGATGTACTTGAAGACGATGAATGTAAGCTTTGCATTTCCTGAGACTTGGTTGTATTCATGCCCTGCTCTACTGATGATGCAATAGGATCTGTATCAACTGTTTGGAAGTCATAACCAGAATTATCATAATCATCAGAAGAGAAATTTGTGTTTATCCGGTTCAAATGGCCACGGGAATACAAAGTCCTGTCCTTTATCATCTCCCTAGAGCTATCATCAACCTCTGTGGGAAATTGCGTTGCTTCTGCATTGACAGAGAGGACAAGTTTCTTGTTTACAATGGCATAAGTGATGACTGTTGAACAGGCTCCACACTGTATCTTCTGTTGATTCTTTGCTTTAAGCAGTGCTCTTCTGGGAAGTTGCAACAGTTCAAAACAATTAAAACACGTTAAAAATGGAGCACCACCCACCATCGGACAGCAGTGGCGACCACCACTGGCTAATATAACCCTCCGAGGACGAGAACGAACAAAAACACCCATATCCATAAGATCACTCGGCCATCTTGTGTGGGATTGGAGATGATGAATATTTGGTGGAGGTGGAACAGTTGCATGGGAGTTATGAACATGTGGAGCAAATGCCCTGGAATTTTCCTGTCGGTACATTAAAGGATTGTTTAAGCCATCTGGGAATCTGGAGAAAGCATAGGGTGCTGGTGCTGGTGCCGGAACTCCATGATGTTTGTCACAGCAATGGAAACAAGAACAAGAATGCTGGTGAAAAGCAGTACCAGATGGGTATGATTCAAATGGATCAGCATTAGTGGGAAAGTAATTTCCAGAATAGTTCTGACGAGAAGGTTGTTGAAATTGTTTAGGTAGTGTATGTGGCCCTCTTTCAAGTGTTTGGGGTTGAAAAGGCTCCCCGCATTGAGGAATGTAATTCGGCTTCTGCACTGAAGGACAAAAGCCATGCATTTTCATTTCATGCCCATGGATAGAAGGAATTGGCTCTGGGTGGCCACTGAGATAAGAGGCCTGAGCTGCATGTTTATTGGGAGGAAAAAACTGCATTGAAGCATTATCAGGCACTGAAGCACCAGCTAAAAAGCAATTACCAGAGCTACTACACAGATCTGGAGGAGCCATCATCCTGTCATGGAAAACCTTCTCTTTGGCTCTATCAGACACATTGCAGGACCTGGTGAGTTGTTCCTTGAGCTCGTCCAGCTTCCTGAGAAGTTCCATTCGATCTTTCTCAAGGTCCTGAACTCTGTCAGCCCCATATCTATCCTCAAGAATTCTCAAGGGTTCTGCATAGCTACAAGAAGGATCTAAATGGCAGCTTGATGGACCTTCATCCACGCAGTTTGAAGTTGAAAATCTCACACCTTGAACTTCACTGCTCATGATTCTTTCTGACCCCTCCATCTCACCAATCTTACCGCATTGCCAGCCCGGCATCTGTCCAGATTTAACTGATCCATTGGTACATCCAATTTCAGAATTGAAATTACCATCATCTCTTCCAACCAGATGACTCAATTCGTCCCTATTCATGCCCACCTCAGAACCATTTTCACAAGCCCATTTGTCACTTTTAGACTCAGATTGATTCCTACATCCATTGGCATCATCAAGGTCATTCTTTTCAGCTTTCTTTTCATCACATCTCAAAGAGCTGGAATTAGACTTAACGTCTGCATCAGAAGCATCATTTGGGTCCATTCTTTCCTTTTCCAACGAATCCCCCAATATTTTAATGGGAGCCCCAGAAACCCCTTCTGCGCCTGTCCTCTCTAAGGATGCATTTACATCCCGATTTTTAGCTTTGGCTGCCATTAGTACCAAAAATAAAAAAGCAAAACTTTCACCCTCACAAGCTGATTAAAAAAAAAAAAAAAGATTTGATGCTTCAAATGAGAGCCAAGGAGGGAGGTTTAATTCATTTTATGAATTTTCTTCCCCTTCGTCATAAATTAAATATGAGCCACAGTAATCTGAAACCATAATCATATATATCATAATTGAATACCATGTTCAATTTCCAAATACAATCCGTTATCAATTGAGAGTAAAACACTCAAATTAGACACAATGCATCATTGAGGCAGATGGCAACGTTTTGTCATGAAAGACAGGAAGAGAAAAAGGACGAATCACTGTGACTTAAGTATGTTGGCTTTTTCTAGTTTCCCCTGGCTTTCATAGGGAAATAAACAGAGAGAAAAAAGAAAATGAAGGTGGGATCGGAGGACAGATTTACCTCGAAGAACAGCACCGCAGCCGCCACACTGATACACGGAGTAATCCGTGAGCTCAGGAAGAAGGTTTTCACACTTTGGGCACCGCACCAGCCTCACTTTGGTTGACTCGGCCATTGCAGCAAGCACCATTCAAACTGCTAGCTAAGCTCTCCATAAACCAAACAAAAAAAAAAATCCCACCACAAAAAAAAAGAGGAGGAAAGTAAAACGACGGAGGAAAAAACAAAACAGCCAACCCCTTCTGGAGATGGCTCAAGGACACGCAAAACCCAAAACTATCATTTTCACTCTAGAGAGAGAAACCAACTGAGAAGTGCTCGGGTGATTTTGTTTCTACCTTAGGACAGGATGTTCCGAGTAAGCAGAAGATGTCGAAGAAGCTTCGTCTCCTTTTCTTCCTTTCTTTTTTTTTTTTTTTCGTTTTTTTTTGGGTGGATTGTTATTTCTCAGGAACCAAACAGCAAATTTCTCGGGAAACTTACTGTTGGAAAATCTAGAACGAGCGTAACAAAACACCCGGAAGTCTGAAATTTCATTCCAGAATTAGTGTTTTTTTTTTTTGGTGCTGTCTGAGAAATCTGCGCTGCGTTTATACCCTCTGTCGCGTGTTTGTTCCCGTCATATATAGACACTAAGAGAGAGAGAGGGAGAGAGAGAGTGTGTGCGCGTGTCTACAGATCGTTTCCCAATGCTCACGCGTAAACGGTATCGTTTGGAACCGTCATCCATTTAACGACGTCGTTTGAGAGACGGCCCACCTTTCGTGGCTTCACTGGCTGGCTGGGAGAATTGCTACGAGCGGTCATCTTTTCGCTTATTCCAGTTCGCATCTTTAGTGGAAGAAGCAAAAAGCAACTGGTTGTAATCTATTGGCCATTGGACGATGTGAGCGGTCGTCGTCAAGCAAGATGCGAAACTGAAAAGCATTCCTTGTTCTTTTCGTTTCTTTTTTTATTTTAATTTTTAATTTTTCCTTTTTTTCTCTCTTTAGCTTTATTGGCTGTACTTCATTATTTATTTATTTATTTATTTATTTACGTGTGGTGACATGTGAGAAAAGGCAAGAAGAAGAAGAAGAAAAAAAAAAAAAGGCAGGGTTTTGGCCGTTGTGAAAAGATGTGAAACGTACAAAGCGAAAGACGGAGAGGAGCACACGTTAAGCATGAATACTAAAGAGAGAGAGAGAGAGAGGGGAAAAAAAAAAAAGAAAAAGAAAAGAGGCTATGATACGCTACCCCCCACACACACCAAAACAAACCAACATTCATCCGTTTTTTCAACCTGGTCAATCTCAGTCGATTTTTGGTCTTCTGACTTTTGGGAGCAGCCCCCCCCCCCCGTCATTCTTATTCAATCGATTACCAAACTTCTATTTTTTTAATTCGGGTCCACTCGCAAACATTCTTTTCTTATTATTCTTGCCTTGAACAAATTTATTCATGTGCGACAATATGCACCTCATATCCCGTATTATATAATTATTACATGTTGTTATATTGATATCTAATGATTAGAAATTTTTTGGTTTAATTCTCCTAAAAGAAAAATAAATTAATTCACATAATAAAAAAAAATAAGAAGAAAGTCACCTACGAATTTTATTTTTTCCAAGTAAAAAAAAAATCAAGAAATAGGAACCAATTACTTTTTAAGCAGTTAAATTCTCTTTTTTCAATTAATTTTGTCTTTGTATTATTTATGGAGAATCAAATTGAGAATTTTTCTTCTTTTTTTTTCATTTTTCATTTTTCATTTTTCATTTTAGGCCTTTAACCTAAATTTATTAAATTACCTCCTTCTTGCACCCTCTTTAACTTAGCTCTTATTTGAATTTTTCTTTTCTAAAATTTCATTTACCAATGTTCTCCCATTATAGAGATTGAATTTTGTGGGAGAATTCAAAATTCTCTCCTTTGAAATGATTTGAGTTATTGACCCCTCATATTTAAAGGCATAAAATAGTAACTTCAAAATAAAATTACACTAACAAAATTAAAAGAAATTATTATTATAATTTATGGAACCCCAAATATGTAGTTGATGATTTTTGCAAAGATAAAATTACATATGTTAAAAATTAAGTGGCTTAATGATAACATTGCTAAGTTATTTATACAAAAGATTATATATATAATATTTAAAAATAATCCTTTTTCATCATTAATCAATCTCAAAATTTAAGCATTAATTATTGTAATTAAGAGTTCGACCTTTTTACCATTAAACTATACACTTAGTAACAAAAAAAAGTCATTATTAATTATTGAAGTGAATTAAAATTTCTTTTTGTTCAAATTGAGCTTGCAAAAATTTTGTGATATTTTTCGGTGTTCTTAAATTCAACAAATGAATTGATTAAAATAACTAAAATTTTATTATTTATTAATTTTATGTATATATTTAATTTGTTTGATAAATTTAATCATCATAAATTCCTCACATTTCACCCACCTTTTATTTTATTTTATTTTTTTGATCTTATGATAAATGCTTTTTGTATAAATATGAGCATAAAAACTTGTTGACATTATTAATTAAATGAGATCCTTTGTTAATTAAATTAAAATTTTCAACTAAATAGTTTTTACAGTAAAATTTATAGTGAACCTAAATAACTTTTGTCTTTATTTAAACAATTAATCAAATCAAACTTTTTAATTCAAATCAAGCATATTTATCTTTGAAATTATTTTAAAGTGTTTTTTAAATCTCTAAACCTAAGTAAAGTACTATAAATTTGTGTACCTACAGAAAAAATTTAATCAATTAAATAAATTAAGTATTTTTTATCTAAATTTGATATAATTTATTTTTTCTTGAATTTTTAGTAATTTTTTATTTAACTTGTAGAAATTATGTAAAATTCTCTAAATTTGAATAAAATCAAGTTTTGCTTAAGTAATTACTCGAATTAAGCTTATTAAATCTAGCTTATTTTACTTTTTCTTGAAGTTTTAGTAACTTGTTACTTAATTTGTAGACATTACATAAAAAATCTTATAATTTGAATAACGTTAGGTTTTATTTAAGTGATTATTTAAATCAAAATATTTTATTTAAACTTGACTTATTTTACTTTTTTTTTAATTTTTAGTAACTTGTTATTTAATACATAAATTATGTAAAAAGAATCTTTAAATTATATTAAGATGTACTTAAGTAGTTACTCAAATGAAGTTTTTTTTATTTGAATATGACATAGTTTACTTTTTCTTGAATTTTTAGTAACTTGTTACATAAATTACAAAATTACATAAATAAGTCTTTGAATTTGAATAATACTCAAATCAGATATTTTTTATTTAAATGTAGCTTATTTTACTTTTTTTTTTGAATTTTTGTGACTGGTTACTTAATTTGCAAAAATTACATTAAAAGTTTCATTATTTGAATAATACTAAGATTTATTTAAACAATTACCTAAATCATATTTTTCTTATTTTTAATTTTTTGAATTTTAACAAATTTATAAAATTATGATTTTCTTTTGTGACAATAGAAATTATTTGTTGGTCCTTAGAGAAAAATAAAACTATAATATTGAAGGGTAATTACTTAATGTCATTTTTGAAAAAAAAAACATTATTTTTACTACATAGTCTTACTTTCAAAATGTAGTCATACCTTTACATATAACAACTCTTAAAATAACTACTAATTATATGAAGAGTAATTAATTGATGAAATTATTTGCTAGTGCTTAAAGAAAAATGAAAATTCATAATATTAAAGGGTAATTAATTAATGCTACTATTTTTGAAAATGAAAAAAAGAGTATTGTTACAACATAGTCTTACTTTGAAAGTCTAGTCGTATTTTTACATATAATAATTATTAGGATATAAAAAAATTATCTTAAATTTTTATAGTTAAAATTTTAATTTTTTTATTTTTATTAAAATTTTATATCTTTTAAATTTATTTTAAATCAATTAAAAAAATACACTACAACATACATCGCCTATAGTAGCGATTATTTCGTAGTGGTTTAAACATGATACTACAAGACATTAGTATAATGGTTATAACTATCACCTAAATATATTTTCATAATGTACGGTAATAGTAGGGTTTACACAAAATAGTTTCAAACTAATGTCATAAATGTTCAAAGGTAATGGCTTTGAATGAAATACGACTTTTAACATATAAAGGGTTGAGTAATATTATAGCAGCTGATGGGAAAGGTAGTTGTGTTGAAATGTTTTCCCAGTAGTTCATGAAACTAAAGTTTGTAGTAGTTTTAAAAGTATAAGGCAACGACCATTACTTGTTGCATTATCCTCTTTCTTTAGCATATGTTTCTAGATTTTCCTTTTTCTTTTAAACAAAAATAAAGCTTAGCATTTCAAATCCTTCCTTATTGCTATTGTGCTTATTCGTCTCCTTGCCATTATATTATCCAAATCTTTTATTTTCTTTACACTTTTGCATCCTTTTCTTTTAAATCTTTCATCACTTTTGATGTATTTCAAGATCTTCCTTTTCCAAATCCCTAGTTTTGGCGATTATGATTTGTTTGATGCCTTGAATTTCATTGGTATGAGATTGTTTTATCTTTTTACATGTTTTAATTTAAGTTTAATTTTTTTGATTTATGTTTATATTTGTAATTTTATTGTTTATTCTCTTTAATTTTGTTCTCTTTTACTACTTTTATTATTTTTATTATTTTATTTTATTTGGTTTGGTTTGGATTCTTGCCTGTGTTTGAAGGAACACATTTTTTTTCTTTAGATGTGTGAATGTGAAAAGCATTGATTAAGGAATTTTTATTGCAAGTGAGTTATTGGAGTTTATTAGGTTTTTGCTTTTCTTGCTTTTGCTGGGTGGGTGGCTCTGTTGGATTTTGCATTTTTAGTCCAATGTCAATATCCTAATTATTTTGTATGATTCCTAGTTTATTGCAAAATCATGCTATATTTTAGTGATAGTAGGTGCTAGAGTTTCATGTTAGCTGTTATTTGAGGGTTGTTGTGATTTTGACTTAAATTATTCTTATGTGCATGCAAGTCAAATTGATTGTTTAACAACTATCTGAGGTTGGTTTAGTGGTTAGACATTTGCACTTTAGCACTTAGATTACTTTATTTGCCTAAACTCTTAATGGATTGGTTGATTTGGTTATATTCTACATTTTTTTTTTCACAATATGAAAAAAGTTGTTCTATGGTCATAAACTTCAGAAGCCTTATTATAAGTGAACTTTAAATAAAAAGGTTGATTTAATTGATAACTTTAAATTTTCATATTAGCTATTGAGTTTCCTAGCCAACTTATTAGGTGTTATTATTGCTTGTAACTTTGTCAAAGTCTTATGTCATGATTCTTTAAAGAACCAAATCTTTGATTGTTTTCAATATGTCATCTTTGCATTCATTGAATAAATGGCTTTATTATGTTTTAAAGATAATGGTATGAAGCTAGCAAACTTTGTTACACAATAATACCACTAAGTAATTATTTCCATGTAATTAGGCTTGACTGTAATTGAAAGAATTTATTAGGTTTGACTTTAAAATTCAAGCTTAATTATGAGGTTTGTACATCAATATAAAACTCTCTCAAACATTATTTAACAAGTGCTTTAATATGAATTTTAACTCTAAAATTGAAGTTGCTCTTATGTTTCTTTAACATTTTGGATACATTGTGGTTTTACCTCTTTTAAGATTTATTAACATTTTTGTGTTATTAGTTTTAACCATTCCATTTGCTTGTTTCTTATTTTAATGAGCTATGGTAACTTCTTAAAGTTAATCCTAGATTTGCTGTAGCTTATAAGGGTGAAATGAAAAGTCTTATTGTAATGTTAAGACAAGTGTAGCTTATAATTTTGAACATTAGAAGTAAATGTGTGTACATTTGTACCTTTTTACACTATTATTAATAAGCTTTTTATATCCATTGGATGACCCTTTTATTTATGCTACATGTCAACTTGTCATTTTTTATCTACTTGGTTTATTAAACTATGACGATTTTATCTTGCAAAAATTAATAGTTTCATGGTGCCTTGGGATTGTTTCTCAAAATCTAAGTTTTATTGATTAATTTGACTTTTCTCAGATTTATCGATGATAAATGATTATGGATTTTACTATTCTTTTAATCCTTATAAAATTTTGACAACCATTAGCCATGAATAAATAGTTTAATTAAAGAAAGAAGGCCTCGTCTACTATAACAAAAGTGACAACTTCTTTCTTAAGTATTTTAAGATGGTGAATATTAACATAAAAAAATACATACACAAGAAGAACATACATAAGAAGAGATGTAAACTATGCAATTAAGTATTGTAAAATTAAGTATTTTTATTTTAAGTAATAGGTCATAATCAAGTTAGATAATTGCAAAAGCAAGTGGATAACCAATAATAAGAACTATTAGTGTTGGTGGGTAGTAACATTAAATAGACACAAATTTTGATAATCAACAATTAAGAGGAATAACTTATGGTTAAATGGGAAAACAACATTCCATATAGGAAGGATTGATACAACAATAATAAGTAAAAGAAGAAAATATCCAAGGTAATCAAAATATATACCTTTTAGTTATATAATTCATTGAAATTCTTATTTTTAAATTGAATATTTATATATCTTCACTAATATTATTTTAGTGCAAAAAAGAAAAAGAGGACCAACAATGAGTGTAGTATATGCAAGATGTGAAGAGGAGAAAAGACCTATTTTTTTAAATGTTAAAAATTAAATTATAGGCATAAATGAGAAAACTTTATGTGAGTTTAGTAATTTTCTTAGGACATTGGTTAAGAATGTCAAATTGTTGTTAATATTGGAATTATAAAGAAGTAAAGATTTAATATTATCTTTTTATTCATTATTTGTTAAATATTTTTCTTTGAGTTATAATTTTATTTTGACTTTTTGTTATTGTTGTAATATGAACACAGATAATGGCAAAAACTAACATAAATAATCAATAAAAGCAAATAAGAATACATGTTACAAGTAAAAAGAGTTTTACTAGGATTTATGAACAAATGGTAAGTAAATCACAAAAATATCACTAATATATATAGTTGTTATATATGTTATGTTAACCTTGTGACCCCTCTAACCATGATGTGGTACATTTTTCAAATTTGGTATCAATATTTAACATTATTTTATTATATTTTAATTTATTTTGTTTCATTTAATTTTTTTATTGGTATAAAAAATTTAAGATCTTGTTAAAAAACCTCTTTCCTAACTTGAACTCTTTAAGGCTAATAGCAAAAAAAAAAAAAAAAAAATCAACCAAAAATATAAGCTTTTAAATGAAACATCTTAATAAATTGTAAGTGATTAATTTTTTCCTTTTATTTTTTATGACATAAGATTTGAGGTTTTACTATATTTTTTTCATTTATAACTTGACATACTTTGTATTCAAGATTAGATTAATGAACTTCAAACTCAAGGGAAGGATTAAGTAGCTAAAGTCATATAAATGCCTTTACTACAATTTGGGGGGAACATTGTGGAAGGGCGAGACTTTTTAAAAGAGGTATCAATCACATTTCTTTGAAAGAGAAATTAATTATTAAAGATGTTATCAAAGTTCCAAAAGACTTCATGCGATATGTTAGAAAAAATATGTAAGTTAAGTTACAAAAGAAGTTTGATACATAAATAAAAGAGTTGCAAAAAGAAAATGGAAAAATAAATTATTGCTTTAACTTATCCTTTTTGTGCAATGTTTCATAAATTGCAACAACAAAATCTTTAGCCAAACATGACTTTTGACATGTCTTCTATAAGTATTCCAATAGTTACTTCACTTGATGATACTTTTAGTATTCCAAGTCAAGATTTATAGTATAAGAATTATTTATCTTCAACAAACACTTACAATCCACGCATTCAAGTTTTTTTTTCTTATTTCTTTGTTTTTTAGCTTATTTTAAATGCTTCTAAGTTTACAAAATTATCTTTATTTATCTTTTGTAGTATGATACTTATAATCAAAGTTAAGGACTTCATAATTCTTATACTTATTCATTTAGAACTTATGAATGTACCTTGATCTATTTTATGGATGTGCTAAACATTAGATAAGTCATTTATTGTGGCTTGTATTGCTTATTCTAACAAAAATCATTGCCTAATAGAAAGTAAATACTTTTAGTTTTACTATAAAACCTTTATGTATTCTATAAGTAATTGCTGCTAATTTCTTTAATACTCGTTGCATATTTCTCTAATGACCATTGTCTATTTCTTTAATGACCACAACTAAATATAGAAAAACCACTGCCTAAACAAATAAAAAAAACATGGTTTAAAACACTAAAACCATTGCATTTATATTTTATAATCACTACATATGTAATACAAAAGACATTGTAATAGTAATTTAAAACTACTACCAAAAATAAATTTAAGTAGTAGTTTCATATGTGTTATTATAGGTCGAGGAAATCAATACATAAGACCTATTTCAATGCTTACAAATAGACTAATAACCAATATATTTGATTTTTCACAACAATTTTTACCACAATAGTAACAATTATGGTCTTCTACTACAACCACTATTTCTTATAGTAATAGTGTAAGTGATTAATAATTTTTATTTAACTCATATATAATTTTCAATTGTTTTGTCTACTTTTCATAAAAAGAAAGACTAATTTAAAATGAATATAAAAGTATTAAGTTAAAATAAAAATATAAAAAATTTAACATCTAATTATTTTAAATTAATTTTTTTATATATCTGTAACAACTATTAAAATAACTACTAATTGAATGATATTTTAGTGAGTAAATAGTGTGATGACTAAATGCATTAAGAATTATGATGAGGTGATTATCAAATAACGTTTTCTTCATTGAATGGTCATCATATAATTTGAATAATGTTGGGATTGATTTTTATGGTTACTTTAATTAATCAATTTTCATTCAAATTGACATATTTTACATAACTTTAATTTTTGAAAAACATGTTAATGAAGTGAAATATTCTAAATTTAAATAACATTAGTATTTAATTTTATAGTTACTTAAACTAACAAATGATTATCAATATGAGATATTTTATTTAATTTTGAAAATTGAGTAATATGTTGTTGAAATTTAAGTTATAATAGATTTTAATTAAGCAATTAATTAAATTAAAAATTTTTTATTCAAGTAAAAAAAAAAGTATGTCATAGATTATTCTAAATTTCAATCCTTGCTGTCAATTACGCAACATAAGGAGCTAGTTTTTCGTGAATCAACCTTAAGACGTTCCTTTTGTAAAATATGGTTATGGCATGTACAACTAAATTTTGAAATATGGTTTTGTAACTTTAATTCTTGATTTCAATAGTGGGGGTTTTAGTATTTATTATTATCTATGTTGCACAGGCAAGATCTCATATTACACATTTTAATATATAATTCTTTGAATATACTGTGCCAAAAGTTCAAAGTGGCTCAATCTAAACCAGATAGAACAATGTTTAGAACTTCAAAACACTATAATAGTCAACAAAAGACTTGCATGATAATAAGGTTTTTTTTTCCTTGTTTTCTTGAAATATTGTAAATGATTTGCTCTTTCTAACTCACCAATATATTGTTGTTATCAAATTAACACTGTCAGTTCCTACTGATATAATATTTGTGAAATTTGAGTGCTAATATTAATAGAAATTTGTCAATATTTTCTAGGGAAATCTATCTAATTACCTGTAATAGCAACTATCACAAACACTCTCATTAATGCCATACCTTTAACTTTGTAAATGTTTAGAACTTAGATAACCATATCTTTCCAAGATCATATATTACAATAACAATTAAGTCACAAAGAACACAAACTAAATAAGGTTTTAAAGCAATTTATTACATATTTCAGTTAGGGCATATCCAAGTAAGCTATATACTAACTTTTACCTTAAATGCATTTTAGTTCTCAATTGATCAATTTAAATTCAACAAATCATTTGCTCTTGATTGTTAATATGATTGTTGATTGTAGAAATTACAAGGTAAGTGATGTCAATTATTATCTTGAGATTATTAAAAGTGCCTCGTTACATCTTTCTGTACCTATACAGTAACAAAGATTGTTAAAAGTAGTAAATCCCATAACAAAGCTAGATGTAACTAAGATTGACAGTCAAGTGGCCAACCATTTGACAAGATTCAGAGGTCATTATCATGTTAGCTCTAAATCCTCGATAGTATTCTGCAATTTTTTCACCATTTGTCGCTATCATTGCATTAGAAACAGATATGAGAGAACAAATGAATAAATAAAACAAATGACAATCAGGCAGATTATTTGGCTACAATTCTGAAAGAACATTAATCCAGCATATTATCACGAAGTTAGGTTTAAGTCATACTAATTCGTACGCCACATAAACACCTTGTGAGAAAAGATGAACTAAGTAAGTCTTAGAGAGTTTAAGAGAATTGGTTTAGAGTAGAGAAAGGCAAGTAAGAGACTTAGGAAGACTAGATAGTAGTAGGCACAAGGTGTCTACTAAACCAATTTATATGTGAGTTCAGGAGGTGTTATGCAATAAAAGGCATGACGGAGTGCTTCACACCAGGTTCTAACTCAATGTGATGATCCATATTTCACCTAGGAGGAAGTTTCTTGTGCAGTTATGACAGCATCACATCCTTGAACTCATAAAGGATGGCTTAGATGGTTTGCGACAACAAAAAAGTAGGCTTTGCAACATCTTCCCTATCGCTTAATTCCCTTATAATAACAACATAACTTTGATTTGACTTAAGACCCTATTTGAATTATAAGGCAAAAATCATTGATGCTCTAGACTTTTCTATGCTTTTTAAAGGAATCACTTGGATTTTATAGGTATCGAGGATGATAAAGGAATTTAAAGTAGGAACAAGAAAGGCTAAAGCTTTACAGAAAAAAATGAGACCTAAAACCATTTTAAAGTTATTCATAGGAACAATGATAAAGTTTAACTTACCGTGCCAGCCACTAATTTGAATGACTACTCCTTCCACTATGTCATGAATAGGTTTTACCTCAAAATTGACTGCTTTAATGGTGTCAACTCCCTTTATAAGTTTAAGACTTAGGCGTTTGGCCTCTTGTATATCCATAAAATTATATATGGCTCTGTGTCTAGCATTGCATACATAACCTTACCCTCAACAGTAATATTGACGTATAATAAGCCCTTATCCTTAGAGATTGTTAGAGAGAAAAGCTTGAAAAGAATACCCAAGTGTCGGATAGCTTTCAAATTAACTTGAGGCTCCTCTTTGGGCCTTTCTTTATTGAGCTCTACCACGATGACATTCACTGCCTTACAAGTAGGGTAATCCCTAACCCAATATGGTTTGTTACAAATGAAGCAAGACTTTGAGAGTTTGTTAGCATCACACTTGCCAAAGGGACTCTTAGGTTTGTCACTTTAGGATTTTTTGTGTCCACCCTTTTTGTGTCTTGTATCTCTTTTTTACTCACTCTTGTTAAAATTAGGCTTTTTGCCCTTGGAATCGGTAGAGTAGTTGATAAGTGTCTTGACGACTGCAATAGTAGCATTCAAGGTCTACACATCACGCATATCTAGTTTTATTCTTGCCCAATCTTTTGAGTCATCTTTAAAATGAAAAAGGAAGTCCTTGTCAAATAGATCATCAATCTCAAGTATAAGAGTAGTGAATTCCTTGATGTAACTGAAACATTACCTATTTGCCTCAAGCAACGTAGCTTCCCTTTACCTTCACTGTCCACATTATAAGGCATAAAGTGTTTGCACAATTCAGCCTTGAATTGCTCCCATATGTTGATCACATATAGGCCCTTCTTTCTCTTGGAATGCTTCCCTCTCTACCTTAGTTGAGCAGCATCCCTAAAGAAGATTAGGGCATTACTTATCTTGACAATGTCGTCAACAACTCCCATGACATCAAAGTATTGCTCAAGGCCAAAATGAAAGTTTTCCACAACAGTAGCATTGCGAGTGTCATTGCATATAGCAGGCTTAGGAATCTTTAAACCATACACCATAGTAGTGCTATTAGTAGCAACTATACTTGTCAAAAGTAGATTGCTTCGACAGAGCGACCCCATCTCTCTATAAAGGTTGTAAATCTTCCTTTCAACAAACTTCCACAGATCGAACAGCTCTTGGTTAATGGAGTCTAGTTCTCCTTTAAAGGTGTGGCTGAACTCTTTAATCATGGACTTAGCAGCCCTAGTGATTTCGACATTCTTATAGATCAAATTGTTAATTTGATCAATAAATTCCCCTATTACGGAACTCACATCGATAATGCTTCTTTCCAAGCCAGTAATGCAAGATTCCACAGGTTATTTTATTGAGGGCTTGGATTTTCCACGTTTGGGTAGAGCACACTGCTCTTCTCGCTCACGAGCTTACCATTCGATTTGTTGCTCCTTAATGGCAGCAACAATAATTCCTTCCTCGCTTTCCATACTTATAGATTAAGCATGAACTAGGTTATAGTTAGGATTCAACCTTTGCTCTGATACCACTTGTCACGGAGTTAGGCTTGTTTCATGCTAATTTATGCGACATTTAGACACCTTATGAGAAAAGATGAACTAAGTCTTAAAAAATTTGAAAGAATTGGCTTAAAGCAAAGAGAGGTAAGTAAGAGGCTTAAGAAGACTCAAAAGTAGTAAGCACAAAAGAGCTTAGCAATGGAGAGAGCTTTTTCAATTAAGTGGTATGTTACAAATAAAAAGAGTGAAAGATTATTTATACTTGTTCCACCTCCTCAATGTATGGTTACAATTAGTTGTTCTAGATTTCTATAAAATACTCTAAATTAAGATTATTCTAAAATAACTTAGATATTTACAAAAGAGTATTTTAGAGACTTGACATTTAAACATACTTTCCAAATGTTCCTTGCCAAGTATTTATGCAACAAATAGGCTAAGCATCCAATGGGCCTAGTTTAGCAATACTTTTGGATGAGCTATGACAATATACTCATAATTATGTATAAGCTTTAAAGATTGAAATTTTTTGTTTATGTGTGAACTATACAAATATAAACCTTTAAGTGCAAGGCATGACGCATTTAAAGTAACAGATACTTTATATTAAGGTAGATGATTATGGTTCAAGGGAAAAGGATGAAATGAAAGGGTGGACCGAATGAGCAATGTACTGTTCATTACCTTAACTATGGAATGTCAAACATTAATATAACAAGGCTGAGGAACTAATAAATCTAGTGTTTCCTAAATAATAATTTAAAAAAAAAGACTCTACTGCCACTAAAAAATTGAGGCAAATTGAAACTTTCTATTTGAACTCTGAATTCTCATATTTGAAGACGCCTAAAAATTAGTTATGTTTTAAAAAAAATTCACAAACCATATCAAACCACTAAACAAGTTATTTCATTCTTAAATTCTACCCTACATAAAGTTGGGTGAATTAAGGATCAAGAAGCGATCCTTTTATTAATTATATGATGCGATCTAAAAACTACTAATTAAATATGACATGAGAGATAAACATCAATGCAAACATATTCATGTATGGTCATAGTATTATACTAATATCAATGAATATTCTATCTTTGCAACATTTCACATATTCATTTAGGCAGTCAATGAAACTGCAGCAAACCTTTAAGGGTTGCCAATTGACCCTTGGTATAAAAAATGGCATTTGATCTCCTAGCAAAACTATAATTTTGCACCTAATGTGCTTTAAAGATGACAAATAGAATGGCAAATATTTGATTTCAACCACAGAGAAATTTTTTATTACAAATCCTCGAACTATAGCCACAAAGATTGTTATTTTATAATCAAAGCCACATAAGTAATTTGAGCAAATAGGTTCATCCCAAACAATAGTTATGGTATCCTAAAATATAAAAAACTAAAATAATTAGGGGGCAAGGAGGTATTTTATCCCATTTCAAAGACTAATCTTATTTTTTAGCATTGAAAAATTATCATATTAAAGAAAATTGCCTTCTTTAATGAAAATCTTGAAAAGAAAATTTACATGGATCAATCTTAAAGTTTTTGCTTTTTGTAAAAGATAAAAATTTAATAGTGTGTAAACTAAAAAGGTTAAGACGTAAGTTATCTATAATGATATATTGAGTTTAATAATATCATAATATCTTTTGAATTAAAAAAAAAACCATAAATCAACCTAAAAGTTTTTGCTTTTTGTAAAAGATAAAAATTTAATAGTGTGTAAACTAAAGAGGTTAAAATATGGACTCAAACAAGTTTACCTATAATGATATATTAAATTTAATGATATCATAATATCTTTTGAATTAAAAAAAAAAAACACCATTGATTAGTATATACACCAAAAGAACAATGAGAGTAAGTTTGTTTTCTAATTTTATATGTTAACGATATGTTGCTTACTATTTTACGTAAGATTAAAGATTTCTCTTAAATAATTTTATAATGAAAAATATTAAAGAGATATTCTATATAAATGGAATAAGCTTGTTCCATTATAAATCATAATGAAAAAAGATTGTCTTAAAATAGCAGTATCGAGAAAATTTTAAAAAAATTCATAAAAGAAAGTGTTCACTTAAGGTTATTTTCATATAAAAAGATGATAAAACTCAATCTTATGTAATGTTTCAAGAATGATATGCATTTAAGGAAATGAAATCAATTTTATATGTCTTTATTGTTAGTAATTTAATGTATTTAGTAGCCTGTACTAGATCAAATATCAATTTTGTAGTCAAAATGTTCAATAGGTACAAAAATAATCTTATAATGGATTATTAGAAAGTTGTAAAAAAAGTATTGAAATACTTAAAAAAATAAAGAATTACATGCTCATATATAGAAAAACCAATTACTTTGATATGATTAGATATTTGAATTTAAACTTTGCTAAATGCATAGGTAGTAAAAATCCACTTTCAATTATTTATTCCAATAAAGAGAATGAGCAATTTTTCAAAATAAAAAAAAAATTGTCTATCATGACTTTATTCATTATAAAAGTAAAATTTGTTATATGATAGAAAATTATAATTCATGCATTATATTATAATTCATGCATTATAGTTGTAAAACTTTATTTTAAGGTTTTAAGTTATTAACATCATTATCAAGTTATTAAAATTTTACGTGATAATTATATAGTAGTATTCTTCTTCAATAATGACCAATGTTAAAATTTTTCCATTAATTATGTTAGAATATTTTTAAATAATATTCTTATTATTAAGAAAATTAATCATAATATGACTTAATTAGTAAGGAATTATTCTAAATGTCATTGCCCTATTAATGACTATAATCTTAGAATTAATTTAGGCATTGATAAACATATCTAATTTAAGTTACGGAGTTGTATATATATATATAAATTCCATTTAAAAACTTGTAATTACAGTAAAGGTAAAAGAAAAATTGGTTATTAAGTTAAGGAGAAAATATTTTGACACTCCAATAGTTTTAACTTTTATAAACTCAAGTATATTATTTACATAAACATATTTAGTTTTAATATCTAAATGATCAATGTTTATTATGATAAATTTATTGAGAAATTTAACAAAAATTAAAAGAAAATTTTGAAATTAGTTATTTGAAAGTAATTATTTTTTTATTTTTTAAGAAAATCTCAAAGAGGTATTGGATGTAACTTTTTCTCTTTTCCATTTTAAAAAAATTAATAAAAGAATTTAGAATAAATTTTTCTTTCCTTATTAAGAAAAAAAGGAATTTTGCGTGTAACTTTTTCCCTTTTTTTTTCTTCCTTTTTATTTTCCTTAATTTATGAATTAAGTAAAACTATTACATAAATAAAAACGATAAGGTGGCAGATAAAAAACAATCAAAGTTCTAATTTAGTTTTGACAATAATAATATACTTATAGATATAAACTACTATTAGATACACCTAACATATGAATATATTATATTTATTAATAAGTGTAATTTTATAAATTTTTTATTTAAAAAGAAAAAAGTTAAAATGAACTTTAAAATTTGAATTTTTTAGTATTAATTTAATTATGTTTAATTTTATACTAATTGATAAAAACATTGTATTATCTCTAATTTTTTTCTTTCCTTTTTTGGAACGGATATATATATAGACATGTATTGCTGATTTGCTTGCACCTATAAAAACAGAACAAGATTCATCATTTGAACCATTAATTTATGCATAATCCTGAAGGTACCGAACAGAGCATCCCAATTTGTCCCAACTCATTAACCTTTTTTTTTTTTTTGACGTGGACAATAATTTTTTCTCTCTCTTTTTTTTTTTTAATTAAAAGTCCTCTTCATTTTCTTAAGTTCCTTAAATATTATTTATTTTCCATCAGACGAAACCCTGTGCTGATATACAAAAACTTTGACCTTGTTTTCTCCTCAGCTAAACATGATCAGTCGTCTCCCCTCTCCAAGCCCCTCTACTCCCACAAACTCACTCTCTCTCTTTCTTAAAACCACAAGACTTCTGCTTCTCCTTTGCCCCCCAAGGAGTGTTAGAATTTCGAAAATCAAGGGCTGCACAGGAAACTTCTGGTCCTCAGTGGTCGAGTAGCGTTAAGCTTTGATAACAAATCTTTGCCATTAACAAAGATTTGGAATTAATTTCCATGAGGGCTTTATTGGATTTTAATTGACTGTGTCTTATTGGCATGTCTTTGCTTAATGAATTTCTCATGGGTGACTGGTTTATGTAACAATAAAAGTCCATGTTAAAAAAATTGAATAATAAGGAATGAACCTTAGTTATAGACTGAACTTTTAAAGTGAAACAAAACTTCACAATTAGTTTTTTTTTTTTTTTGTGGTTTATAGGAAAATGGTAACCAACGGGATTCCAAAAAAGAAAAAACAAAACAAAACAAAACAAAGTAGATTGATCTGCAAATAGAGAAATCACCTCTTTGATGTTTGATGAAGCTGTTATTAATTTTTTTTGGGGGGGGGGGTTTGAAGAGTTGATAGGTGAAAAGAAACATAGAGGAACTTAAAGAATGAAGAGGGTTTTCGAGAGAAAAACAAAAAAAACAAAAAACAAAAACCAAAACGGAGATTAAAAAAATTGTTGTCCGTGTCATCGTAAGAAATTAATTGAGTCCGTGATGAATTGGGACGTTTTATTTGGTACCTTTAGCAGTACTCTTAAATTTATTGCTTTGCATCCTCAGACACTTTAGTGAAATGCAGTGCTAAGGTAGGTCTTAGCAACATTAGTACATAGTATTTTCAGAACTGCCTTATTGGAGGGTCCAACGCAACGGGGCGTTTTGAACTGGCTAGGAACGGTTCCTAATACAAGGTAATGGTCCATAATCTTCTGGAAGGTTCCCCTCCGAACTAATCGGAGCTCAAGGGGTCCGATGGCCTTGACCTTGCGGGAACTAACATAGCCTGCATCTACAAAGGATCGGTCCAAGCAATTGCAGCACTCTTTCAGGACCTCTTCACTTGCTTCACCACTAATTTCCAAGAAAATTACATAGTGGCCAGGGTCTGTAGACACTTCAACCAGACTAGTGAAATCTCCCACTTCCAGTTTCTCCTTTGCTAAAAGCTTGCCTGCTTCTTCCACAGCTACCTGCAAATCTTTCTCGGTGTTCTTGTCGATGTTGATGCTCAGCAATAGGTTACTCCTGCATACAAATTTAAGTTCTGGGGTTGAGTTGTGGAAGCCCACAACCTTTACCGCATCTCCTAGCCTGTATCTGTACAAACCTGACAGGGCATTGAGATTATGTCAACATCTTATGCAACCAAGTTTTGTTTCAATCATAACGAAAGTGAAGTCTGATGATGTACCAGACGTCGCGTGCAGATAAAAATAATACAACTAGGTAATTGATGAACATTTTGAAAATTAATATACAAGGTCAATGGTCCAGACTGAATATTGACAAAGACGTTTGGAAGTTGGGTCTCTGCAATTTTTTCCTTCTTTTTCTTCTTATCTTTTTTTTTTTTTATTAGTCATCATGACCAAATGTTGCTTGTTTTACTTAGCTCTGCTTAAGCTTTTCCCACTGCAACATCCTAACATTAATAATGAAGATAGAAAATTTTCGTCAACCATATAACGAAAAAAATTCCCCTACCTTGTGTCATTATTGCACCAAATCCTTGTCTAATAACTGTGGACAGATTTTGAATTAAAAAGAAAAAAACCTTTTATTTTGCGACCACGGAAAAGATTGACAATCCATGTATCCACTTTTGCCTCTGGAGCAGCCATTAGTGTAGATATTGACATAAACCCCCCCCCCACCTTTATTACGAAAAAAAGGCGTAAGGAAAAAGAACGTGTAGATCCAAAGGCAGAACAGAAGTAAAAATGCATGAAAGACAAAAAAAAAAAAAAACCATACAGTCGTACGTAAGACATTTCAAAAAGAATTTCTGAATAGAGGCATATGGGCAGCTAGTTAACAAATATGAATAATGCTATAAATCCCAACTATTTAGGTATCATAATCTCTTGTATAGTTTGTGGAAACCTGCAATGTGTAGCACTTAGCATTCAAAATTGCAATTTTTTTTTTTTTTTTTTTTGGGAACAAAAGAGTCTCTGCGGCCAGAAAGGACAATCACTTGAACCCATAAGAGCATGTTGTGATTAGGAAATAGCAGCCAGCATGTACTGGTAGTCCAGCGCACAACAGTACTCGTGCCTCCAAGCTTTGATTCGTACATGGGGGAATGGAGCATTAAATATGCCAGTTATCCATTCAACATGATTACAGCTGGAGGTCATATTGAACGGACTTCTTCTTTAAACAATAAAAAAGGGCTCGTGATAAATGTTGAATACGCCCAACCATATTGTTGCCACGATAGCCGTCTTCCCATAAAGGTACGCTCACATGGCGTACTAGGAAAACGGTTTTGGCAGATTCCCATTAAATGGCCCCTTGAAAGAAAAGTCAATAAATCCAACGTGTTTCAAGCCCTCAAAAGAGATCAATGGGCCGCGTATGAAAAAAAAAAAAAAAAGTAACTAGATAGACTCTAAATTCTACAATGAACGACAACATAGTTAGCATGGGTTTAGGAATTTGTGAATTGTGACCTGACATCTCATTAGAAAGGAAATATATAACCCAAGATCAAGAATGTAGTTTTAATTACCTGCAAAATTAGTGACAACAATTTCATACGCTTCACCTATCTTGACTTCAGTCAAACCAACCGGTTTGGGCTCTATATAGGTGTCCTCAGCGTTGTCTCCAAGAGGAATGAATTCAAAATATCCAATATTAGGAAGCACAGCAAATGTAGCCAACTCAGGGGGCAATTTCGGGTTGACGTTTGCTGCTATCCACCCTTCCGAAGAACCATAATCAGCACTTAATAAAGGTAGATCCCTTCCATAGTGCCTCAATTTTTTCAAATAAGGTTCCATCGACCCAGTCATTATCCCGTAGATGTACTTCACGTTGGGGAAAAGTTCTGGTATTAACCCATACCAGCTACTCAAATTTGAACACCTTTCATAGATCAAATCAGCCAACTCCGGGTTTGGCCTAAGCAGTCTTGACATTGCCGCTCTAAGGGTAGGAGCAGCGATTCGGCTGCTTAGTTCCCCATTCCTTATATCATTACAGAGCTCTTCCCACAGTTCTTCAAAAGTACGGAATGCAAGAACTATGCTATGAGCAAAGGTGGACCAAACAAGCTGAATTTCTTCACGAAAGATCAGCCCACATAAAAGATGGCAGTATTGTGACTGGTGGAAATCAGGACCAAATATCACTTCGTCAGGGCTGCAGCATTGGGCCTGAATTGCCTTCATCGCATTTTTGAACCGTGAATTCCGAAACACATTTGTTGTGGCAGTTCCAGAAGCTAAACCTCCTTTTGTTTTGCCATGCTTGCTACCGTAAATGAACTGTAAAGCCTTTCCATTTCCGACGGGGAATTCTCTGCGTCACACAATAACATTGCCATTAACAAAGAAGACCAAATAGTATCCAGTGACTTTGTTCCTTCTTCCAATTTTAACAAATAATAAACCATCATATTCGAAAATCTCATCTTGTTTAAAGGAAAACGACTTCTCTGAACAAAATGACAAAAGTGAAAGTCCTACCGCAAACACAATTGTACTTTCGTACCTGTTTCTAAAGGCAAAGGAAGTTTTATAAATCTGCAAGGTGGTATCCATCAATCTTTCATTGAAAGGCACAAACTTGGGCCTCCCTTGGGTAGTACCAGAGCTGCAAAAATATTGATTTCGTAATCTCAGAAACTTATATGACAGCAACTTGATGAAGCAAATAGGTACACAAAGCATATATACCTCAAAGACATAGTAGTTATAGGCTTCCCGGTAAGAATAGCAGAAGAATCGCCATCTACGATTCTCTGAATATAAGTTTCCAAGTCCTTGTGGGTGACAAGGGGAACACGAGCCTTGAAACTAGCCGGGTCAGTCCTTCCATTGAGACCTAGATTCTGCAAGTACTCTGCAGATCCATTCTCTTCCAAAATCTTCTTCAAAGTCTCTCTCTGGACTCTCGCAGCATCTTTTGTCATAGCTTCAAACTCCTCTATCACTCTATCGGGGTTGATTGTTTCCATCCTCTCTAACTGTGTAAACTTCAGCAACGTAAAATAGCACGAGCTATCACGTACATGAAACAGGACACAAAATCTTACCCAATTTCGCAAATAATTGAGGCTATAAAAATTAAATTATGAAATCATATTCCAGCCTGGAAGACGCCAAATAGCTAAAACCGGCGTAAAAAGAGTACACGCTAACAACTGCAGAGATAAACTAGATAGTTGACAAATTCGGAGGGTAAAAGAATTTCCTAATTGTGCAAGTGGTCGGAGTCAAATTCTAGAGGCATCATAGTAAAAAGAGTACACCCTAAAAGACAATGGGACAATCCCTTCAGCAAAAGTGACAATCATCAAGAAACTTCGGAGCTTTCACCTGGGCTTGACCAGAGTCGACTTGGTCAACACCGGCGAACTTTCCAAGTGAGTGATTCTCAGAAATCGAAGTAGACCATCGAAGTACAAAAAGAAGTGGAATCACACGAGAGAAAAACTACGTGAATTTAAAATTCAATTAGAATTGAGTCGACTATGAAGCTGAAATTCGGGTTCACGAAGGCAGTAAAAAGGATAAAATAGAACACAAAAGGAGTACACAGAGAAAAATCAACGGATGTTGTACAAGGAAAAAGAGGCGATTGGTTGATGGGTAACAATCCATAATACCCCCCCCCCAAAAAAAAAAAAGGCAAAAGGGAAAGAAAGAAAGAAAGTAAAAGAAGCGAAACAGAAACCAAAACCTGGGAAGAAGCTAAAATGAAGAGCTTCGCGAAAAACAGTTTCCAGAAAGAAAGAGACAGGAAACCTATTTTCCTCTGACACTCAAATACTCCGACGACGGGCAGACAGGAAGTAAACACAGAAACAGAAACCCGAAAAAAAAAACAAAAACAAAAAAGCATAAACATAAAAAAATTTCGGAAAGGGTTCGAATTACCAGAAAAGGAATACTAATATGAGTGTAACCGCAAGCTGAGCTCGAGAGAGAGAGAGAGGACAGTTAGAGGTCAGAAAAAACCAAAGACAAAAGGTCTTTTGGAGCCGTGCGGTGGAGGAGGGGAGGTGAGTTTGTTCCTCAAGTGTAACCAACTTATATATAAAGAAGACGGACAATGGGGAAGGAGGATCAGCAGAAGACGTTACCATTTTTTTCCGAATTTCGATGCAGAGTATCTCCTACGTTTACCTTTTTCTTGACTGGCAGTGAGTGTGCATCTGTCAGTGCATGTGAAGCCAAACGGGAGAGTAATTGCTGCTTAGCCGAATAGCGCACTTTAGTGTTCCTGTCGGTAAATTTGGGGTCCATGGATTAGTGGGAGTAGTTATAAGTTTATATATCATATAATTAAACTTATTAATTATATATTTATATTTTTTATTTATTAATTTTAATTATATATTAAAAGACAAAAAAAATTACAATTAAAAATTATCATTGTTCATGTGTGGAACCATGTTCTATACTCACCCTTTTAACCTTTTTATTTTATTATTATTTTGATTATTGGTAAGAGTTAGGTGTTCCCATATTGCTAATATGTCGTCTACATTTCAGCATTATTTAGTAGGTCATATTTAAATTTCCCATCATGTTCATATACATATATATATATATATATATATATATATATATATATTTCTATTTTATTACGAACAAACCAGGTGCCTTGGACCATATGTTCAGGAATTACACTCTTAATTTTGTCTTCAAGTTGAATCTAGTTATCTACTTTGTTTTTTCTTCTGGATTCATCTCTAGATGCCCAAGGGGCAGGCGTGAAACAAAAAGAAAAAGAATCATACAAAAACAAAAAGCCAAAAATGGACACTTAAATATCAGGAAGAGTAACAACAAAACATTACAAAATTTTATGAGCTTGATGGATGGCCTAAAGATGGAGACAAGGAGCTAACATGGGAGCTTTTCTGCTGGATACGTGGACAAAGCCATACTCTTTGGCTTTGTGGAGGCGACCTCAACAAAATCACGTTCTTTACTAGAAGAAGGGCAGGCATAAATTTGCTATTGACTTTTGTGGTGAAGTTGCTTTTAAACGGAAGGGAGGAACATTAAAATATACAAGTGGATCTCGACCCCTTCTCTGCAACCTACGATCTTTATGCGCTATTTTCGAGTATTTTGGTTGAGCACCTGCCGAGCATTTTGTTTAAGCATCGGTGAGCTAAAATCGAAAATTTAAAATATAAGAATGATTTAAGTTTTTCGTGAAATGTTTTTCCTTTTTTTTTTTTTTTTTTGGCGGTTCTCGCATGGAGCGATTAAATCATTTGCTTTGCTATCAGACTTTAAATATGAAGAAAACAAATAAAAATAAAGTACTTATTAATTTCTACAAAATGAAAAAGTAGACAATTAAGTTCTTGTAATCTCTCTCTTTTCTTCTGGTTTTGAAAAAAAAAAAAAGTAGAGTTCTAGTAAAATAATTTTGCGGCCTATTAACCTGGAGGGAAGATTGACAGTTGTTTCAAAACTGACATAAAACAGCAGTAGCCAGTAGGCTGACGAACGCCTTCCGCACTAATATAATACGGCCTGGTGGTTAATCAATGCAAATGATAATCACAGTTTGCGTGAAGAGTGCTAAACGTCTCAAGACATTTTAATGACAGATTCTTGTGCCTTACTGCATGGGATTTCACCTTCTATATTTAGTATGATACGGCTTCTTCTGACAAGATATGCCTAAAAGCCTTTTGTCGCATTTTATCCTTGTCTCACCGAAAAGTAAGCTAACCCACTTTAATATTTAATTCCTGTTTCAGTCTAATCCGTGTCTAGTAAAAGAAATTATCCTTCAATCATTGCGCGGGTGTCTAGGCCAAGTAAACGCGATCGAGGATGAAAATTTGTCCACTGTTACATTAGTTGCGTTCACATAGAATCATGGAATTGTGCCTAACATATAAAACTAAAACATAGTGAGAATTTTTGGGGGTATGATTTCAATTTATGTTTTCTCAACGGATTGACACAGTTTAATTGCACGAGGGTGCATATAAACGGCATCGGCAGGGACACATGAAACTGCGGAAAGCTGTTTATAAAATGGTCTTGCATGATTTTATTCCATCTTATTGTTTTGTGTGCCTCTTTCATCACAGGATCTGAAATCTATGTCACCTTTTGCTAGATTAGCTGAGCCGGATAAAGGCCGAACAGCGGAAAAACAACAAAGAGACCGACCATTGGGTCCGACATTAGTACATGGTGCGGCGCCTGTCATACGTAAGTCAATCCCGGAAATAAAGAGAAAAGAAAAGGACGGAAGAAGAAGAAGAAGAAGGAGAAAACAGAACTCGAGTGTGCAAAAGCCTCGATATTTATGAGCAATTTGATAAACCCACGAACTTCCTTCTCATGTTTAATTACAGCAGTTCAACACATTTTTAGCACTTTGTTTGGAGCACAAGCAAGGAAAATTAAAGAAACTTGCCCTTTTTTTTTAAAAAAAAAAGTATCTATTACGAGAATTACTTCGTTGTGAGCTATAGAACAAAAATAATATTGTCCTTTATCATATTTCTCCTTTATTTCCTCGTCCCGTATATCTTTCCATCTCTCTTTATTGTCTTTGAAAGTCTCATGAAGTTGCAAAGATTCTCAAGATGTTCCGCGCCGCCCCTCCACCTACCCCCGTCCATATCATGATTATTAATAACATGAAAGAAATGGTAGAAAGTGCTCATCACTTATTGTGCTGTCATGTGCCGTCCTCTTCAATCGGCAGTATTTATCTTAACCGACCCAAAAATGATTTGTGCTCAGATCGAGAGTCTAGGATGTAGTGCCTCAGGCCCGCCAGGATTGGCATATCCGATGGCGAATGCACAAAGGTTCATAGATTTTTCGACAGTCACATGCGTAATTAAAGCTGCAAGTGGAGAAAATAGCTCTCAGATAATCAACCCCAAATTCAAGTCGGAGATATTACCGAATTTAGCAGCTAAAGGGACTATTTTATAAACACAAATTCATCTGGTATTGAAAAATATCTAATGAATAACATGAAGAGAGAGATATTCAAGCAAGAAAGTTGTAATCTAATTGTTTTTTTTTAGAAAAATTTAGTAATGTTTAAGGGACAATATAATAATAATAATAATAAATATGAATTAATAATATCTAATTTAATTTTAAAATTAAATATAATTAAATATAAAAAATTATTATATTATCTTTCCCTTTCTCTTGTCCGATAATAGTGATTTTTTTAAAGTTGTTTAGGTTTCCGTCGGGCTGGTGGGGATGAGAGGGGCCGCTCAAATGTTTTACTTTTTCTTACAATGTGAACAATGAATCAGCCGAAAAGAAAGCGGCGCTGCGCCTACTCCATGGCCTTTGGGCCCCGGCTCTTATTTTTTGAACCAGAAATTTCCGTTTTGTCTTTAAAAGTGATATCAAACAGTGAGCCCATTTTCAAATGAATGTCTGGTCCACCTATTGGATTCTTTATGGTATTTTTCTTTTTCTCTATTTTGGTCGGCAACCTTTCTCAATTTTTACTTAAATCTAATATAAATAAAAATGAGGTATTTATACCTTATAGGTCAACCAACCTTTTTTTTTTTAAGTTCCTCGTGTAGGAGGGATACTTAATAATTCTTTCCCTCTCGATTACATAGAAGTGTTGACCATCTCAACTAACGAATAACATAATTCAACTTTCCTTTTAGCAATACCTTTATTAACATATTAGCAGCATTATCATCTGTCTACTTGATCTCCAAGTTTTGATATGCAGCCAAACTCAGCACAAATTAGATGGAAGACATTTTGACCACTAGTGAGAAGATATCGTCAAAATCGACGCCCTGTTTTTAACTGAATCTTTTGACAACTAATTTAGCTTTATATTGTGGACATGAAGTATTTTCTTTTTACTTCACCCTGTAAACCCATTGATTTTTCAAAACTCTTTTGCTCTCATATAGCTTCACTAATTCATAAGTGGAGTTATTATACAAGGATTTCATCTCATCTGTCATAGCCTCTATCTAATGCTGTTTATGTTCACTTTTTACTACTTCTTCATAACACTCAAATTCTCCCCCATCAGTTAATAACACAAACTCATTAGGAGAGTACTAAGTAGAAGACATTGAAACTTTATTAGACCTTCGTGGCTGAAAAACAAGTAGAGGTCAGGTTGAATAATATTTTGTAGGAGTATTGAGATTACCTGTACCCTATACATTATGATCCTGTTGAACATTCTCATCATATTCTTGAATGTCATGTTCAGTATCACTTAAATCATTTGCAGGTGCCTGAGAAATTGAATCAATACCAATAAGGTTATTATTAGTTTGATTAACTGTCTTCCCAATGTTTTCAATATTTTGATCCTCAAAGAACACAACATCTTTGCTTATGACAAGCTTTTTCTCAACTGGATCATATAATCGATACCCAAAGTCATCTTTACCATAGCCAAGAAAGATACATTATCGTGTCTTTGCATTTGACTTTGTTCATTCATCTTGAAAGATATGAACAAAAGCCTTACAACCAAAGACCTACAAATGATCATAAGAGACTCCCTTACCGAACCAAATTTTGTTTGGAACATCACCCTACAAAGGAACACTTGGAGATAGATTAACCACATGTGTTGCTGTGTTCAAGGCTTCACCTTAAAAGGATTTAAGCAACTTTACATCTGAGAGCAAACATTTAACTCTCTTAATCAATATTTTGTTCATCCTTTCAGTTAAACCATTTAACTGAGATATCTTTGGAAGTGTCCTTTGGTGTCTAATCCCATGTACCCTGTAATACTCATCAAATGAATCATTATACTCACCATCATTATTAGTACGAATACATTTCAACCTTTTTCTAACTGTCTTTCAACCAAGGCATAAAATTGTTTGAACAAATCAAACACCCGAAGTTTCCTCAAATAATCACCAATAAAAGACATAAAATAATGAACACCACCAAGTGAGCATACTTTAAAAGACTACACACATCAAAATGCACCAATTCAAGTAATTCTGATTTCCTAGAAGGAAGGTAACTTTAAATGTGACTCTGTTTTGTTTTCCAGCCAAATAATGAGGACACTTCTTTAAAGCTACACTCTTCATACTTAGAAGCTAGTTTTTCCTCATCAAACAATTTATTCCCTTTTCACTTATATGACTAAGTCGTTTATACCATAAATCAATTAGATTCTTATTTTACATCGTATTCACAACATGTCTAACAATAAAAGCTTATATAAAATATAAATTGGAATATTTCTTACCTCGTGTCACAACTAGGGAGCTTCTGGTAAGTTTTCACTGACTATCATTAAAGATACTACAAAAGTGCTCATCATTAAGCTTTCCTATTGAACTCAAATTCAACAAGATATTTGAGACATGTTTGACATCTTTTAAGGTTAATTGTGCTCCACTGCTAGTCTTTAAGCAAATATCACTAATACTAATGACTTCTGCTAAGTCATTATTACCCATCTTTAACACACCATGATTACCAGGTGTATATGTAGAGAAAAATTCCTTTCGTGAAGTAACATGAAGGGAAACACCACTATCTATCACCTAATTAGTCTCATGAGATATCAAATTAATCACATTTTCATCAGAAACAATAATAAGGTCACTAGTACCAGAAATTGATGCAGTAACAACACGATCATTATTATTATACCTTTTCTTATGCTTATTACTGCCATCTTTATTTTCTTTCTTCCACTTATAGCATTTCTTCTAAATATGATCCATTTTTCTATAATAATGACATTGGACATTCTTATATTTTGATCTTGAATTGCTTTGGCTTTTACTCTTACTCTTTTTACCATTATTTTTTTCTTGGTTTCTCTTCTAATTTTCAGTAACCAGAACCTCTGAATTAGACAACGATGAAACCTGAGACCTTCTTCTCATCTCCTCATTCAACACACCACCTTTTACAAGTTCTAATAAAATAACATCACCAGAGGAAGAATTCGCAAATGAAATCTAACATGTCTCCTAAGAATCAAGTAACGTAGCAAGTAACCATAACCCGAGAACCTTATCATCAAATTTAATATCCATGCCCAATAATTGATTGATAACACCCTAAAATTCATTTAAGTGGTTTGTAACTGAATTTCCTTCTCTATATTTCAACTGCATCATTTTCTTTAACAAAAACAACTTATTATTACCAGAATTTGAAGCATACAATATCTCAAGTTTGCTCCATAAAGTCTATGCATGTATCTCATTACATATGTGATTGTAAATATTATCATTAACAAATTGTTGTATAAAGTCACAAACTTGTTGATGCTGAAACTCCAATTTCTCATTAGTCTTTGACTCAAGTTTAGAAATAACAAATACTAGTAGATGCATTTTCTTCACAAATAAGAGGTCTTTTATTTTACTCCTTTATATATGATAATTTGTGTCATTCAAACAAAACATTCTATTCACATTTAACTCCATTATTTAAATAAGTCAAAAACACAACCTTGCTTTAATATCACTCTGATAGGAGAGGGGCAACGGAATAAAAATTGCCTAAAAGACCTCTCACACTTGTTTGAATTTGTGAGAAGTTGATTGAATAACAAATATAGCAACTTAAACAATCGCACAAGAACACACTAATTTTTTATGTGAAAAACCCCTTCAAAATAAAAAGGAAAAACCACGAGACACACTGATCTAAAAATTAACTTCACTATAATCAACAAGTGAATATAACAGAGGTATACAACTTCAATTATATCAATTAAATTGAACAAACTCAATTTGAACCAAAATGAGAGGCCAAATGAGTTAACTAACATGAAAGACATTTTCTGTCAATAATAACTTAACAACCAGACCTCCAAACAATAATCTAACCGTTCAAGATAAAATTCTAGATTTTCCCTACCGGTTGTCCAAATTTTAGTTCAATCAGACTACAGATTAATATTTATCTATACGGTTCATCTACACTGTCGCAATAGAGAGAACAGAGCATTACTAGAAACAAGTGATCACAATTTAAGATAAAACCTTGCCTATGCAGAAAGCCAAATCATGATCTAGCTGTTCAAAATCAAGATCTATGTGTCCTTTATCAACTGACCAAAATACAACATAATCAAACTACAAACAACCTTCTGATTTTAAGGTTGATTGAAACTACATGTAGAATAACTTCCTAAAGTATAAACCATAAAATGTAAATTAGAATCTACATTTACAGTCCACCAAATCTGATCTTCATGGTTTTGAATGAAGAACAAGATAGTCTCTATCCTTCAGCAAAATTGTAGCTCGACTGGATAAAACTTCACCATCGGAGTTTGAAATGAATGATCGGTGCTCTTGCTGGATTCTCTCCCCTATTTTTCTTTCTTTTTTTTTTCTCTCTCTTTGTTTTGACCGGCAACCTCTCTCTATTCTCACTTAAACCTAATCTAAATGAAAATGAGGTATTTATACCTTATAGGTCAACCATCCTTTTTTTTTTTCAAAGGTTTCTTCCATGTAGGAGGGATACCTAACAATTCTCTCCTTCTTGACTACATGGAGGTGTTGACCATCTCAACCAATGAACAATATAACTTAAATTTTTCTCTTAGAAATATTTTTGTTAACATATCAGCAGTATTATCATCTATCTGATTGATCTCTAAGTCTTGATATGCAGCCAAACTCAACACAACTCGAATGGAAGACATTTTGACCATTAGTGAGAAGTCAAAATCGACACCGTGTTTTTGACTGAATTCTTTGACAATTAATCCGACTTTATATTGTGGACGTGAAGTATTTTCTTCTTACTTTATCCTGTAAACCCACCGATTTTTCAAAACTCTTTTGCCCTCATATAGCTTCACCAATTCATAAGTGGAGTTGTCATACAAGAATTTCATCTCATTTGTCATAGCATTTATCCAATGCTTTTTATATTCACTTTTTACTACTTTTTTATAACACTTAAGTTCTCCCCTATCAATTAATAACACAAACTCATTGGGAGAGTATCAAGTAAAAGGTATTGAAACTCTGTTGGACCTTTGTGGCTGAAAAGCAAGTAAATGTGAGGTTGAATAATCTTTTGTAGGAGTATTGAGATCACCTGCACCTTGTACATTATGATCTTGTTGAACATTCTCATCATATTCTTGAATGTCATGTTTAGTATCTCCTGAATCATCTGCAGGTAACTGATGAATTGGATCAATACTAACAAAGTTATCATTAGTTTGAGTAGTTGCCTTCTTAATGTTTTCAATGTTTTAATTCTCAAAGAACATATCTCTACTTCTGTCAAGCTTTCTCTCAACCAGATCATATAATCGGTTTTTGATTACTATAATAAGTTTGTTTTGGTGTAGTATGCAAAGATATTAGCCTGCATACTTTTTGTGTTAAATCAACACACTTATTAGGACATGAGTTATGTAATAAAATTAATTCTCTATATCCTTATAAACCTATATCCTTTTTTATTTTTTTAAAGATTATAAACTGAGACTTCAAAAAGAAAAATCTAGTTTTTTAATCACTTAGGTGTCCTGTAAGGGATAGCTTACAATCCATAAACACTCAGCCAACCAGTCTATTGATTCTCTCTTCAATATTGAAATAGCCAAATATCTCAAAAACATCATATTTAGCAAGAAAATTATATAGAGACAAATATTTAGCCTATAAAAGTTGAATGATTATGCCATTCAAATAATTGCTTTCTTTTTCATATATTTTTGAGAAGTTAACTAGTAACAACAATCTAATAAAAATCTATTGAAGTCTACTTACTTCTTGTAGATAAATAAAAATACAAAGTCTAAAAAGAAAAATCATGAATACAAATTTTTATTAATAAACATATTTTGATGATAAAAATAAAAATCAAACTAAAAAGAAGACAACCAAATCTTGGACTTGATCTATTAATTACTTACATGCAAAACATATATAAAACAACTAAATTTTAATAGATTAGAATTATGTTCAATTTTTATAAATAAAAATTATTCTTGTGTTTAGTTTATTTTTTATGTTTTATTTTTGTTTTTCCAATATTTGATCTATCTCTTTACATTGTTTTTATTCTTTTTCTTCCTCATTTCCAATGCTGAAATAAATTGTTAATAACTTTTTTCTCTCATTTATGTAAAAAGCCAAAAAAAAAATAGCAACGAGTTAACTAAATTAAATGGAATATTATGAAAAATCACATTAACAAATTTGGAAAGGTTTAACTATGTCTTGAACTTGGAGGTTTTGATTCTATGTTTCCATTACCACCAATCAATTACGCATCATTAAGATATAATTGTCTTTCTTATTTTATGCAAATCAATATGAAACAGAATCGAAGTTTAAATAAAATAAGGAAATAAAAAGAAATAATGGCTGATTAAAATATTTAAATTAATACTATGAGAATATTTTCTTATTTTAAATTACCATTAATTTTGGTTTTTATTTTGATTAAAATTAAATTTAATGTGCAGCATAATTATAGACTTGAATATCATAAAGTGATCCAACGAGTTATATGTATATATATCCATAATAACTATAGGCAATTTTTTTTTTGTTTTAATTAAAAAAGTTATTGAAAGCTTGGCAGTATAGCAAAGCCAAGACCCAAGACCTTACCATCACAAAGTCATAAGCAGCAACCATTGCATGATAATTATCCGTGTGCCATTTGCATGACTGCCTTGTGTTATACTAATTAACAAACAAATATATGTGTGTAGAGTTGAAATTTTTGTAAATAATCTCGTTGCTAATTAACAACCAATGACCTTTTCATTTAATGTTAGAATACTTGTTATTTAAATTAATACATACATATAATCACTTACCCATCAAAGGTTATATATATATATTAACTTGAATGACTTAGAGTTATTTTAATAGTGAGCGAGTTGTTGGCTTTATCTTATTTATTGATCAAATCGGTCTTAAACTATGCTTTGGTAGCGAATCCATGTCGTGTTAGCGCACAGAGGTGTTTGATAAAATGGGCTCAAATTATATCATACGAGGGAATGACAATAAACATAATGAAGACAAATGTTAGAGGCCTGGTCCATTCACGCAATTGGGGTAGTTTTTTTTTTTTTTTATTTAATATTGAAATTAGGCTAGTAGTTTCAAGGACTGTGACTCAATGGCCACTAACCCAACTCTCTGGATGGACTTGGGTCACAAAATGAAGTAACCACCAGCTCTACTTTATGAAAAATTGTGTAGGAATATTCTATTCTTCTCAAGTCTACTGCCACTTTATTGGTAGAAAACAAGTAATAAATGACACATTTAAAATTTAAATTAAAAAAATAGTTATAGTCGATAAATTTATTATCTTTTAATAAAAATTTTTAAAAAAATAAGAGTGATATGCACAATTTTATTAAAAAAAAAATTATACCATTACACTTTGTACTTATGTTATTAAATTCACAAGAAAAATAAACTTTGTGATAGTTAATAATAGAATTAAATTATTTTTACAACTACATATGTCAAGATTTATATTTACAAATACTTTGATAAAAATTAAAAATTACTTAATTACCAGACCACACAATACTTGGTGGTAATAAATTTGTCATTTCTATTTTATAGATTATGAATTTGAAATAACAAAATTTGATTGAACTACCGTTTTCAAATTGTGGTTGTGTTTGATGTCAATCTCGCGGAATTTAGATTGTTTTGAGAAAAAAAAAAAAAAAAGAAAGAAACTACGAACAACGGCTATAAGACAATATTGTTATCTCTCATTTCTCTCAATGAATACCAATCTGATTTTCAATATTTAACAGTCAGAAAGATATGACTAGGTAAAGCCTAACACGCCCATTTGGATGCATTGCATCTACGCCATGAAAACTGAATGTGCATGTGCATGAATATCTTCTATGGTATGGCTGTAAGTCTCTGTCTTGTTAGGTGAGCAGCTGAGAAGATTGCCTTAGCAAAACATCAACAAATCCAAAATTAACTGACTGACATATTCAGGTTACGTACTGCTGTTGTTCCATTGGACAGGCTGAAAATATTACTCCAGGTTAGATTAATAAATTCTTATTGTTCTGATGAATAATCTGCATTGCTCTTGCACATAAACTTAGTTGTGTATACATGCATGTAAAGTGCATCTGTATGGTTTTGCTTCGATTAACTTCTGCAGTATGCAGGTTCAATATCCCCACAACATAAAGTAGAATGGAACAGTTCAAAGGTTGAAATATATATGGAGAGCTGAAGGTTTCCGAGGCCTGTTCAAAGGCAATGGTACAAACTGCGGCAGTCAAGTTCTTCAGCTATGAGGAAGCTTTAAGTAAAGTTTCTAATTTTATTTTTTGGACAGGAATTCAGTACCAAGTCATTCTACTAAATAGTTTAGTCTGTGATCTTTATGATTATGGTATGCATTGGCAACTTGGAGGTGGATTTAGCTTTGAACTGATTTCATCCATTAAAGAAAAACAAAGACTGTACGATACTTTCAACAAATCAGTGCATACAACACAAAGCATAAATAGTGTTAAATTAAAGACACCATATGATTAATGAAATTGCTTAATGAGAGGAAATTATATGAGTATTTTTTACCCTGATTATTATTCGACAGTCGGGAAAAGGGCTGTTTGATATGTGTGTAGCTTGGTCTATGATTTGATGCACATATCTTTTCCCAATCATTCCTCTCATTCAAATGTTTCATAAATCCATCAAACTGGTTATTTTTCCCTGATGGTTGCTCTTCTCTATTTTCATTGCAGAGGAATATTGCGGTTTTATAGACAGCAAACTGGTAATGGTAAAGCCCAATTATTATCATCACTATATGGTGTTTGTTGTTTAATTCCTTCTCTGCCTTGGCAAACATTCTTGGAGATATTTTATATGCTTCTTTTCATACTGAGTTCTCACATCCACATATTTGCAATGATAAAAACAGAGATGTTGGACATATGGTTTTTACTGTATTAAGAAAAGTGAACCTGGAAGTCCCTTTCTTTTTCTGGTGAGTGTGGAAGTCATATTTATTGACCGACTTGCATCCTGAATAGATGGTCCTTGCAGAGAATGTGCAAGTCATCTGAGTCTTTTTTTTCTTGTCACTTCTGACAGAGGTTGCTGAGCTCACTCCTCTTTTACGCCTTCATGCTGGAGCATGTGCAGGAATAATTGTGATGCCTGCAACATATCCCATGGATATGGTACGAGGCAGGCTTACTGTAACGGTACTGTCATGTAGAACCTTTTGTTCATATGCCCAAAATCTTTGTCAGATTATTGAGATGCTCTATGTTCGATCACTCTTTGCATGCATGTTGACAGTGCTTCAGGTGGAAGGTCCATGGACTCTTTACAATGGCTTCCTTCTGTAATTTGAGTTGTAAGTGATTCTTTCATTGTAATTCTTGAGAACAATTATGCTGTGAGGCTATGATAAATAAGAAGTATTTAAACCTTTAACTGGCTCTGTAATTTTCTGTGCCCTGAATGTGTGAAACCTTGTCTCTCCTGTTAAGCACTGTCCTCTTGGATCTCTTGTGCATCTATGGGCTTCCCAGGGGGCTACACTGAGTATGTTGTGACTTCTTGACCCATGTCTAGATAAGCTATTACTGGTTTTCTTTTGCATCAAAGAGATTGTTGTTTCTATTGCATCCTCTATAGATGGTTCCTCCTGATTGCATTGAAGACTTATCCTCTCTATTAAGCTTGATTGACTTCTATCTTATCTTTGCTCAACCATTTTCCATATCCTTTTTGTTTGTGCTTGTCTCAAGTTGGAAAAGGTGCAGCAGGATGTTATCATGCTTATTAGAATCCATTCTAATGGTTTTGCGTGACAGAACAGAAAAGAATTTATCTGTCCACCCTTGGGTGGAAGCTTTACATTCTTAATTTGATGATTTAAGTATGGAATGACCGTTGTGCCTGGTCTGTTAGATTCTAATGAGAAATTGGAGGAACAGATTCACAATTTGGTGGTGTTTCTCTTTGCTTTTCTAGTTTGGAATGCTGGGGAAAGATAAAATGTGCTAGGATGTCTTGCTCTTACCCCAACTAACCAACGTGTGTTTTGACTTGTCTCTCACTGAACTGCTTTTCTTGTCAACTGATTCTGAATGTGGGCGTCAATTTTGCTGTATATGAATCCTTGAAGGATTGTTTGATTAAATCTAAACCATTTGGAGTAGCTGAAAACTCTGAATTGAGTGTGACAACAAAGCTTGCTTGTGGGGCTGCTGCTGGAACCATCGGTCAAACTGTTGCTTGTCCTCTTGATGTTATTCGCTGGCGAATGCAGATAGTGGGACGGAAAGATGCTGCATCTATTCTCACGAGCAATGGAAGGAGCAACGCCCCACCTGAGTACACTGGCATGATTGATGCATTCAGGAAAACTGTTCGATGTGAGGGTTTTGGTACATTATACAAGGGTTTAGTTCCCAATTCTGTGAAGGTAGGTCATTTTTTAATTTTATGTATCATTCACCGCAGGTAGATGGCCAATGCCAGTTGCATAGGGTTCCAACTTAAGGTTTCCACCTTCCTTACCCATGCCCTTAAAACAATATAAAACCCTCTCTTTTTTTATCTTAAAAGGCAACTTGTTGGGGTGTGCAGTGTTCACGTTTATATAACCCAAAATTCTCCTTTTCGTCAATAATGTAGAAGTTGGATAGTGTACACCTATTACATTCTCCCACACCGAATTCATCGATATCCTCGTTGGTGTTATTGGACACGCATAGGACAGGGATAGACTTTGATACCACTTGTCCTGGGACCATTATTTTTTTCCAAAAGGTAACTTATTGGGGTGTACAATGTTCACGTTTATATGATTCAATATCTTCCTTTTTCTTGACAATGTGGGAGTTAGGTAGTGTGTATTCTTTACACTAAGTTGGTTTAGATGCCAAAACCATTGTGTAGCTGCTAGCCACGGCCTGACATGTTTTCTGTCTTATGAAAAGCGATTGGATGGTTATGGAGGGATGATGGAAAGAGTTTTAAGCTTGAAATGCCATCAACTAGAAAACTATTGGCCAATCTGTATGGATCTATTAAGTTATGACATTTGTATTTCTGATTGGATCAGAGAATCTAGATGGCTGTCAAAGTAGAATTCATTGGGGGATTGTATAAAGTCCATGTTTGTGCATAAATTGCATCGCATTCCTCTTGTTCCTTAGGATTAAATTCTGAAAACGGGCTTCCTCCTTTTTCAGGTAGTTCCGTCCATAGCAATCGCATTTGTGACATATGAAATTGTGAAAGACGTCATAGGAGTCAGAGATCAGAATATCAGAGTGAAGTACAGGATTGCCCCCTGGCAATTGTTGAATATGCATGCCAATTTTGTAGGCAGAGGATTAGAGAAGGTAAACTAGGGGTGTTTTTCCTCACCTTGTGCTGCCTGAGGGTGGTCTGCCGAACGCCTTTAAGCAATGCGTTGCTTTTCTAGTTTTTTCCCAGATGATGCCGTAGCTTTCAGCTTCCCATTTATATGTTGTAAGCAATAAGAGTGTTGAAAGGACAACTCTAGGAAAGCAATGGCAGTCAACTGGGTGTTGGTCCGTTGGCTGCCTTTTTCTCCGCATTGGATCAGCATCTGCTCAGATGAGATGTACTTTTTGGTGTATTCGATCCTCTGCATTAGCCTCGTAGAGGATGAGAAGCTTCCAACTATAGCCCTGTTTGGCCCCGGTTCACATATCAGCAGCAAATATGAACTCCAGTATTATCATTGATGATCTTGCTGTTGGATATTTACATATGCGTATGGTATCGTAAAAGTTATAATAGAACACAAATGAAGCACGAGAAAGCTACTTTTCTGCGTGTGACTCGAAGACGAGACGATCACCATTTGCTCCCAATATCAGAACAGAACAACAGTAATCGATGCATACAACTTGAAGCAATTTGGGGCAAGAGAGTGTATAACCCATTTTGTATGGGGTTCTGGCCGCCGCGTTCTTATCACTATCATAAAGATCCTATACTCTTCTTCCATTGCCTCGTTATGAGGCCGTCATAACCGTCCTACAATTTTCTGCCATGCCTGAAACGTGCCAATTTGCCAAACCATGCAACTCTTAAAATGTCAAACGAAGTTAAAAAGTGCATAATTTTGGTAATTTCAGTTCTGGAGGTTAAACGGAATAACAAAATAAATAAATAAAAACGAAAAATATTAAATATTGCATTCCCTAAGCGTTCTGACCTGCAATCCCTTATGATTGGTTGGAACCTTTGTGCTTGTCTCGGTGCAAAATTTGGTGGGTTTATTTCCCGTCTTTTGCTGCCGTGCAACCGTGACAAGCGGGGCTTTGATTCAAAATCTTTGACGTGCTCCATCTCCCTTTTTTCCGCCGCACGATCTAAGCCATCATCCTCCGAAGACAAAGGACATAACGAAAGAAGAACAATGAGGAGGTTGAGCTCAGGCAGTAAACTTGAGTTTGGTTGCTGCAAAGGGTCACAGGCCCCCTCGTTTTCACTTGCGTGCTCTTCCACTTCCGCCTGCTGCTCTATTTCTTGGTTTCTTTCTTCAGCAACTTCTGCCATTTTTAATCTCTATTGCTAATCCTGCCACAAAGATAAATCAGATTGACAAAACTTCAAAAATTATATTAAGACGATTAACAACAAAACCAGATTACACCTGGTGGGTTGCTGCACTTATTTCACCTCCAAATAATATTGCAATTTTTTTTATTAACATAGGGCTAACAAAAGTAAAAAGGTTCCGAAAAAGCAAGAGCCCAAGCTTACCTGATACATCGTTGGCAACTCAATTTAATATAGATAGATAGATAGATAGGAAAATGAAAAGAAGAAGAGAAAGAGAATCTCGAATCCAATCGTAAATATCAAGACTCACCTGCCGCTAACCGGATGGATCCGTTCAGAGACTGAATATCCAATGAAGAATAAAAACAAAACACCGGCATCTACGCGTTGCGGTTGCGGCGGTTAGGGAAAACGAAAGTGAAAAAAATAAAAAATAAAAAATAAAAAAAAAAGAAAGGGAAAAGGTTAAAAACAGTGGCTCAAGAATGAGTGGAGCCCATTTGATTTGAGAAGCGGAGCCTGATGCCATCCACCAAGAGATCTTTTTGGAAGCCATCGTTAAGAGTTAAAAAACAGACGCAGATCCTATCCATATTTTAGGTTACGATTGGTTCTTCGGAATTGCGGTTTACCACTCATTTCGTTATTTATGTCTTAAATATTTCATTAATGCAAGTCTTAGTCTAATCATGGGGTTTACTTTCACCCAACCGTGTGGACCAAGGCACTGAGTTTCTTGGAGCGAGGGCAGGCGATCACTTGCCTATGTCTTTTTGCATTTACATGTTAGTATTGTTAGAATTCAAAAAATAATTAATAACGTAATCAATAATATAATTTATATAAAGTACAAGTCGTTACATTTTTAAAGACGGTGTCAAATTTATAACTAAATGTATAATTAAAATTATTTTTATATATTAATTCCATATCTATTAAGACTCGAATCTAATTATATAAAAAGATAAATCTAAATAAAAAATATGTAACTATAATTTTTATCATTATAAAAGAAAAGAAAGAAGTAATTTTGGTTAAATTTAGTGAATATAGTCAATTTATGGGTGCTTAAAAATTTTAGTCTAATTTTCTTTGCCATTTTTATTAAATTTTCTCCTTTTTTGGTGGTGTTACCACCATCAAGGAAGTGCAACAAAGTTAAGGTCGACTATTCATCCGTTCTATGATTAGATATATTAATCTTTATTTATAAAATTAATTATCTATGTTTTAATTAATTTTGATACATCATGTAACTCTTGTAAATAAATTATAATTTGGGGAGCAGCCCAGCCGCACGCCATTTACATAATTTTTTTTTTTTTTTTTTTGGGGGTGGAGAGTGGAACAACGCCACGAAGGAGAAGTTCGAAACTTGGAAAAAAACAAAAGGAGGGCAGGGGAGGGGAGGAAACTGCGTCGTTTCAGTAGTTGCCATGAAAACCGTTTCAGGAAACTTGGCAAAATAGTAAACGTCGTCTTCCCAAGCTCGCTGGTCGCCGGAGCTTTGGGAGAAAATGCGGGGGTACATGGTTGCGTCTCTCCTCACGATTTTTACCAGTTCTCAAGTGAGTCTCTCTTTGGTTTTACACTTTTAACATTTTATCAATCAGAAAGCCAAAAGCCCTAATCAAACAGCGCGCAAATCAGCAAACACTGAGCCATTATGATTCGTTCGTTTTACTCACTCTGTCGCAGGGGATCTTAACCACACTGTCACAAAGCGAAGGGAAATATGAATACGACTACGCAACCATCCCTTTTCTTGCCGAAGTATTTAAGGTTACTTCCTGTTCCCAATTCTCCAGTTCTTCTGTTTAGTTTATTTATTTGTTTTGTGAATTGCTATAAATTGAATTTTCGGTTACTATTTCTGTAGAAATTGTTGAAGATCTATTTCTTTGGTAATTTGTGTGTTTTTCTGGGATGACCTTTGACTGTGGTAGTAGTGGTGGCAGCTTCTAGTTTCTGGTTTTTTACTATGGAAGGAGTTCAAGAAACCAAATCCTCCGACGATGACTGCGGATTGGAAAAGTGTTCGGTTGTTTCCGATCCCTTCCATTATTTACTTGATCCACAACAATGTCCAATTTGCCACCTTGATCTATTTGGATACCTCCACTTATCAAATTATGGGTAATCTTAAGATTGTCACTACTGGAATCCTATTCAGGTCTCTCCTCCTCTCTTTGCTCATTGATTTCTTTTTTTTTTTTTTTGGTTTTTGAGCCGGATGAGTTAATGCTGCATTTATTTATTGAATTCTGAGCGAGGTATCCCTGCATTTCTAATTCAGGCTGTTCCTTAAGAGGAAGCTTTCTAATTTGCAGTGGATGGCTATCGTTCTATTGGCTGTTGGAACAACCACAAGCCAGGTGCCTCTGCAAACTTGTGCGTTCTCTCATATGGAAAATTGGAGAAAGAAATTGCTTTGTGTATATTATTTAATTGATATCAAGAATCTTTAGCGAGAATTTAAAACTAATGACAATGGCTATGGGCTGCTCCAAAGTATTTCTTGTGAAAGGGATTCCACAATTTTGAAAAGTTCAAATGATAGCTTTCAAAAATTGGAACTGAATGAATGGCATCTCAAGAAAGAGAACTCCTACAGGAACAACAAGGTTATAGAATTGACAAGGCAAAATTAAGAAAAGTTAGAGAATGAGCTCGTGGGATAAGTAGTGTAGACTGTGTCTACAAGATCAGAGTTTGAAAATGGTAGACTTGCTGGATAAGGTGAAGATGGAATGGTGGGGTGTCTTGTGATTGGGAAAATCATAGCCATCCCACATAATTTTATGAATTTGTATGTTGCTTTGCAACCGGGTGGTATGGTGGATTGCCCCATATGGCTGCAATACATGCGGACAATGCCTTAAAGATCATGGTTGAACCTCCCAAGTATAATCTTCTACTGTGGTAGAATTTTGTAAATTTGTTTCTCTCAACTGCTTGGTTTCATCTGGAATATGTTGAATAGAGCGCAGGTGTGATTGCCACTTTCATGATTGAGCTGACTTGTTTTGCCTTCTGTCCATCATGGTTGTGGAGAGGCTTTGTTGAAATATGATCTTCTACCATGGTAGCATTCCATAAATTTGTTACTCTCAACTGCCAGCTTCCTTCATGTGAAATATTTTGAATGCTATATTCCCATGTGTGGTTGCTGCTTTTGTAATTGAGCTGACTCATTTTAATCTTTCTATTAAGGTAAAAGGTTGTGGAGAGGCTTCTTGTGATTCCCTTTTTTCTGCACCAATTCAGGGGTACATGTTAGGAATTTTGTCTGCTTGTCTTTCAGCATTTGCTGGTGTTTATACAGAATTCCTGATGAAGAAGAATAACGATAGCTTATACTGGCAGAATGTCCAATTATACACGTGGGTATCTTTTTTCAGTACACATCTGTCTTGATAGATTTTCTTCTATCAATTATTTCTTAAAACAGTTGACATTTTTATTGCTAATGTTGAGATGAGTTCCCAAATGATTTGTTTCTCCTTTTCTTTTACTCCCTAAACCCTCTGTTGCTGCGTATTGCTAGTTTTGGTCTTTCCTAACAGTATCCATATCTTTTGGCAAAAGACAATCATGAATAGTTTTGAAAGTGATGGTGAGCATATGAAAACTATTGCTTATAGTTGTATGATGGGCTACATCTCGGAAGCAGGAGTTGCACTTGAATCTGGTGTTTAGGGTTCACTAGTTTCCTTTAACCTGAACTCAATTCCTGTGGAAGTTTCCTGTAGACTTTCTTTTACCAATTTTTGGACCAGGTGTTGAATTTGTAAGCATGTTGAGTACGAAATACAAAAGTAGGATGCAATGCAATCTTTCTTTGAGACTCTGTAAACCATTCTCTTTCGCAGGAAATACAGTTTGGGTTACAGATGTTAAAAAAAATGACAATTCATGCAGTAGAAAAATTCTTACTATTGTTCTAAAAAGAATTGGAGAAAAAAGGTTTGGTAATCAGGGAATGATACTGAATTATCTTATCTGGAAAGTTGGTTGATATGATCAGATTGTTTGAAGCAGTTTTGGCATAAATTCAATATTGTTCATGCATGTTCAGGTGTGGTGCAATTTTCAATATGGCTTGGCTTCTATTTGATGATTTCGGAAGTGGATTTGAGAATGGACCATGGTGGCAACGCCTTTTCAATGGATACAGTATCACAACATGGACAGTGGTGTTGAATTTAGGGTGTTCTGGCCTTTTGGTTTCATGGCTAATGAAATATGCGGACAATATTGTCAAGGTATTTACTTTTACACAGTTATGATTCTCTCTCTTTCTCTCTCTGTGTGCAATGTGTTTGTGTGTGAGCACAGATTTTTTTCATCAGTTAATTTTTGGCATGCATTTTTGTGTTTTGAAGGGAAGTGTCTCTTAACATATTTCAGGTTTATTCCACATCAATGGCGATGCTATTGACAATGGTTCTGTCCGTTTTCCTCTTCAATTTCAAGCCAACGTTGCAGGTTAGTTTCTATGCTAATGAAGTTGGTCTGATCTGCTTGTTCTGCTTACCCATACTGAAACGTGCATTCCATACCCTGGAGCCTTTTTTAACTCCCCTTTTTGTTTAAGATTTTGAGAGTGGGTATCTATTGTTATCTTTCCTTCTCTTCTCTTTATGCAGCTTTTCTTGGGGATTATTGTTTGCATGATGTCGCTGCACATGTATTTTGCCCCTGCAAGCATGCTTGTTGAGTTGCCTTCAGCCATAAAACCAGATCCAGAGAGTCTCGTCAATGTTTCTACTGATAGAAGAACAAACGCATGATGTATATTTGTGTCGGAAGCCCATAATTCATTTGATTTGTTAAAGAAATATTCTGAAAATGTGACAGGGTATACTTGTTCATGTGCTTTACACTGGTGAAAACGAATTTTGATGGAGGGGATTCGTTAACCAAAAAGAACTCATAATAATTTGCCCACCACCTGCAGCCTCAATATGCTTTGTATTCCACCATGGATGATATTCATGATTATATATATATATATATATATAGATATAAGCTTTCATTGTCTCCAGTACAAAACGAGGCTATAGAGAATTGAATCCAACGAGAACTTGCAACGTTGAGAACAGGGGGAGGTGGGGGGGGGGGATATTTCGTGGAAGGTAGAAACAGGAGGAACAAATGGGTAGGTCCAATATGAAAAGGGGGGCGGGGGAAATATGTGGACATAATACGAAATCATGGAAACGACAATATCTAGTCTACTGAATGGGGGCCATAGGAAAAGTTAATGCAACCGCCTGCCGACAGCCGCAATGCAATGAATAGCGTCGGTGGTGTGCATATTATATTTTCAAGTTGTTGGAGGGTATTCATGAGCAGCAGTTATTTAGGCCAAAGTTTGTGTCAATAATTATATTGGAAGACTGACCGTTGTGAGTTGGTTAATGGTTCAGTCGATACCACCGATACTCCTCGTTGATGCATGGAGAGGGAAAGAGTGGAAAAGGAAGTATCGTAGTAATATTTTAATTTATCAAGGACCACCATGTTCCCCATTAGTATTCTGGTCTGTCTAGAGGCTCGCTCTATAAAAGGCACTTGAACTACCTGTAGGACTCCAAGAGGAGAGTGATCATCTCAAGAATGGAATCCGGTTACACGCCGGCCGGCTCCAAACGTGGGCGGAGGCTAAATTGTTTAAGGCTAGCTTACGTCTGATCTTCTGCTTTGTGGTTCATGAATTTTACTGGGTCTTCTTTTAAGTCTTCCAGAATTTATGTATTGTCTTGGTAAAAGAAAAAAAAAGAAAAAAAAAAAAAGAAAAGCCGTTAATACTTCCAAATTATGTGATTTGGCGATCGGATTCCGGCTAAATTGAGCTCGGTTGAACCAAATGGAGAATTGCAAGACCGTGACATGTCTAATTTATTTTGTCTACTTTCTATATTCTTTTCCATTGAAGTAACGTTGGCATGAAGACAGCCAAAAGTCTTGCTTCTCCAAGTAATAAAATTTGAATAGACCGACTCTTGGGGTAAAAGTTAGTTCATCTTCATTGATTAATTTGTTTAAACTCTCCTGAAATTTTAATTACGTCGGTGTTTTTTTTTTTTAGCAGATAAAACACTCTTTCATTTCACTCCATTAATAATGCTCACCCATTTAATTGACTTAAAATCTTCTAAAAATTGGAATCAAAGCCAAGCCTCAATAACCACAGTTTTGGAAAAACCTCAAGGATGAAATAGATATGTAAAACATCGTTCATAATTTTTTTTATGAATTTTTGTAATTAAATTCTAATTTTTTTATATTTTTATTTATATCTTATACTTCTTAAATTTGTTTCAAATTCATTTTCTTTTGAACAAATAGAATTGTGCATTAATCATTAAAATTATTAATAATTTGATGATTTTATATCTAATAAAAGATTTAGAACGAATTTAAAAAACATTAAATTTAAATGACAAGGAAAAAATTTAAGATTTAATTATAAAAACTAATAAAAATTTGAAACCAATCTTTTAGTTGTCAACCAAATTTTTTTTTTTAAAAAGAAAGAATTTAAAGCAAATAATCGAAGGCATGCCTTGGTCCTAGCAAGAAAACCCCATTATTGCACCATGTACTACAAACCAAAAATATTACACCATCTGCGAGGTCCAGTTGAAAATATTCGGCCTAATTGTGTTCGCAAAATAGGCCCATAAATCAATGTGCGCCGTATAAGTGACGCAATCCAACCATTTTGTTTTTTTTTCTTAAATGTTAGTCATTTCCTTCTCAATTCTCATCATTTTTGCTAAATCATAACTGTTTTGTCGGAATAACGATATTTATGCTTCTAAACATTTCCCCTTTTTTAATGTGATCCAAAACCTTTTGATGGGATTGAATTTATAGGAAGTGAAATTGATTTATTATTGATTAACTGAAAATTAAATATATTAAATATATTCTAATTTTGTAATAAATAAAATAAGTTAATTAATTTAAAAAAAATTATATAAAAATTAAATTTTAAGAGTCTAGTTTCAAGCTTATTTATAATTATGATATTTAATGATTTTGATTACTTACAATGTTATTCCAATTATAATGAAACTATCAAGTTTAAATAACAACAGTAGATTAATATAAATAATAATTACACAAATTTAAATAATTTAACTTATATTGAGTTATTCATCATAATAAGATAAAAATTTGCTTATAATTTATTATTGTTATTTGCTACAAATAATCATTTATCATTAAATTAGAATAATTCAAACAATTTCATAAGAAAATAGAACAAAATATACTATTGAAATAATATAAGTTTTAAAATATTCTAAAATCATTAAAGAGCCTAACTATCATTACAAAAAAAAAAAAAACTTTCTAGAGTTATTGTTTTATGCTTTGTTTATGTTCCTTTATGTTCTAAAAGTGCTATTTATATCCTAAAAACATACATTGTAGCCATTAGCAAATTTTAAAAAATTAGGATTTTTTAAATTTTTTAGAATTTCTATATTAGTTTTAAGTTAATACCAGACTATATACAATTAAAATTAAAACTTGACTTCTTCATGCAAGTTGTAGCCTTCCTCTCTATCTTTCTAATGTATTAAGTTTTACTCAAAAAATAAAAAAAGGTCTAAAGATTAAGTTATAAGTTAAAAATTGAGACTTAGTCCAATTTGTGATAAATTTTATAGTGACTTGTCATTATTTTTGAACCATTAAAAATTGATTTAGACTTTGGTTTCTTCATAAAAAAAACTTTTAAATCACTTGATTTGAATGTTTAAAATTTAAATTATACTTATTTAAGCACACAAAGCTTATATAGGAATTTTACTTCAATTAGGATTAGACTTCAGTTTTTTACCTTATCTTTGAAGTAACATTTCAAGGTCCAAATAAACTTGGATTTTAACTCTCAACCATAATCAAAAAAATTTGAGATGTCTATTAAGACTTCAATGAAAACCAATTTTCCAATTGGATATGTGAGTTAGTGAAAAACTTGAAACAAGTAATAAAGGTCAAATCAATAAAATATTGAAAATTTTATGGCAGTTATTATCAAAGCTACAAGACATAATTTAAACACCTTATTTTTTATTATGCAATGGTAGACAATGTGAATAAGGGTTAATCCCATGAAAAGTATTATCAATTTAATAGTTGATAAATATAACTTAGAGACATTAATATGAACAGGGGGAAACAATGAATTTTGACTTTATAACAATTAAAATAAATGATTTGATTAAATAAAACAACTTCTAAAAATATTAATTAATAAAATTTCAATTTTAGGTTCATTCATAACTATGATATTTGATACTTTTAATTATCCATAATATTGTTTTAATTTTGTTGGAATTATAAACCTATCACATAACCTTTATTACCTAGATTATCCCTTAGATAAACAATATGTAGAATAAGCTCCTAGTTAGACTTTAACCATTATACCCTTATGTTGTGAACCTTAAAAGACTTAGAGACTCAACACACACAAGGAATTGAATAAGAATTTGAGAAAACTAAATTATATTTCAATCATGCAATAACCTAGACCTAATGTTTAAAAGAAAACAAACCTAAGGTATAAAGAAAAATATAGACATGACACTCTAGAAAAAGAAAAGGGAATTTATGAGTGATAAGTTGAATACAATAACATAGGAAGAGTTAGTTATTAATAAGTTCTTTAGTTTTTAAAAGAACTAAAGGAGAAGATTCTTATCTTTTTATTTTACTAATGATCTCTCCTTTAACAATAAAATCAAGCCTATTTATAGGCTAAATTAACAAACTTAATTTTTAAGATAAGAACAAATTTTTTAAATAAGTTGACAACAAATATACTCATATTTATTAATTCAATATACTTATACAATTAATAAAGTTTTGATGCTACTTTAAGATATGTTTTCCTGCTATTTAAGTTTGAATTAGCTTATTTAATCCAAACTTCTTTAATCAGATTGCTAAGTGCCTTTTTCATCCTTTTAACCCTTAAATGTGTCATTGACCCTTTTAAAATGCTTAATAGATCCTTAAAAGTCTTTCATGTATCGACTCCTTTATAAATCTTGTCATACCCATTCTCTTTGAAAGAATTCATCTTTGAATCATCACCTTTGTCAAAATAGCTTGGATACCTCATAAACACTTCTTCATATGTTTCATTGAAAAATTGAGTCACACACCTTTATGTCTACACTTTTAAAGATTTTTTCTCAATATATGTTTATATTTTTGCTTCTTACCACTAAAATGTTCTTTCTTAGTTCTTGTAACCTTAATCAAATTCACCTTGTAACCAATTAATTCTAAAAAATTAGAATTAAAGAAATTTAATAAAGTATTATGAATAAAGGTTATGAATTAGAGGAAAACAAAAATATTAAATTGCAAAATATAAAGAAAGATTAATTAAATTTGAATTCTTGTAAGAATTGGAAAAAATTAAGGTTTATGAGTTTCCTTATGTTGTAAGATGCCTAATCTTATAAAATTCTTTCTTTTTTTTTTTTTCTCTTTTATCATTTTTCTTTCTTTGATTTTTTTTATTCTTTCTTTCTTTCTTACATAAATTTAAAGGCAAGTAAACAAACTAGGTGTTATAAATTAAAAGAACAAAAAGGGTATAGAATATAATTAAGAAGAAAAATAAAAGAAAAACTCAAATTTAGATAAGTAAACCTAATGTAAACTTTAAAGCTTTAATATCGATTAATGTGAACCCTAAAAGAGGGACTCGACACGCATAAGGAATTGAACAAGAACCTAATAAAGCTAAATCATATGTCAATCATATAAAAATTTAGATCTAATGATCAAAGGAACATGAACTTTAGATATAAAGAAGAATATAGAGGCTACACTCCTAAAAAGAAGGGGTTTAGGAGTAATAAGTAAAGTTGAATGTTGCAAGAAAAGTTAGTTTTTTGATAAGTTCTTTATTTTTAGAAAAATTGAAGAAAAAACATTCTTATCTCTTTATTTTACCAATGATTTGTCTTCTTTAATAACAAAATTAGGCTTATTTATAGGTTGAATTAGTAATCCTAACCATAAAGATAAGAACAAACTTCTTAAATAAGCTGTCAACAAGTATACTCTTATTTAACCATTCAATATGCTTATATAATCAATAAAATTTTAGCTTGTATTAAGATATGTTTTGTCACTTTTTAAGTTTGAATTAGCTTATTTAGCCAAAACTTCTTTAATTAGTCCATTAAATGCCTTTTTTTATCCTTTTAATTCTTGAATATGTCATTGGTTAGCCTTTCTTGAATACTTAATGAATCTTTATAAGACCTTTATACATTGACTCCTCAATAGATGTTGTCATACTAGAACAAACTCTTTAAACTTATATATTGGTAGTTTAAAGAATTAGGAAAATAAGTTAATTCAAATATAATCACACAACATTATAAGAATTCATATAATAGGCAACATTTTTCTTGCAATTGATAATTAGTCACTAATGGTATCCTGATTGGTAACCATGCCAAAAAATGGTCACCAAAAAACATATTTTCAACTTTCAAGGCTGGTGCCATGTTTTTCATTTTGGTAGGGGAAGAAAACATTCCATTTTTATCATTGTCTTTCTTATTTGTAAAAAGAGTTTTGATAATGATAAATATTATGACTACATACATTGTAGATGAGAAAATGAAAGATATGGTAACTAAACTATTATTTTAGTGGGAAAAGACATTTTAGTTTCATAATTAATGACTATTTTTTATTTATAGTCACAAAAAAATTTATCAAATTTATAGGCTTTTATTATGAGTTAGTATCAAAAGGTAATAATTTTACTTTTCACCATCTATCCTATTAATTACACACCTTTTCTATCTTTTTCTCATTATTCTTAGATTCATTAGTGTCCATTAAAAACCTTAGATTCCTCTCTCTATTGTTGACTTAATTAGGTATTTGGTTTTTTTTGCTTTTTTTTTTCTTGTAGTTTTTTTTTTGAATTTTCTAAAATTTTGTATTTGATGTTGTTCTTTTTGTTTTGGACTGCATAAGTATGCTAAGCTCAATTATGTTCTCATTCTTGTTTCTCTCTATTTTTGCCATTAATCTTCCTTTTTCCCTTTCCTCAAATAAAAGGGTTAAAGGATAGTCTTTATTAAGACAACCTAGCAAGCCCTAAAGGTAACTAGCTTCTAGGTTTTTATTTTTTATTTTTTATTTTTTTAAATGATAATTACTTCTTGGTTTGTTCAAAATCTTATAATTCTACCATCTACCATAGTTTATGCATTGCTTTAAGAGATCTAATAATTATTTGTGACACAATTCCACCAAGTTAATAAGTTAACATTATAAGACAATCCATTTAAGTTTAAACATATAGAAATTTATCCATATAAGTAAAATTTAAAAATCATCTTCCAAAATACTAAATAGTTAACTACCATAACTATTTTATTATAATTTTTAACTTCTTTCATAACCATGGCTTTATTTAATTTAATATGATAATCTTTCTTTTGAAGGATTGTCATGGGCTATTGGTATTAAACTACAAAAGTGCATTGTATTGAGTTTACCTTTGATCAAATGAAAGTAATTTTCTTTATTTTTGTTGTCGGTCTTTCCTTTTATTTTTTTGGGTTTTATTTTATTTTTTGCATTAGCTACATTGTTTAGAAGTAAAGAAAGAAGATAATTGCACCCTTATCATGTAAGTTATGCCTTTTTTTTGTTTTTTTTTTTTTTGAAATTCATTGTTACAAGTGGGATTACTAAAAGTCAATGCTTCATTCCATAAAAAATATATATAGAGAGAGAGAGAGAGAGAGAGAGAGAGAGAGAGTGAGTCAAAGCCTATCCCTTTAATTATCTTGTTTCTATGGGGTTATTGACAGTGATATTGAGGATAAATGAGTTGATTTTTGGCCTAATTAAAAGATGTATGTTTATTGTTATATATATTTTTGTATTTTTTAAATATGCAATTAGTAATCAATTTTGATCTTTAAATTAAAGATATCAATTGCTTGATTGGCACGAGTTACTACCTTCGTCATTCAACTAATAAAGACTTTGAAGTCTATTTAATTAAATCTCTAACCTTTAACATTTATTGGTATTTGATCATGGATAAGAGTTGAATGCATGCTAGAAAATAGTTTGAAGAATATGTGCAAGGGATCTTGTCTTTTATGAAATTTGTTGAGAATCACCTTAGGAATGAATATAAAATTAGACTTCCTTATATTGGTTGTTTAAACATAAGATTTGATAGTCAAGGTGTAGTTCTTGATCATTCATTAATGTGAGGAATAAAAGCAAATTATATGACATGGATTTATCATGGAGAAACTAATAAAGATTAGATTCATACTATTGGTAATGCTAATGAACCTGATAATAATATGCAAGGTGGTAGAGAGAATGAAGAGAAAGTGGAAAAGGAAGATGAAGATGAGTTATATGAGTTATTATGTGAATTAGAAAATTTTGAGGAGAATCAATCAATGGATTCAAGTGAAGGTGGATATGATTATTTAGAAAAGTTAATGAGGGAATGTGAGTGAGAACTATAACATGGTTGTAAGGAATTTTCAACTTTATCTTTGCAAGTAAAATTGCTCCATAAAAAGTTTATAACAAGTGGAGTAATAAGTCATTTGACATGTTGCTATAATTGGTCAAAGAAGCCTTATGTATTAGTAAGACACTTACAAAATCTCACTATAATGCAAAAAAATGTTTTTCTAGGGGTAAGACTAAGTTATATGTCTATTTATGCTTGCAAGTATGATTGTGCTTTGTTTTATAATTACTATGTCAATAATGATCATTGAGTGTTTGTGGTACTTCTACATGGAAAATTGATGATGGGAAAGGGAAGAGAGCACCACATAAGGTATTGTTGTACTTTTCTTTGAAACCTTGACTTCAAAGGCTATTTATGCCAAGCAAAACTACTATGGACATAAGATGGCACAAGGATAAATGGTTTAATGATGGAAATCAAATTGCACATTTTACAAATTATTTGGCTTAGGAGCATTTTGGTAATGAATTTCCTTGGTTTACTAAAGAATCTTATAATGCTGGGCTTGGTCTAGCAATTGATGGTTTTAATCCATTTGGTAATATGAGCAACTCTTATATTATGTGACTGGTCATTATTTTTCCTTACAACTTATCACCTTAGATTTGTATGAAATAGTTAGTTTTTTTTCTTGTCACTCCTTATTCTTGGAGAGAAATCACCCTGAAAACATGCAACATGAAGTTCCCGACTTCTCCCTAGGATCTACTAGTTTGTGATACTGAGAGGGGGGGTGAATTAGTATCACCACAATTCGCAATTCGCAGGTAAGTGAACAACTTCAACCTTTTCTTAAAAGCAAACTCTTTCTAAGACTCGACTAAGGTAGATCTATTGCTACCTACTAATCACAATAGTCCCCAAAGTTAACTTTCAAACACTTTGCCTAATAGACAATTCAGATGTTCTTGTTTAGGTCTTCGTTAAGTTATGGGTTGGCTGATACTTTAGCTGCATTCACAACTCAATTCAAAACACAGAACATAAAGCAAATTAAGGACACATAAGATTTACGTGGTTCCGTTAATGTGACATACATCCACAGTGGTAAGGACTCTCCCTTACCGAGATTATCCACTATACTTGAGAATTCCAGTTACAATGAATGTCTTAATCCTCTGCTCCTTTCACTATTGCAATTACGAAGCAAGTACAATACAAAGAGTGTCACATATTGTGTCTACCCTTCTTCTAACTTGTCTTGCCTCTGTTGAATTAAAAGGCTGCTCCACTGCCGCTTAGAAGTTCACCGTAATGCTCTCTAACCTTTCTTGAAGAAATCTAGAAATACGTTAAGTTCTTTGAATGCTTCGCCGAATTCCTTCTCTAGGTTGTCTCACACAGCTCCTGCTTTCACCGTCTCACGGTCTCACCCGTCTCTTTGTCTCATGGCTCGCCTCACATTTCTAGTTTACCGTTCCACGTCTTACGACCTACCTCACGTTTCTAGTTTGGCGTTACACGTCTCACGCACGCTTCTGGTTTGGCGTTTCACGTCCCACGTACATTTCTGCTTTGCACGCCTTGCTAGTCACACGCCTTACCACCGTTTCTGGTTTGCACTTGTCCGTTTCACACCTCCGGACAGCTTGGTTTGCTCTTCCGGTGGTCTCCTCTTTCACGGTTTCTCCTCTTTTCCTTTACGTTTTTGGTTTTGTTCCTCTTCGTTGGTCTCACGCCTCACGCCTCACCCATTCATTTCTGGTTTTCTTCCAGCCAGTGGTCTCACACCTCACGCCTCACCTGTTTCCTGTCTCACGGCCTGATCACTCGTTTCCTATCTCACGGCCTGGTCATTAGTTTCTGGTCACCCGTTTCTGGTCTCTTGTTTCTGGTCAGTCACGCCATTCTCTTGCCATGCTTTCCTTTTGACGTTCTGCTCTCTTGCCGTGTTGTCTCTTTGCCGTCCAGCCCCTTCTTTTACCGTATCGTATTTTCTCCCCTTCGACCCCCTGTTCTGGCATTTTTCTCTTTTGGGCGTTTCTCGATTTTTCTCTCTCTTCCAACGGCTGTGTTTTGGCTGACCTCTCTTGTGTTGGATGGTTTCTCTCTAGGTTTTGGCCGACTCCCTTGGTTGAATGGTTTCTTTTTTGTGTTTGGACAGTTGCTTCCTCTCTTTCAGCAGGTTGCTCTGTTTTGCCAACGGTTTCTCTCTCTTCTTTGTCCACTCCTCTTGTGTTTTGCTGTGTATTCAATAGTGTTGGCCTTGCCCTAGTTTTGTCTTTCAAGGTCTTTATATACTCTCTTCCATGAAACCCTAATAAGGCTTACGCGGCGGATTTACGTTCTTGCCCCTCCGAGGCTTATGTGGCAAATTTACTTTCTTGCCCTTTCATGTGGATTTACTTTCTTGCCCTTCCATGTGGCTTTACTTTCTTGCACACTTAAACCTAGTTGACAACAATTACAACCTATATAAGGCTGTGGGAACAACAATCTCCCCCTTTGTAATTGTTGGCAACATTCATAACAAAAGCCATTATGCAGCAGTTTTAACTCCCTTTAAATATGCACTCCCCCTTTCTTAACAGCTTTCCCTGTACTGTTGCTTCTCTCCCCCTTTGCCAACCAATTACAAATCTAAAAAAACTCACAAAGGGGATATGGAGGATTCACCTAAACTTCAGGCTTGAGGAGGCATTTGCATAGATAGACTCAATTTGTGCTTTTTAAACAGCTTTGTGGACAGAGGTTTAATTAGAATATCTGAAATTTGATCTTTAGTGCCAATATACTCCAACTGAATTGTACCCTATTCCACTTGATCTTTGATAAAGTGATACCAGATGTCAATATGCTTGCTCTTTGAATGTTGAACTTGATTCTTGCTGAGATCAATTGCACTTTGATTATCACAAAGTACACTCACTGGTAGCTTCACTTCAACACCTAAATCGGCCAATTGTCTTTGCATCCATATCACTTGTTTTCCTTTAGAGCATGCTGAGTAGACATACTCCTTCTCTCTCCTGAGGTCGGGAATATCTCTGATTGCATGAGTAGTGGTCAACTTCCTCATGTTCTTTTGTGTTAAGTGTCCCAGCCTCCTATGCCAAAGCTGATTTTTTGCTTCCTTTGTAAGTAGACAGCTGTTTGTCTTATCCTCATCAATCACGTACAAATTTCCAGCTGTTCTCTTCCCGGCTACAACAGTATTGCCTTCTTTACTCTTTACTTGCCAACCTGTTTTTGTGAATATCACTTTGTGGTTGTCATTACATAGTTGGCTGACCAATGCTAGATTATATCTGGGTCTTTCAACGTGCAGAACATCTTTTAGCTTTCCTTTTCCAATATTCACTGACCGTTGACCATTGATGTTGAGTGAATCATCATTGTCAAACTTGACTTGTTTAGCTTTGACAATTTACTCTCGTCTCCCGTCATGTGTGAAGTGCATCTACTGTCAAGGATTTACTGCTTATCCTTGTAGTCAGCTTTGAGTGCAATTTCAGTTATATTAGCCACCTCCCTTTTATCTTTATATACCTTTTTTTAAACTGGCTGGAAGATAGCTTTCTCCTTTTTCTCAGCTTTGACTGCACCGCTTGTTTTCACTGTGCCATTGAGTGCCTTCTCTTGCTCAGGGAGAAGTGTCATGCATCTCTTGGCATTATGGCCATCCTGCCCGCACCTTTCACACTGTTCCAAGTCTGCCAATATAACAAACTTGTTCTTTGAAACCACTGGTTTGGGCTTCCACCAACAATCCTTGTCAGTGTGTCCTTGCTTTTTACAATATGTGCAAGAACTCACGACACAAGTTCTCTTTTGAATATTGTATTGTCTCCCCCTATATGTAGTATCGTATCTTCTCAAGTTGGAGACATATACTAGCCTTCTCCACCAGCAGTTACTCGCCTTATGACCCCAAACTCCACAATAAAGGCAATGACCTTGAAACTGCCTCTTCTTGGGTCTAATCACAGCTTGTTTTCTTTTGTTCATTACTTGCTATGTAGGCAAGGTTGCTGGCTTCTTTGCTTGTGTGGCTTTCATTTCAGCCACCTTATTCTCCTTCTTCTGTTCAGCCATTGCCCTTGGCTGGCTGACTTTTTTTTCTTCCTAAGACATAGCAGCTATGGGCTGCTGCTCTTTAACCATATACATCCTTTTCGGCCCTGGCTTTGGTTTGATAACTGTCTTCTCTTCTTCAGTTATCTTCTCCTGAGTCATAGCCTTCTCTTTCAACTTCTGTGGCAAAGTCTCATTCTTCTTTTTTCTTGCAAAGCTTGTTTCTCCTACCATTTTAAACTTCTGCAAGTTCTCCTCACTCTTTTTGAGTTGTTGCTGAAGTCTCAGCAACTCTATCTTTATTTCTTCAATTGTTGAAGTCTTTGAGCTAAGCTTTATAGTAAGGTCTTCACATATTTTGATCTGTTCTTCAAATCTTCTCTTCAAGTCAATATGTTCAGCCCTTATTTCATCCTTTTGACTTTCAGCTTCCTCAGACTTTGCTTCAATTTGTTTTATGTGAGACTCTAACCTTTTTATGGTTCTGCCCCTTCTGATTATCTCTTTTGAAGCTGCTTCCAACTCAGCTTCAAGATCTGGTTCTTCTTCATCAACCTCCTCTTCCTCTTCAAAGGTTGAACTACCACCTTGAGCTGATGCCATAAAGGCCTGCTCATCTGATGATTCTTCATCTTCCTCCTCATTAGCTTCTTTTATTTGACTCATATAGCTTTTGAATGAGCCTCTCTTCTTCCTTTGTGGGTTGGTAATCTTCTTACTGGACTTTTTTGATTTGAATGATGATCTTCACCATCTTGAATTTGGCTCATCATCATCATCCTCATCTTCATCATCACCATCTTCATCTTCATCATCAAGTTTCACTTTGCACTGAGATGCAAAGTGTCCAGTCTACCCACACCGATAACATCTTAAGGCCAACTATCCTTTTCCCTTCTTAGACCCCTTTTTGAACTTCCTTATGAAGTATGCCAACACTTCACATTCACTTTCTTCCTCCTCATCATCATCATCCTCACTGGATGATTCTTCCTCTTCTTTTATCTTCAGGTGCTTTATAGCTTTGAAAGCTACCTCTTTTGATACCTTCGTTGTTGCAGAGCTTTCAGTTGACTTTATCCTTATCTCATATGCAATAAGATTGCACTGGAGATCATGCAGAGACATAGAATTGACATCTCTACTCTCCTCTATGGCTGTTACCTTTGAGGCAAACCTCTCAGGTAGAATTCTCAGAATTTTCTTCACAATAGATGAGTCCTTCTTGTTCTTCCTTTGACTTCTTAGGTCATTTACAGCATCAATAACCCTGGTGAAGAACTCTTGAACTGTCTCATTCTTTTGCATTCTGAGAGATTCATATCTCTCCTTGAACACTTGAAGCTTAGCCTCTTTTATTCTGCCATCACCTTCATAGACTTTTTGCAATCTATCCCATATCTCCTTGGCAGATTTGCAGTCCATAACGTTAGCATACTCAGCATTTGTCAATGCTGAAATGATGATATTTGAGGCCTTCCTATTTATCTCAAACTACCTTAACTCCTCTGAGGTTAGGTCTTTACCTTCTTCTGAAGCCACAAGACCCCCCTGTACGCATTTCACCACGTTCATGCCCATGGTTGCAAATAGCACTTGCATTCTTGCTCTCCACATATGGTAGTTGGTTTCATTGAAGATTGGAACCTTCTTGTTGTAAGTAGTGCTGGTGCTAGTACCGGCTTCTATTTCTCAGTACGCTGAACAAGTCAAACTTTAGATCCCTTCAAACTAGTACACCAAGCTGTTAAGCTTTAAACTGGTGAACCTGTGCTTTGATACCAATTGAAGTTTCTGACTTCTCCCTAGGATCTACTAGTTTGTGATATTGAGAGGAGGGGTGAATCAGTATCACTACAATTTGCAATTCGCAGGTAAGTGAACAACTTCAACCTCTTTTTAAAAGTGAACTCTTTCTCAAACTCAACTAAGGTAGATTTATTGCTACCTACTAATCACAATAGTCCCTAAAGTCACCTTTTAGACACCTTGCCTAATAAACAATTCGAATGTTCTTGTTTAGGTCTTCGTTAGGTTATGGGTTGGCTGATACTTGAGCTGCATTCACAACTCAATTCAAAACACAAAACGTAAAGCAAATTAAGGACACACGAGATTTACGTAGTTCCGTCAACATGACGTACATCCACGGTGGTAGGGACTCTCCCTTACCGAGACTATCCACTATACTTGAGAATTCCAGTTACAATGGATGTCTTAATTCTCTGCTCCTTTCACTATTGCAATTACTAAGCAAGTACAATACAAATAGTGTCACTTACTGTGTCTACCCTTCTTCTAGCTTGTCTTGCCTCTATTGAATTGAAAGGCTACTCCATTGCCACTTAAAAGTTCACTGCAATGCTCTCTAACCTCTCTTGAAGAAATCTGGAAATACGTTGAGTTCTTTAAATGCTTCGCCAAATTCCTTCTCTAGGTTGTCTCACACAGCTCCTGCTTTCACTGTCTCACGGTCTCACTCGTTTCCTTGTCTCACGGCTCGCCTCACGTTTCTGGTTTGCCGTTCCATGGCTCACGGCTTGCCTCACGTTTCTGGTTTGGCGTTACACGTTTCACGCACGTTTCTGGTTTCCACCCTTTGCTGGTCACACACTTTATGCATGCTTCTGGTTTGGTGTTTCACGTCCCATGTACATTTTTGGTTTGCACTCCTTGCTGGTCACACGCCTTACCACCATTTCTGGTTTGCACTTGTCCATTTCACACCTCCGGACAGCTTGGTTTGCTCTCCCGGTGGTCTCCTCTTTCACGGTTTCTCCTCTCTTCCCTTACGTTTCTGGTTTTCTTCTTTTCCAGGGGTGATGTGTTTCTAGTTTTTGCTCTCACCTCACGTTTTTGGTTTTCTTCCTCTTCGCTGGTCTCACGCCTCACGCCTCACCTGTCTGTTTCTGGTTTTCTTCCAGCTGGTGGTCTTACGCCTCACACCTCACCTGTTTTCTGTCTCATGTCCTGATCACTTGTTTCCTATCTCATGGCCTAGTCACCAGTTTTTGGTCACCCGTTTCTAATCTCCTGTTTCTGGTCAGTCATGCCGTTCTCTTGCCGAGCTCTCTTTTTGATGTTCTGCTCTCTTGCTGTGTTGTCTCCTTGCCGTCCAGCCCCTTCTTTTGCCGTATCGTATTTTCTTCCCTTTGACCTCTTGTTCTGGCATTTTTCTCTTTCGGGCGTTTCTTGATTTTTCTCTCTCTTCCAACGGCTGTGTTTTGGCCGACCTCTCTTGTGTTGGATGTTTTCTCTTTAGGTTTTGGCCGACTCCCTTGGTTGAACGGTTTCTCTTTTGTGTTTGGATGGTTCCTTCCTCTCTTTTAGCCGGTTGCTCTGTTTTGCCAACGGTTTCTCTCTCTTCTTTGTCCACTCCTCTTGTGTTTTACTGTGTATTCAATTGTGTTGGCCTTGCCCTAGTTTTGTCTTCCAAGGTCTTTATATACTCTCTTCTATGAAACTTTAATAGTACTTACGCGGCGGATTTACATTCTTGCCCCTCCAGGGTTTACGCTGCAGATTTACGTTCTTGCCCCTCCATGTGGCTTTACTTTCTTGCCCTTTCATGTAGATTTACTTTCTTACCCTTCCATGTGGCTTTACCTTCTTGCCCTTCCATGTGGCTTTACTTTCTTGCACACTTAAACTTAGTTGACAACAATTACAACCCATATAAGACTGTGGGAACAACATAACCCTTTATTTATGAATTGAAAGACCTATTAGTCAAAGGTGTATAAACTTATGATTCATTTGTTAGTCAGAATTTTCAAATACATGTTGTTGTCATTTAAACAATAAATGACTTTCTAGATTATATTTGTTTGTTTAGTTGGAGTACTAAGGTTTACATGTATGCCTAGTATGCAATTACCAGACATGTTATAAGTTGAATAGTAAATTAGCATACATAGGTCATCGTAGGTACTTACCAATCGACCATGATTGGTGTAGGAGTAAAAGGTTTAATGGTCATACAAAATATGGTTTATCACCAAAGGAATTGTTAGTGAGGATTTGTTGCAACAATTGAGGTTCTTTTACAAATTTGACACCTAGAAAACATCCACATAATAAAGGAAGTGTAATCCAAAATTGTTGAATTGGACTAAATGGAGTATTCCTTTTGAGTTGGTATAAGTTTAAGTCAAGGCATAATATTATTGTGATGCATCTTGATAAAAATATTTGTGATAATATTTTGTGAACATTATTGAATATGGAGAGAAAACCCAAAGATACAATAAAAGTGAGATTAGATTTACAAAACATGAATATAAGAAAAGAATTGCACTTGTGAAAGAAAAATGATGGTTCAACATCATGTATCTTTCTCATTACACCTTTAGTAAAGAAGGAAGAAAGAGATTCTTGAATTTCTTAAATTTATTAAATTTCCTAATCATTTGTTACCAATATCTTTAGATGTATGAATGTTAATAAGGGAAAGATAGTTAGGTTGAAGAGCTATGATTGTCATGTGTTCATATAGAGCTCACTTCCTATTAGCATATAAGGATGCTTACATAAAGATTTTTTCATCCATTTGTTAAGTTAGGAGAATTCTTTAGGAGGTTGTGTGTTAAAACCTTAAACATTAAATAAGTAAAGGAGTTACAGTATGATATTGTTCTTATACTATGCAAATTGGAAATGATTTTCCCATTTACCTTCTTCAATGTCTTGGTCTATTTGGTAATTCATTTACCACATGAAATCTTACTTGGTGGACCGATTCAATTTTGATTGATATACTTAATTAAGTGATATGTTACCTTGTTAAATACCAATAATATGTTACCACTTGTTTTTAATGTTTTAATAAAAAAAAATGGCAATTTAATTGTTTGCTTATTTTAGATTTTTAAAGTCTCTAAAGAATTGTATTTGAAATAAAGCTCATCTCAAGGGGTCAATAGTATAGGCATATGTCATGAAAGAGTGCTTGAAATTTTGTTCAATGTACCTTAATAGAATTGCAACTTGATTCAATCGTGTGAAGCAAAAATTAAATATACCCCTAAATGGGGGCTTGTTTATTTTTTCTTTGGAATTTTATCCTTTTGGTGCACCAATGTATGATGAATTGCCAAGAGAATAACTTGATAAGTCACATTATATGTGCTTAATAATTGTGAGGAAGTGTAACCATTCTTTAAGTGAATGAACTACACTTTCTTTTAGTGTCATTTATATCTTTTTAATTAGGTAGGTTTTGTGAGATTTTTATATGATTTTCCTTTTAGCAAGCATAAAGAGGAGCATTAGATACAGAGTTCATTATTGGTGGATTAAAATCTTGAAAATCAATTTCCATTATGGTTTAAAGAACATGTAAATTTGTATGCCTTATTAGCAATTGCGATAGTAAGGAGTTGTATGTTCTTAAGGCCTTTAATTTTAACAGAGGCTTTTCTTTCACTTTATGTATAGATAATGCATTTGAGCAATCAAAAGGCGTTGAAAGCAACTGAAGCATTATATGCATTAGCTTGTGGCACTCATTTTTGTGGGAGGAAGTATACACATTGCATAGTGAATAGGGTTAGATATCATAGTAAGGATTGTGATAGTTGTTGTAGGAGTTAAAATAGTGAGTGTTGTTATAGGTGGCGTCCATGGAATAGAGGATATTGATTTTTTTGGCATGTAAATGAAATCATGGTGTTAAAGTATATTAAAGACAAACATGCTGTCCTTTTCAAGTGTGATTGGTTTGATTCAATTTGATTGTAATATAACAAGCATAAATGTTAGTCATACTTGCTATCATGATGATCCTTTTTGTCTTGGCATCATAAGCCAAGCATATTTTTTATTTGGATGACATAAAACTGGGAAAAAAATTGGAGAGTACAAAATTTCCAACATAGGTATTTGTTTAATGTTCAAGAATTAGCCAATGATGCTAATGAATCAAGGGAAATTCTAGATGAGGTTTGCCAAGAATGTGAGTTAGTGGAAAATGTAACACTAATTAAAGTTGAGGATCTTAACCTTGATTCCTTGTATAAAGAGGATGTTGATCCAAATGTAGTTGAGGCAAGTTTTGCTTAAACAAATATGGAAGTAAAAACAGATGACAACTTTGTTTTTGATCAATTAGACAATAAAGATGGAAAATGGTCTAATTTTTGCAATGATGGAGGTGATAATGTGATTGTTGATCTGATAGTGATTAAATGATAAAATTTGTGACATAGTTATCCTTTCTTTTCCCTTTTTGTAAAATAATCAAACTGAATGGAAAGAGTAAGTAAAATTAGTTTTGCATTTTTTTCTTCTTGTTATTTCTTTTGCCTAGCATGTTACATTTATTTATTTAGTTTGTTTTGCATACTTCCTAATTTTGTGAAAATTAAGTTATAGTCCTAGTACAATTGAAAATTAAACCAAAATAGGAGCATAGTTCAACTCTTTCATTGCTTTTTTTTTTTGGTATAAATTAGGTTAGTAGATGTTGAAATAGGAACATAGGTTTGTATCACAATGACCTTTTTGTCTTGGCATAACAAGCCAAGCAAATTTTTTATGTGGATGACATGAAATTAGGAAAAAATAGGAGAGTAGTTCAACATTTACAACATAGGTATTTGTTTAATGTTCAAAAATTAGCTAATAATGCTAATGAATGAAATGAAATTCTAAATGAGGTTTATTAAGAAAGTAAGTCAATGGAAAATGTAGCACTAATTGAAGTTGAGGATCCCAACCTTGACTCTTTAGATAGATGTTGATCCAAATGTACTTGAGGCAAGTGTTGCTTAAACAAGTATGGAAGTAAAAGCAGATGATGACTTGATTTTTGAGCAATTACACAATAAAGATGAAACATAACCTAATTTTTGTATAGATGAAGGAGACAATGTGATTATTGATTATGATAGTGATTAAATGGTAAAAGTTATGACATAATCATTCTCTCTTTTAGCTTTTTATAGAATAAGCAAATTGAATGGAAGGAGTAAGGTAAATTAGTTTTGCATTTTTTTCTTTTTGTTATTTCTCTTGCCTAGTGTTTTACTTTTATTTGGTCAATTTTTTGTGCATACTTTCTAATTTAGGAAAATCAAATTATAGTTCTAGTATAGCTAAAAATTAAACCAAAAATAGGAATATAGTTCAACTCTTATAACAAATTAATCGTTTTTTTTTTTGTATAAATTAGGTTGGTAAACGTTTGTATCATGATGATCCTTTTGTCTTGGCATCATAAGCCAAGCAAAGTTTTTATTTGGATGACATTAAACTAGTAAAAAATTAGAGAGTAGTTTAACATTTCTAACATAGGTATTTGTTTAATGTTCAAGAATTAGCCAATGATGCTAGTAAATTAAGGGAAATCCTAGATGAGGTTTATTAAGAAAGTGAGTTAGTGGAAAATGTAACACTAATTGAAGTTAAGGATCCTAAGCTTCTCTTTAAATAGAGAGGATATTGATCCTAATGTAATTAAGACAAAGGTTGTTCAAACAAGAACGGAAATAGAAGTAGATGACGCCTTTATTTTTAATCAATTAGATAATAAAGATGGAACATGGTTTAATTTTTGTAGTGATGGAGGAGACAATGTGGCTACCAATTATGACAATAATTAAATGGTAAAAGTTTTGATATAGTCTCTTTTAGTTTTTTATAGAATAATTAAACCAAATGGATGGAATAAGTTAAATCAAATTTTCATTTTTTCTTTCTATTATCACTTTTGCTCAAAGTGTTACTCTTATTTTGTTAGTTTCTTATGCATACTTTCTAATTTGGGAAAATCAAATTATAGTCCTAATAAAATTGAAATTTAAACCAAAAATAGGAACATGGTTCAACTCTAATAACAAAATCATTACTTTTTTTTATTTTGGTATAAATTAGGTTGGTAAACATTAAAATGGTCCTCGGATGACCTAACCAAACTATGGAAATTAGAAACAATGATCAACCACTGATCCCACCAATTGAGTAGGGTGTTCCATCAGAGAGCTCTTGGCAAGGTTTATAACTTAATAATAAGGCATACTTTTAGTCTATCTCATGATATTTTTTACTCACTACGTTTGTTATTGTTAAATGTAGGGTAGAAAGGTCGTGGTCTAACTTAGGGTAAAGGTTTGACAAGGATTAATCATGTCCTTAGGCATAAACTAATTATTAAGATTTCAGAAGTGGTTAATAGGTTGACCAATAGAGAAAAATAATTCTAATGAGGTTAGAGTTATGAAAATTTATACTTATACTATTGCCTCATGAAAAGCAAAATGATGTTGAAAGGAAGTAGAATGGAAAGTAGCTTATGATCACATTAGAGTATCTTTGGTTTGGTTATTTATGAATTTACTGCATCTTTTAATCATTAGAGTTGAAATTGATGTGTTTACATCTTTTTTCAAGGTTTGAAACATAAATGGTAGTAGCTAAATGATGGAGTATGTTCTTGACAAATATATAAAACATGATTGTGTTATCAATTTCTCCATATCTACCATTGTTTATTAACAAGTTAATTTATATAGATGAGGTTAAACATTAAGGATTTAGATAAGGAGTATAGCCGTAAGTGTATATAACCTTTATTGAAGCATTTGTTAGAGCAAAAGTAGGGCTATACTACAAATTGAAAAAAAATATTTTAAGTTGTGTATCTAAAGTCACTCTCTTTAAGGTAAAATTTGTTCTTACTAATATATAACAAAGGTTTATGTGAATCCCTCATAGGATAAAATGAAAAACATTTGACTACAAGTTGCATTACTGAAATTAAGCCCTTGAGAAGTTGACATATGTTTAGAATTGCTCTTTTTTTTGTCTATGATATTTTATAGCAATATTATAGATAATAGGATCTTTAATAGAATAATAAGAAGACCAAAACAAGAAAAAGTGAAATTGTATATATCAAATAAATATTGAACTTTCAATATTTATAGAAGTAATCTTAACTTTTGGTAAAAAATCACCTTTGGTTTAGTGATTAAGAACTCGATCATTAAAAGGAATGGTCATTTGTTTAAATGTTAAGAGACACAACTTTTCTTTTTTTCTTATCATTATGAAATAACATATAAAACAATTACTTACTAACTTCCATATAACTGTCCTTTATTTTAGTGGTCACAACTTTTAAGTTGTTTGTGGTCTTTATTTAACATATAATTGTTAGCTATTATATAAGCATTAATCCAAACTCAATCTTTGGGTTGGTTTATTTCTGGAATAAGAATTTAATTGGTGCTAGACATAGAATTAGTTTTAGAGCTAGTTTTTTTTTTGGAAAGTAATAGATTTTAAAATTGAGAACCTTTTCTGACACATAAAATTACTAGCAATTATATGCTCAACCTACTTGAGTTCAAAACCCAAGTGACACAATCTTTCATATTTGTTTTTGTTTTGAAAACTTTAACAATCCTCACCATTTTAAAAATAAAATATAAAAGATTATTAGCAATCCTGATAATCATTTGCATAAGTAAAGGTGTCTTACAAATTAAACCTTTACATAGTAAAAAATACATTACAATAAGTTTGAATAATATGGTAGATAAGTTTTGAACTAATTATTTTTATTAATAATTTGTAGAATTAGTTCACATAAATGATTTTACACCATTATACTTCTTTTTTTTTTTAAATAATTGATATATTAAAGGTTATTATGACTATATCCTTTTCATGAATGTTTTCAAGTTAAGCCCTTTGCCTTGTTGGAACGACCTAAACATTTCATATTCATATAGGTAAATTGGGGTCCCCACTATAAAACACCATTTCAATTTTGTTAAAAATCTTATAGCCTTATCCTCCCAATTTATTATAGGAATCAATCACTATATAACCTTAGGATGAAAATAAAATTGATTATAGTGCTTCAATCACATTGATGATGTACTTTGAATTATTGAACTCAATACTTGATGTTGTATCAAGTGTTGAGTTGAGTTTCCATCATTAGTAATTTGTATTTATGGGCTTAAGACCCATCCTTTTTGATGTCTTATTTACCATATCTCTTGTTAATTCTTTTGTCAAATAATCAGCCATATTTTCACTTAATCTCACAAAATCAATCATGATTACTCCATTTGTAATCAAGTCTCTCACAAAGCTGTGTCTTAGTCCAATGTGTTTAGATTTACCATTATATACTTGACTATATGCTTTTGCTAGAATTATAGTATTGTCAAAATATGCTATTAGCTTTTCCCACAGGGGAATCTCATAAAGCAAATTCCTTAACCATTCTGCTTCTTTACTTGTTGAAGCTGAAGTTCCCAACTTTACCTTAGGATCTACTAGTCTGTGATACTGAGAGGGGGGGTGAATCAGTATCACACCCCTTAAAAACACTAATAACTTAAGCCAAAGTATTATACTTTTTTTAATACTTTCGCTTTCATCATACGCAGGTATGTGAATAACTTCAACCTCTTCTTAAAAGCGAACTCTTTCTCAGATTCGACTAAGGTAGATCTATTGTTACCTACTAATCACAATAGTCCCTAAAGTCACCTTTCAGACACCTTGCCTATTAGACAGATCGGATGTTCTTGATTAGGTCTTCTTTAGGTTATGGGTTCGATGATATTTTAGCTGCGTTCACAACTCAATTCAAAACACAGAATGTAAATTAAAGTAAGGACACAAGAGATTTATGTGGTTCTGTCAATGTGACGTATGTCCATGGTGGCAGGGACTCTTTCTCTACTGGGACAATCCACTATACTTGAGAATACCAGTGTGGTACTCTCGATGTTCATAATGTAGTTATAATGGATGTCTTAATCCTCTGTTCCTTTCACTATTGCAAATACAAAGCAAGTACAATACAAAGAGTGTCACTTACTGTGTCTACCCTTCTTCTAGCTTGTCTTGCCTCTGTTGAGTCGAATAGGCTGCTTCATTACCGCCTAGAAGTTCACCACAACACTCTCTAACCTCTCTTGAAGAAATCTGGAAATACATTGAGTTCTTTCCAATGCTTCACCGTCTCATGGTTTCATGGCTTGCAATCATGCTTTTAGTCTACCGTTTCATGTCTCACAGCCTACCCATTCTGATTAGTCACGCCATTGCACGTTCTGGTCTCACGCCGACGCACATTCTGGTCTCACGCTGATGCACGTTCTGGTCTCACGTTTCAGGTTTACGCCTGCTTCACTATTCTCAAGTCTCACGGATACCAGGTCTACTCTCCTCGTTCGTTTCACGGTTCCGCTGGTCTCCCGTTTCTGGTTTTTGTACTTACCTCACGTTTCTAGTTTTCTTCTTTTCCAAGGGTGGTGTGTTTCTGGTTTTGCCGTTGGTGTGTCGTCTTCTCTCTTAGTGGTGTATTGTCTCTTATGGGTTTCCTTTTGCCATGCGTTCCTTTGCCGTGTTGTCGTCTTTTCTCTTACCGGTGGTTGTACGTTTCTCACAGGTTTCTCTCTCTTGCTGTCACATAGTTTTCTCCTTGTTGTGTCATCCATTTCTCTCCCGGTGGTTGTACGTCTCTCACGGGTTTTCTCTCTCACCATCCAGCCAGGTGTCCTTTCTTTTTTAGGTGGTGTTTTTCCATTTTCACTCTATTATTCCGTGTACTCCCTTTTCTTCCAAGGGTTTGGGCTTATATACTCCCTTTCATGAAAACCCTAGTAGGGCTTACTGCGGTGGATTTACTTTCTTGCCCCTCCATGTGTTTTAAATGTAGTTGACAAAAATTATAACCCATACAAGGCTGTGGGAACAACAATCTCTCCCTTTGTAATTGTTGGCAACACGCATAACAAAAAGCCATTGTGCAGTAATTACAACTCCCCCTAAATATGCACTCCCTCTTTCTTAACAGCTCTCTCTGTACTGTTGCTTCTCTCCCCCTTTGCCAACCAATTACAAATTTGAAAAACTCGCAAAGTAGAGATGGAGGATTCACTTGATTTTCAGGCTTGAGGAGGCATTTGCACAGATAGACTCAATCTGTGCTTTTCAAACATTTCTGTGGATAAAGGTTTAGTTAGAATATCTGAAATTTGATCTTTAATGCCAACATACTCCAATTGAATTGTACCCTATTCCACTTGATCTTTGATGAAGTGATACCAGATGTCAATATGCTTGCTCCTTAAATGTTGAACCGGATTCTTGTTGAGATCAATAGTACTTTGATTATCACAAAGTACACTTACTAGTAACTTCACTTCAACACCTAAGTTTGCCAATTGTCTTTACATTCATATCACTTGAGTACATGCTGCACAAGCAGCCATATACTCAGCCTCAGCTGTGCTTAAAGCAACATTGTTTTGCTTTCTACTTAACTATGCAACACACTTTGAACCCAAGTAGAAGCTGCAGCCGCTGGTTGATTTTCTGTCATCTATACTTCTTGCCCAGTCTGCATCAGTGTATGCTTGTAGTTTTATAGAATCCATGGACGAATACCACAAACCCATTTCCAGTGTCCCTTTGAGGTATCTTGGGATTCTTTTCATTGCCAACACATGAGATTCCTTAGGATCAGCTTGAAATCTGTTGGCAACGCACACAGCTTGCATAAGATTAGGCCTTGATGTTGTAAGGTACAGAAGGCTCCCTATCATCTTCTTGTACTTTGTAGGGCTTGTACTCCTTCCCTCCTGATCTTTTGTTAACTTGCAGCCTACTGTCATAAGGGCATTGACAGGTCTGCTATCCTTTATGCCAAACTTTTTCAGCATCTCTTTGGCATATTTCGTTTGAGAAATAAAAATACATTCTTCACACTATTTTATCTGTAATCCAAGAAAGTAATTCATTTCTCCAATCAATGACATCTCAAATTCCTCACTCATCTTCTGTGCAAAATCTTGGCATAGCTCAGAGTGATCCCCTCCAAAGATGATGTCGTCTACATATATTATGGTTATCAGTTAGCCTTTCTCTGAATTGAACACATATAGGTTATTATCAACTGTTCCTCTTCTGAAGTTTAACCTTCTCAAATATGCATCTAGCCTGTTGTACCATGCTTTTGGGGCTTGTTTAAGGCCATACAAGGCTTTCTTCAGCTTGTACACGTGTGTCTCATCCTCACTGATTTGTACTCCATTGGGTTGTTCAATATACACTTCTTCTTTCAGGAGCCCATTTAGAAAGGTTGATTTCACATCCATCTGATAAACTTTATACCTTTTATGTGCTGCCAAAGTTAGGAACATTCTAATAGTTTCTAACCTTGCCACTGGTGCAAAAGTTTCATCAACATCTACTCCTTCTATCTGAATGTAGCCTTTGCAAACCAGCCTGGCCTTGTTCCTCACCACCTTGCCATCTTCATTGTGTTTATTTTTAAACACCCATTTTGTTCTTATGACATTCTTGTTAGTGGGTCTTGGAACTAGCTCCTATGTATTATTCTTCTTGATTTGATCCATTTCCTCATTAATAGCTTTGACCTAAGCTTTGTCTTGTGTAGCCTCTTCAATAGATTTAGGTTCAATTTGTGAGAGTAAAGCAGTAGCTCCCACAATTCTTCTTCTTGTTGTAACTCCTGCTGATGGGTCACCTATGATCTGATTTCCTTGATGAGCACTGGTCCACGTTTTCTTTGTCCTTCTTTCTTGCATAGTCTTAGTTGCAAGAAGATCTCTTTCTTCATCTTCAGACTCACTCTTCTCTGAGTCTGAACTTACTTCTTGTTCCTTTTCTTCAGGTTGGTTTGATTCTTCATCTACATAGAAGTCATCTTCTTCATTGTCCTTAGGTTCTCCATTCTGCATTGTTTTCCAGTTCTCATCTATTCTCACATCACTGGATGTGATCACTTTTCCCAGCTTATGCAGGAAAACTCTGTAACCTTTTGTCCTTGCTGAGTATCCCACAAAGATGCCTTCATCAGACCTAGCATTGAATTTTCCCAAGCTTTGCTCCTTGTTCTTCACAAAACATGGGCTGCCAAAGATTCTGAGATACTTGGCTGTTGTCTTCTTCCCACTCCATAGCTCATATGGAGTCTTATCAGTATTAGGCCTTAGTAAGACCCTGTTCAGTAGGTGCACAGCTGTAAATGTTGCTTTTGTCCAAAATCTTGTGTGAGGCTTGGATTCCAACAGTAGAGTTCTTGCCATTTCAACCACAGCTCTATTTTTCCTCTCTACCACCCCTGTTCTGTTGAGGTGTTCTTGCTGCTACCATCTGATGATGAATACCATGCTTCTCAAGGTAATCTTCAAAAGCGTCATTTGTAAATTCAGTGCCTTGATCTGACCTCAATACCTTGATCTTCTTTTCATTCTCATTTTTAACCAATCTTCTATATCTCTTGAAGCATTTCAAAACTTCTGACTTGTGTTTGAGGTGCATGATACAGGTCCTTCTGGAATAATCATCAACAAACAAGATGAAGTACCTCTCACCATTCAACCCTTTTGTCCTCATCAGTCCACATAAATCAATATACACAATGTTAAGCATTGCTTCAGAACTGAACTCTTTGGTCTTATACTGCTTTCTGGCATGTTTTCCTTTAGAGCATGCTGAGCAAACATACTCTCTCTCTCTCCTAAGGTTGGGAATGTCTCT